>JANBXA010000641.1:31170000-31597500 GCA_030556225.1 Cricetiscus sungorus
GAGTGTCGTGGGAGCCACAGTTTAAGGAACTCCTGCAAGGCATGACAAGAGCAATGGGAGTGACTGTGTCCTGCCTGGATGTTTAGAGCCAACTGTAGAGAGCTGCCAAGTGCCGCGCCTTAAAGATGGCGCTGGCTTCCACCTTCCACCTCCCCAAGGGTGAGCGCTCTCTGGTGTAAACAAGCCCTTATTTGGTTAAGTCTGTTCAGCCTGTCTGCTTCTGCATTAGAGTAGCCTATCTGCAGGGTCCACGTAGCTCACTGGGGTTGGTTAGCGCAAGGGGATTTAAGCTCGTTCAGGGGTCTGCTGGGCTCCTACGGGTCAGAAGAACATGTTTCAAGGATTCTGATTAAAACTGCATGAAGATCTTCCCAGAGTCGTGTCTTCCTTGCTGGCAGGGGTAGGCGCATACAGCCAGCCAAAACAGTGCTCAGTTTACCCAGTTTACTAGGAATGGAAGGCTGGGGGCACTTTAGGTCACTGGACAGATAGGCACCCTACTGAGTCCCACCTTCTTTCCTGAGGATGCAACTAAATCTTCCTGTTAGTTTCTGTTAAAGCCCCAGCTCTCCATGCAGAGGTTGGGCAAGGATGGAAGCAATTGGGCATCTTCCTGTCCTCTATATCATTTTTATTTGCTGTTTTGTAAAGCACTGTGTGTAGAGTATGTCTTTCTCCCCACCGTGTGTGTGTGTGTGTGTGTGTGTGTGTGTGTGTGTGTGTGTGTGTGTGTATGTGTGTGTGTATGTGCCACATGAGTGCAGGTGTTCCAGCTGATACATGCAGAAGACAGTGTCAGATCCCCAGGAGGAGCAGTTACAGGCAGTGTATGAGCTCCCTGCTGGCTGCTGGGAACTGAATTCAGGTCTCTGCAAGAGCCTCAAGTTCTGTTAACCTTTGAGCTGTCTCTCTGGTCCAAATATGTTTTAATACAGACGCCTACAGAAGGCAATGCACTAAACATCAATGCACTACTGAATAGGGCTAAAATTTTTCCATATCCTGTCATATTTGCTTCAAGATTTTTCATTCTTTATGGAAGAATGAAGACAATGCAGATTGCATAAGTTTATATTCATACATTCCTTCTTCCTTATTTTTAAGGGCAACCTCAGTAATGAATATTTTATTATTCATATACAAGTGTTATATTTAAATTGGACATGTGTGTGCTTTTCATATTATATGATATTTTGCATATTCATGAGCCTGCATATTTGTTTACTCCATAGTATGTTTTTTCAGAATTTCCACTATATTCATAAGTACAATGGAAGTTGTTTTGTTTAATGGCTACATTGTGCTTAGATAGCCACACATGCCAACTTATCCGGTCCATGCTTTCCTTGATGGACATATTTTATCCCTTTCTCTTTCTAGTGCTTTTGTCTAGGACACATGCCTATAGGTGAAGCTACCAGATTGTGTCGGTCAATACTAGACCACTCTCTCTTTTTAAAGGTTTACTTATAGTTGTGCATTGTGTGTGTGTGTGTGTGTGTGTGTACGTGTGTGTGTATACATGTGTGTGCATGTGTACATGTGTGTGTGCGTGTACATGCGTGTGCATGTGTACATGTGTGTGAGTATACATGTGTGTGCATGTGTACATGTGTGTGCTTGTACATGTGTGTGCATGTGTACATGTGTGTGAGTGTACATGTGTGTGCGCATGTGTACATGTGTGTGCTTGTACATGTGCGTGCATGTGTACATGTGTGTGAGTGTACATGTGTGTGCGCATGTGTGTGTGTACACGCGTGTGTATACATGTGTGTGTGTGTGTACGTGTGCGTGCATGTGTGTGTGTGCTTACCGAGTATGCATGCACATGACAGCATGTATCCTTGGAGTGCTGAGGAAGGCACTGAAACCCCTGGAGCTGGAGTTACAGGCAGTTGTCTGACATGGGTGCTGGGATCCAAGCTCCAGACCTCTGCAAAAGTGTTATGACCTTTTAATTGCAGCTTTACAGCAAAGTGATCAATTCATACATCCTGTGGTGGTTTAGGATTGTTTGTTGTTTTTTTTTTTCTTTCTTTCTGTGTGATCCACTCAGTATCTCATAGTGCCAAGCTTCAATATTTTCCACTATGGAGCTAGCAAGTGACTTAGCCAGTAAAAGTGTTGCTGCACACGTCTGGTGGCCTGAGTTGAATCTCCTAAGCTGCAGTGACCATGGAGGGAAAAGCCACGGTCACAGTCATTCTCTGATTTCCATATTTGAATTGTGGTGCACTCACACCTCCCCTGTCATACACATATGCATACACTAATTATACCCACATACACAATTCTAGATACACACTAGACAATATTAACAGAAGACTTCATTCAGTGAGCCTTACTATCTCTAGTTTTCTTCACAATTGCTCGTTAATAGCCTCTACACACTTCCTTTAAAAATAATTGGTTTGTAGTGAATCCTTTGTATAGTATAAGCACTAATTCCTTTCCTATCTATCTGTCTGCCTATCTGTCTGTCTATCTATCTATTTATCTATCTATCTATCTATCTATCTATCTATCTATCTATCTATCTATCTATCTATCATCTTTTTTCTGTATCTGTGTATATGTGTTCTTTTATGAGCATGTATGTATGTGTGTGTGTGTGTGTGTGTGTGTGTGTGTGTGTGTTACATTACCTCTCTTTGGTTAGTTTTGTATCTGATCATTTTTATTGAACAGAGTTCACAATCACAATGTAGTCAGATGTATAACTCTTGACTTAGTTGTTTTTACAGTACTATAGCAGAATACCCAAAGCTGGGTTAAAAGGTTTGTTCAGCCAGCTCTAATTCTGGATGTTCTTCTGCAAGGCACCTCTATCAGTATGATTCTGAGTGCAGCCGGTGGTTCCACAGAGGCAACAGCACATCACATGTGAGAGTTCTGAGTGACAGCCAGAAAGCCCAAACACTGAGTGGGCTAGGCTTGCCCTTTGTATAACAGCCCTCTCCCACAAACTGCCTCAGGGGTCCATAAAAACTTCCTAAGGCCCCTGCAGGCAGTCCCCAGTGACCTCAGAGCTACTGCCTTGAAGTGTCTTACCATTCTTCACTCTAAGATCCAACTTACTAGATTGTTAATTATCGGAATGCACACCATACCCCACAATAACAAACCTTCATTTGTGGTTATGAATTTTTCATTTTAATTAAAAATTATTTTGAGTAGGGTATTTTTGATCTTAGGCTGTTCTTTAACTCAGTATGTACCTTAAATTTCTGATCCTCCTGCCTCCAACCCCCCTAATGAGCATGCACCATGCCTGATATGTGTGCTGGAATTGGAGCCAGGAGGGCTTGATGAGCAGTAACTTCTTAAGACACATTCTAACTAAATTCTCTTATTTTTTCTCTAAATCTTGATTTTTATTTGTATAACCTCAATTTTTCATTCTACCTGTAATCTGCACCTACATTTCTTAATACTTATACCTGGAGATGTTTACCCCAGTGTGCATTCAACAGCTGGATGAGTCAATCACACAGGATCAGGTACATGCCAAAGGCTGTTTTGGAAACAGACTCCTTTTAACGTGTTCTTGGGGTCTTCTGCCTCATGCCACAGTCTATTGGAGGAAATGCCCAGTGGTTATTAGCAACATCAGCTCTCCTGGGTATTTTTCCATTTCTCTGTAGATTTGAGGATACAGAAGAGTTCAAGGAGACAGTTGATAACCAGACTCCATTGAATGCCTTTCCATATCAGTAAGTTGTATCTGCAGGGGAGGAGTTGGTACATATTCCTTCTCACCATCGGAATTTTCAGGCCAGGCCAGACATAATGCCCAGCTTCATAATAGATGGAGACTAAGCATGCTTTTCCTGTTAATTACGTGTGAATATGTATGTCACCTGAAATCATTCAGAAACCTGATTTTGCTGATGATGTCATTGTTCTATAAAAGTAAGCATTGCCTCAGCAGAGAAGCATGGCAAAGAGAGAAGATGCTGGATTATTCTCTAGTCACAAATATCTGACACTCTTCCCCACTGGAGTGGAGTGGGCTTCTACTCACAGCTGTCATGTATGACACGTAATGTCTACTGTCTTTATTCCAGAAATAAATATATCTTTATTTCTCTGCATGAAGTCAGCCACTTTAGAGTTCTCTCTTGCTTCTGCCCATATAGATACATTATCCAATATATTATTTGGGGATAGATGAAGTACATTTATGAAGAAATCTATAGTCAGTAACTACATGTCTGTTAGTGATATGGAATAAATCACCCGAAACCTTGGTGGCTGACAACACCTGTTTTTTGGGGGTTTTTTTTGTTTGTTTGTTTGTTTTTGTTTTTTGTTTTTTGTTTTTTTTTCTGTTTTTGCTTTTGTCTGTTTCTTTTACTGAATCTGTTGGTTAACCTGGTGGTTTTGTTGGTTTGGTCTTGGCTCAGCTCAGCTCATCTGGCTTCTTCAGGAGTTTCTGTCCCAGACTGAACTGCCTAGTGGTTGCCTAATCTAAGACCTCAGCTAGTAAAGCTCTGCTCCCCACAACTCTCTCTCTCTCTGCACAAGAGTACACGTGTGTAGGAGAGAAGTAGACGTCAGAGTGTCCCTCTCTGCATGTGAGCACATGTATGTAGCTGAGAAGTAGACGTCAGAGTGTCCCTCTCTGCATGTAAGCACACGTGTGTAGCGAGAAATAGACGTCAGAGTGTCCCTCTCTGCCTTCCACTTTACTCTTGGGTACAGGATTTCTTGTTGAACCTTTAACTCTTCAAGTTGGACTGGGTGTGTAGAGAAGTTCCAGGTAAAGAAAAAAAAGAAAGAAAGAAAAGAAAAACAGATGGCCATTTCCAGACACTCCACTGACTTTTAGTTTTTATGTACCCATTTCTGGAAGCCCCGTGGAAACCTTGACCTCCAGGTAGACTTTACCACAGTTTGTCTCTGAACACGGATAGGACACATTCTTCAATGGGACTTCAGCTGACATCCTCATACTGTGCAAGGTGTGAAAATGACCAAGAGAACTTCAGTTAGGTGAGAACATGAATTTCCCCTTTTCCCTCGATGATATACGTAATTTATGGTTTCTTTCCTTCCTTCCTTCCTTTCTTTCTTTCTTTCTTTCTTTCTTTCTTTCTTTCTTTCTTTCTTTCTTTCTTTCTTTCTTTCTCTTGAACACACCCAGAGCTCAAGTGAGTGAATCAGCGGTCTATTGTTCTGTTAACTTTGCTCCTTAATAATTTGGAACCCAACACCCCTCACACTGTTTATTGCTCTCTGTGAATTCTCCCAGATCTCAGTGTTACTGTAAATGCAGTCTACAGATGCTACATTATCCTGGCACAATACTTGAAAGGAAGGAAAAGCCATTTTCCTGACAATGTTAACCTATGACTCTTCTCACTTCCACTCCAAAGCTGTAATTTATGCCATGGTAATGTCTACTTCCTTTGATTAAGCTCCTCTCTCTCTTCATGGAGATCCAGTCTTCTCAAGTTTGGGAGTTAATCACTCCTGAATTCTTTCTTACTTGTGTTAATACAGATACAGCATCCTTTTTCACTGGTCCTCTTCACCTTTCACATCCATGGCTTTAGACGTCCTCCTGAATCCTCTGTTTAAAAAAGTCATATAACAAATTGCCATTGAGAAACAATATGTGATCTCCAATCTTCAGTTACGTTTAAAAACTGCTTTATTGATGTGCATTGTGGCACATGTCTTTAATTCCAGCACACAGGAGGCAGAGGCAGGAGGATTCCTGTGAGTTTAGGGCCAGCCTGGTCTACATAGTAAAACCTTTTCTTGAGAGATGAAGAAGGAGGAGAAGGAGGAGGAAGAGGAGAGGGAAGAAAAGGAGAAGAAGAAGAAGAAGGAGGAGGAGGAGGAAGAGAAGGAGGAGGAAGAGGAAGAGGAGGAGGAGGAGGAGGAGGAGGAGGAGGAGGAGGAGGAGAAGAAGAAGAAGAAGAAGAAGAAGAAGAAGAAGAAGAAGAAGAAGAAGAAGAAGAAGAAGAAGAAGAAGAAGAAGCAACTTTGTTAAATGACTGGGAATGGTTAGGGAAATATAGCCTTCTAAGATCCAAGCTCACTTAATTCTATTTGTAATAAGCTTTATTACATGTGTTTATGTAAGGTGTGTGTGGTGGAGATCAGAGGATAACTTTCAGGAGTCTTGTCCACTCTGTAGGGTCTGATGACCAGGCATGGAGGCCAATGCTTTATCCATCCGGGCCATCTCTCTGACCCCAAGGTCATCATATTTAAATGTCTTGCCAAAACACATGGTATTTCATCTACTTGGTAATTCCTGGAGCCCTTGTTGGCTTTCTCCCTTGCATCACAGACATTATCACCCATGTGTCACTGAACTGGAAAACTCAGCTCTGCACCTGGGTGACAATGCTAGTCAACCCACCGGATGGCTGTCCTTTGGTATGGCAGGGGAGGAACTTTTACACAATCAAAGCTCACAGCTGCCACATAACTGGTTAAAGAGGAAAAACTGAATTGCCTTTCTTCACTATTTCATCTCTTTCATTCATAGAAAATGGTATGCTTTGTCAAAGAAAATGCTCTGACTCTATGAGAAAAAGCTGAATGAAACCAGGCAGTGGAGAACAAAGGCTGAGGGCCCCAGGGTGCATGATCCGGTTTGTTAAGACCATGGCTGTTGACAAGGAGGCTTCTGAGTCCTTTGTGCTTGGCCGTGCCCTCCTGGAGGAAGGGTCAACTTTCAGTTGTTACTTAAGTACTTAAATTCTCACTAACACTGAGCAGGCAGAGGGAGGGTCAGAGGCCACCTCTACTGTGCAGTGATGGAGTGTGAGCTTGGCTATGTCCTACATAGGTTCTATGGGGCCGGTCATGTGACCCACCTGAACTCCATTTCCTCCACCATGAGATGGGCTGGAGAGAAAGCTGCACTGGGAGCTAGTCATTTTGAGGACTCAGTGAGTGACGGTAGCTGCTATTTGGCATGGTGACTGTTTGCTTAGATAATTCCTGGATTTTGCCTCTTACCAAGAATATCATAATGGCTTATGGTTTAGCAGCTGACTTCTCTGGCCAGGCACTGAGCTTCCCCTTTTTAAAAAAATCATCTATCTATCTATCTATCTATCTATCTATCTATCTATCTATCTATTTCAAGATGAGGTTTTATGTAGTCCAGGCTTGTCTTTATCTCATGTAGCCAAGGCTAGTATCAAGCTCATAATTCTTCTGCCTCTACATCCTTAGAACTATGATAGAATGCACCATTACAGCCCACAATAGCAATACATGCTTTAAAAAGTTTCCCTTTAATAGTCACATGATTCTTAATAAAAGTGCTGGACTATCTCACTATATGGAGGAGACACCAGGGTTGTGAGATACTGACTTTACTCTCAAGGCCAGTGTTGAACTGGTAGCAGAACCCCATTATATGGCATTCTCCACCGAAAATCTGCAGGGACCTTCCTGCCATGCCTGCAGGAAACTTTTACTCCCTAAAACAGAGCACTCTGATGGACATCCTGGCCAGTGAGGTCAACAGCGTGGGCCACCTCTGGCCAGAGTGGGCTTCTGGAAACCCTCTATGACAGAGAAGGACACACTTGGGTTTGAGACCAGCTCCCATTGGCTATGGTCCTCTGACCTTGCCAAGTGCCATGCTGTGAGCTGTCTCCCAGACCCTTGTGTCTCCTGCTGATGACGCTACTTTGGGAGGTTACAAAACCTTTGGGACATGGCAATATTTTGCAACAAGGATGAAAAAGTAACCAACACAGGAAGGTCACTGAATTGCACTAACACTCAGCTATTCAAATTCAATGGGTGATCATGGACCCTTTCTCCTACAGAGGTTCCCAGGATGGGCTGAAATTAATATTCAACGTAGTTGGCCAGTGTGTCTTATTCTGACTTAACTGTAAGTGGGGTTTGGGTAGGGTGTGGGGATGGCAGATCTACTGAGCAGTTGCCTAGGGTTGTATTAACTGCGTCATTCTTCCAGAGTACCAGCTGCTTTCATCTGCCCTGTTCTTTGGGTGTTCTGCATGTTCGAGCTTAGAGCCTGAAATAGGAGACAGTCGACTGAGTTTTTTCAACTAATTGGCTAGCCGCACCAGGGAGAGGGTGTGTTGTAAATGCCAACAGTGATCCGCTGGGTTTAAATAAAAATACTGGGCAGGCAGAGGAGACTTATTGACCAGAGGGAAAAAAAAGCCTTGGCTAATTTGTGTAATCAGCTTTATCAATTTGCATAAATTGTGCATCAGGCTATATTCCTCTTGGGCATAATAAGTCCAAATTTAGTTTTTCTAATTTTAAACTCATCAGTCTTTCCTTTTTTTCCTTCTTCTATTTCTTCCTGGGACTTGAATGGGTCACACCTCCATGCATCTGTCAGGTGGTCAAATGTGTCCCTAAATTGACAAGGACCCTTGCTACGGCATCTAAGGCCTGTTCTTAGAATTGATTCAGCCTTGACCGCTGGTACTGCATGAAGTTCTTTTTTTGTTTTTTGTTGTTGTTTTTGCCTGCTTTTGTTATGTCTTTGTTCAGATCATGGCTTCCCACCCCTTTTAAATGAACCTTTTCCTTTTCTCTACTCTTCTAACACATCCTTTTAAGCGATTTTACTAAATTCTAGTTTTTTTTTTCTCCCTTGCAGACTTTCTGTCTCCGATTCTACCTGTTTCTTCCTCTCAATAACATTTCTGCTAAGGATCTCTCAATAAAGGCCTTAGGAATTATTGTTTTTATTTAGTGGCTGTACAGCGGTTTTCTGAGTTGTGGGGCTATAATGTAATTCCCATCTGTCCCTTTTCTCCAAACCTCGTATGTCTCCCTGGGCCATTTCTGGGCTTCATCACTGACTTGCACTTCCCAGCACGTGCCAGCCCACCCTCCACATTGCCAGCAGAGTTTGAGCCTGGATCTGATTAAAGTCTATCTAATCAAAAGAGGTGATCATAGGACGTGTTCACCAAACTTCAGCAATTAGGTAACTGATGAACCTCCTTGAAACCAGCAAGTGTTCAGGAATAAACATGAGAAAACACTATTTTATACAGCATATAGATTGCATAAGCAAGTTGAAAGCATCAGCAATTCTGAGAAAGGGTTTGAACCTATAGGGACTACTACTTCAGACATGTAGCTCCAAGCTTTGGAAGATGAGGCCACAATGGTGTCTGGAATACGTGGTATCATTAGAGGAAAAAAAAACCACTGGGTGTATCGGCTGCTGGGATGACCCAGACAGCATCTCCTAGGAGTTTAGGCCATCCAGCAGCCTGAACTTCTGACATAAAATCTTATCTCAAAGTTGCAAATGTGACCCTGATGTCCTTTTTAAGCAGTGGCCGTTAGTGGAGCCGAGATGCTAAGCCCCGGGCTTTACAGTTTGATAATAGCATTAGCCTGGAGATTGCCCCTGCCTCTACTTCGTAACACCAGCATTTGTAAATCTGGACATTTGCAGTTCTTTCTGTTCCTTTCGGTGTCATTAGAGCTGAAACATCTGCTTCCAGAGGATAAACTTCACTTTCTCCCCTCCAGCCTAGGGAGGGTAACAGCAAACGCGATGCCTAACTCCCATCGTGTCCCCAGCCTCGGTCACTGCCAACCAGTTCGTATTTCCTTTGGGCTTTGGCTATTTGGGCCAATCATTTTCATGGCTGGTTTAAAGAGCTTGTGCCTAATTTAGAGCTGCTGACACCAGGCAAGGAACAGGCCACCTGGCAAACGCCTTGGGCTTTGAATGCTTCCTCTGACTTGAAGCCTAGGCCAAGTTCCCCTCAAGTTGTACTGAGGTTTGTAAGCCTTTGGCAAATGCTGGGCTAGGACTGGACCAGGTAATCAGTTTCATGCTCCTCAGCTAGGTGTGAAATTTTAATCAAAGGGATTTTATTTTTGCAAAAATAGAGCACACCACCAAAAATGTCACATAGAATTAAGCCTTAGATTCACTGAGGTTTGAGATGCATCTGATGGTACCTCACAAAATGGCCAGCTTTGTTCTCTGTGATAGGAAGGCAAGAGTGTTAAAAATGAATGGGGTTGCAGCAGTTCTTTGTCTCATGGGGAAAATACAATAAATTTAGTTCATCTACATTTTGGAAAAATAATTACTTTCCATTTTAATTATAAAAGGGAACAGGTACTACTCTAAACTCACTGCCCAGGTCCAGTTGTGGGTTGGTGTTGGCTATTGCTATTATAGCCAACGTGTTACCCAGGGCCTGCACCAGATCTCCAGAATTCATCTAGCAAGGCTTGCACAAACCTCGTATTTGAACCACATAACTTTAGCACAGATGATGTGAGGATATTAGACCTAAAGGAAAATAGCGTTAGGCAATGAAGCCAGAAGCATTTGCATTACAAAGGGCACTGGGGGCTCAGTGAGGAAGCGGGTTAACCACTAAGGTGGAAATGGATAAGAAAGATCCCTCTGTGCCTTGGTGCACTGAACTCACCTGGGTCCATCCTAAGAGATGCTGGATCACTCTGGAGCCTGCCAGACCTCTGCAAACTTGTCAGTTACCAAATGCTGTCCATTGCCAGTGTAATTCATGTGAACACTTCATGGTTCAACTTTTTTCATGGACCTTGGGCAAGTCAGTAGATCCTCAGAAGCTCTGTGGAAGCACTGTCTGCGGATTGAGATGCAAAATCCAACTACCGTTTGCATTGTGGCTCCGGGCTTTTTATCTGTGTATCATGGAGAATGACTGTTACAGCAGGTTCCTCCCCGCCGGCCTCCCGGTCCTGCCGCAATGGTCCCACCGCTACATGTACCCCAAATAACACTCAAGAGACTCCGTATTTGATACAATCCTGTTGGCCAGTTACCATTACTGTTTATGGGCTAGCTCTGTCTTAATTATTAACCCTTTTCTACTTATCTAAGTATTTCCACGTGGTCGTCTTATGGGGAGCCGCGGCAGGCGTCCTGCTTCTTCCCCCGGGCTACATCTCGACTCCTCCTTCCCACTTCCTCTTTCCTCCTTGTCTCCTAGCCCCGCCTATCTTGCTATCTCATTGGCCACAGAGCTTTATCAACCAGTATGAGAAACATATATACAGAATAACATCTCCCATCAAATGACCTTCATTTTTTTGATGCCCTTTTTAGCTGTGTTACATTGGGAAAAGTATTCATCCGGTAGATGCCTTCGTTTTGCCATATCTGAAATGGAATTAGTAATAGAACTCACCTCTAAGGGACTATGAGACAAATAAATTATTGATGATGCTTTTGACTCAGATATCCTTTGGTAAATGTGACAATGGTGATAACACCTTAACAAAAGTGTGTATGTGTGTGTGTGTGTGTGTGTGTGTGTGTGTGTGTGTGTGTATGTGTGTATGTGTGTGTGAATAGACGTGTTGTTGTATGCCCAGTGCACTGTAACAAGAGAACCTTGGCCTGTGATAGCATTGACTGTGATTGGAAAATGTAACTCCATGAGAGATTCCTCCATGGGAGGGCATCTTTGAGCATGAGGCTGGTAAATAGAAACAATCCTGGCTCAGATCCATGACTGTTGGCCTCCTCAGGTCAGAGGCCTGGCTTATGCAGCTTGCTGGAGATTGTCTTTCTGGGGATGAGACTGGCCTGGCATGCGGATCAAGACCCTAAAGGAGATAGAACTCCTCAGAGAAGGCTGAGCAGTTTTAACGTTGTCTACTCAGGAAGAAGACAGCAATGAGGAGGTAGACCCCTGGGGGTTTGGTGCTCAGAGAGACCCACACTACAGTTCCTCAGACACCTCAGGGGTCAGGGGTCAGGGGTCACAAGTGGGCTGGCCTCTGGTGAGGTCGTTCCTTTTCCTTTGGGGCCGCATTTGCAGACACTGTAGATGCTGTCTGTGGTGAGCTCTTGCTGCAACTCCCTATGATTCGCCGCTTCTTTGTGTAAGTTTGTTCTGTGCCCTTGTTCCAGATACCTCAGTCCTAGTGTCCATTCTTCTTATGAATTATGTATTTATTTATTGTGTGTATGCACTGGCAGGCACCCGAATGCCACAGTGTGTTGTCAAAGACAACTCTATGGTAGTTTGTTTCCTCTTTTTACCACGTGGTTCTTGGGGCACAAACTCAGATTGTTAGGATTGGTAGCAAACACTTTCACCCCCTGAGCCACCTCATTGCCCCCCTCCTGCCTCTCGTTTTCGTTATCACAAATAGCGCACCTCCCACCATTGAGTTTTAAATACTTTGAAATGTATTTACACAAGCAGGACATTTCTCTAAGGGCTAAGGTATAGTAACAATTAAATTTTCACGTTTGTTTTTCTACATATATGAATTTAAAATGCTGTTCTTGTGAGCATTCTCCTATAATGGGGGGTATATTGTGAAGGCCGTTTGTAGAAAGGTGAAACGCATTGAAACACACCACCCAGAAGGCAGCACACAGGGAGTGGGCCAGCCTTTTCCAGGAAAAGAGTCTGGATTAGCCCAAGCTATTGAAGATTACTCAAGTGCCGTACATAACCCTCAGGAACACTTAGATAATGTGGAGATAGCGTTGAATTAATTTGTATACATAAAGCAAAAATTAATAACAGAAATGATTGAAAAAAGTAACACTATGAGGATGATTTCTGTTTGTCAAACTCAAGATAACTAGTAAAAACATTTTATATTAAATTCACACAACCAAAGCATGTGCTTAATATTAACTAATGGATGTGTAAAATGTCAGATATTAGTTAATGTATGTTATGGTTTGCTCGTAGGCTCATTTGTTATTTTTAATTTTTCCCTTTTCGGGGTCTGTTTGAGGCAAGCATAGCCCTCCTGTCCTCCTGTCTGGGAACTTACTAAGTAAACCAGGCTGGCCTTGAACTCACAGAGATCAGCCCACTTCTGCCTGCAGGGTACAGGGTTAAAGGTGTGTGCCACCACACTGAGCCATTATTTTAACTTTTCGTTTATTTGCTTACTTGGTACCTATCTGGTGGCACTAGTTTGGAAGCTTTTGGGGATGGGCTGCTCTAGAAGAAGAACGACTTTGGGCTATGACTTTGAAGTTAAGCCTGGTCCTCAGCCCCTCCCTTGCCTCTGCTTCCTGTCCACCATGAAGTGAGGTTTTCTTCCTGCACATGCTGCTGTCAATGTGGTGCTCTGCCTGGCAGCATGGGGCGTGCCACCATGGACTGAACCTCTGCAATTGTGAGCTAGATGCGGCTTGGTTCCTTCACGTCACTCTGTTGGGTAATTAAACACAGCTACACCACAGTAAGTGATGTAGTTTAGTAACCCAGCAAGCATTTGCATTCCTCTAGCGCTGACTGTTCCTTCTGTACTGCCCGTGTGTCTTCAAGGTTCCTATACACCGAGAGAGAGAGCTATGTTATGTTCTTTTTAATTGCATCTATTTATGAGGGGTATCGGGGCATGTGTGTGGAGGTCGGAAGACATCTTGAAGAAGTTTGTTTTCTTCTTCTACACAGACGTCAGGGATGGACTCAGGTCTTCTGGCTTGGTGGCAGGCACCCATACCCTCTGAGCCCTCTGGGCAGCAGCAACTATTTATTTATTTATTACTGCCACATTCATTTATTTTCCGTTTTTAATTTCTGGGTATGGATGTTTTTGCTTATATGCAGATGCCCAAAGGGGCCAGAAGAGGGCACTGGTGATGGGAGATGCCATTCTGTAAATATGTTTCTCTTATTGGTTAATGAATAAAGCACTGTTGGCCAATAGGAAAGCAAGATAGGCAGGACTAGGAGACAGGGAGGATTTAGAAAGAGGTAGGAGGGAGTCAACCTGTAGGACAAAGAGGGCAGAACTCTGAACCCTCACTCTCCGGTAACATAAGACCATGTGGAAATACGTAGATTGATAGAAATGGGTTAATATTTAAGACAGAGCTAGCCAATAAGAAACACTATTAACAGGCCAGCAGCTTTCTATCTAGTACAGCGTCTCAGTGTGTTATTTGGGGCTGGCGTGGCTATGGGGCCAGGCTGGTGGGAAAACAACTCATAACACACTGGATCACCTGGCATGGACTTGGTGTGGGTGCTGGGAGCTGAAACCACGTCCTCTGGGAGAGCAGCCAGTGCTCTTACCAGCTGACTCATCCCTCCATCTTCTACTTACTTAGTCCACGAGCAAGTCAGAAGACAACTTGCCGCTGCTATGAGGCCTCTTGGAGGTTGAACATAGGTTCTCAGAGCCAATGGCAAGTGCTTACTCCTCTGACCCAACTCAAGGGCCCTCAATAATTTATTTTTAGTACAATTGCTTGACCAATCTTTTTTTCAGTGCTGGGGATGTAACCAAAGGCTCCATATATGTGGAAAGCAGCGAAGTGCCATGCCTTAAAGTGGCGCTGGCTTCCACCTTCCACCTTCCCGTTGGTGAGGGCTCTCTGGCATAAACAAGCCCTTAATTGGTTAAGTCTGTTCAGCCTGTCTGCTTCCGCGTTAGAGTAGCCTATCTGCAGGGTCCACGTAGCTCACTGGGGTTGGATAGCGCAAGGGTATTTAAGCCTGTGCAGGGGTCCCCCAGTCTCCCGCGGGTCAGAGGAAACATGTTTCAAGGATCCTGGTTAAAACTGCATGAAGAAGATCTTCCCAGAGTCACGTCTTCCTTGCTGGTCAGGGTAGGCGCCTACACATATATGTTAAGTCAACAGTCTGCACCACATAAGAGTCGTTAATAGTCATAAACGTTGCATCCATTTAGTACGTATCTTTTTGTTCATTCATGCAACGACCTAGCATTGTCCTATCTCTGGATATAGAAGATGCAGCCCTTGAGAACGTTATAAACTTGCTGAAACAGTGAAAACACACAAAACCCTCAAGCATGATGGTGCTGGCAATGCGTACAGCAGAGTTTCTAAGAAGAGAAAGATCAATTCAGTGGAGCCTGCCAGAGGAACCAGAGAACCACAAAGCCTTCGTAGCCCCTGAAAGACAGTGGATAAACCAATGAGGAGGAGGAGGGCAATTCTGGCAGGAAGATTAGCATGTGCTCAGTCTCGCCTGTGCCTAGTGTGTAGATGAATTCCATTCTGTGGGATCAGCTCTTCTCCACCTGCAGGAGGCCACGTCTGCACTCCCCCACTCCTACTCAGTTTAAGACTGAACTCTAGGATTTTACTTATCAGACATAAGTAGATTCATAAACCTCTTGCTTCTTTGAAGCCTGTGACCATGTTTTTAATTGCTGTGACTCCAGCTCTTGGAGGAGCTTCTCAGTGATGACCAAGGGAAGCTTTGCACAATGAGCGAAGCTTGCATGAGTGCTGGCTGCCCAAGCTCTGCTTGGATAGGTCACCAATCTGAAACTCTCATCTCTCCCAGTCTGTACTATGGTTGGACTCTGGATTTTTAAAAGCCATTTTCAAATAATGTGTTGGAAAGTACTTCCTGCAGCTCCTGCCCACTGGTCTTGGCTGTGCCTTCCAGAGTCAGTTTGGCAGTCCAGCTGCTCATTCAGGTGTCAAAACATGTTCAGCCTGGTCCACTTTGGCACCTGCTATACAGAGACACCTATGCTCTTGACTTCCTGAGGGGACATGCTGTGAGATTATCCAGCTGTATGGTTCAAAATCAGGCAGGCGAATTCAAATGGCCTACACCTTTTATTCTTTTTTTTTTTTTTCCTAATAGAAGAGAAAGACATGCTGACTCCCTAAACACCTCCAAAAACTCTAGCAAGTCATAACTCCACTGTGAATATATAAACAGGAACAGCTTTTAGCCATACTGTCCAAATCCTAGGTACTGTGATGTCTCCAGTACCAGAGAATAGCCCTGTGTATGCTGTCTGCCCATTTCTTTTGTACATTTGTTTGTGTATTGATTGAGGATGTGTGGTGTCAGAGTACAATTTGTGACAGTCGGTTCTGTCCTTCTACCACATATGTTCTGGAAACTGAACTAAAATTGTACTAGGCAGCAAGCCCCTTAGCAAGCTTAAGCATTTTTCTGGTCCCTGATCCATTATTCTGTATTTTCCAAGACAGATGTCAATTATTTCTTTTGGTGACACCTTCCTCGTCTTCTTTGACCATAAATCCCAAGCAGAAGAGCCATTAGCAAATAAGTGTCCTATCTTTACTCACATGCTAGGTAACCTATCTAAGCAGAGAACGCAGTTCCAACGAAGTTTCTAAAGTTGAAACACAAGCAAAACAAAACAACAAACAAACAAAAACAATCCAAAGCAAAAATCAGAGTATGTGATCAGCTTTAGGTGTCTGTCTCTCTGGGTGCATGCTGGGTGCCACAAGCTGTCACTGGCAGCTAACACTATTGCTGTTTTGTGGGTAGAAATCTGCATGGTCTCCACACATGTCATATGTGTAGATCAGTTAAAGCATGCGTCCCCAAACAGTGGACTTTGCTGACAGCGGTGAGCCTGTAGCCTTGTGATGGAAGAAGACAACAGCCCAGAAATTGGCTCTGGTGTCTCCTTCCTTCTTTGTGAGTACGAGGGACCAAGGCAGCAAGGGCCAGGGGAGTTACATTGGCCACAGGTGGCTGTTGGAATGATCTGGTGGCATGTTCGACATGGAGAGTATTCCTCAAATTTCAATGATTTAGTATAAGAAGTGTGAGCTTATTTGGGGTGGCTCACTGCAGTTTCAGTCCATTGTTGTCATGGTGGGACATAGCGGCATGCAGACATGCATGGGGTTGGAGTTGGGAGTAATACATCTCGACAGGCAGGCAACAGAAAGTGAGCTGGACACTGAGACATCAAAGCCCACCTTCACAGTGACACTCTTCCTCCAACAAAGCCACACCTACACCAACAAAGCCACACCTTCTAATAATGCCACTCCCTTTGGGGGCCATTTTCTTTCAAACTAATACATTCTACTCCATGAGACCCAAAGGCCTATAGCCATATCATCATGCAAAAATCCATTCAGTCCAAATTCAGAAGCCCGCATAGTTTATCACAGTCACTCAACAATGTGTAAAGTCCAAAGTTCAAATGTGTTTCGAGATTCAAGCAATCTCTTAACTGCAACCCCCTATTAAATCAAAATAAAAATAGATCACATACTTCCAACATATAGTGACATTGAAAGACATTACTTACTGCTCCAAAATGTGGGGAAGGGAGCACAAAATGTGGGGAAGGGAGGAAACTGGTCAATGCAAGGGCCAAAAACCAGCTGGGCAAGCTTCAAACTAAGCATCTCCGTGTTTGATATCGAAGTGCTCTTCAGATGCCCAGCACCTTTCAGCCTCGTTGACTGCAGCACACTTCTTTCTCTAGGTCTACTCTCTGTTAGCAATGCTCCTCGGCAGGTATCTGCCAATTCAGGCATCTCTAATAGCTTGAGCTTTCCAGGGCAATCCAGGCTTCAACTTCACAGCTTCTTACAATGTGTCTCTCTGGGCCTCCATTCAGGGACAGCCCTGACACGCGCCTGGCCTCAGTGGCTTTCCTTAGGTACAGAAGGAGATTCCACAACCCCTTTATCTATCCTTAAAGCCAGAACCATCAAGTTCTCCTGCTTATTGGGGCTGAAACATGGCCTCCTTCTTCAAGTAAATTGTCACCAGCTTTCTGTCCTTCCGTGCCTAAGCTTCGCTGTCCTGAAACTCACTCTGTAGACCAGAATGGCCTCAAACTCAGAGATCTGCCAACCTCTGCCTTCCAAGTGCTGGGATTAAAGGTGTGCCACACCACACCTGGATCTAAGTTTCCCTAAATTCCTTTTCATAAGTGAGAAATTTAGCTGGGTGGGATCTTGCTCTGAGCTCACCACTCCCATTATCCCATTTCTTAATCTGTTTATCTCCTTGAACGAAGGATTTCATTCTGTTCCGCTGCCTGGTGCTTCTTTTCTCCTCACATTTTACATTTTTTAATTTACCCTACTCAGCTTGTTCCTTTTCATCATAAATCTTTGTTAGAGCTATCACTAGTAACCACATGATAGAGTCTATACTAGGCCTTTTGAGATTTCCTCTGCTAAGAGAATTAATCTGAAACTCTTTAGTTTAGCCTCAGGCAGACTCCAGACAAGGGCAAAAGGCAGCCACCAAAATATCACAAGAATGGTTTCTAGGCAGCACACTAAAATTATTCTTCTCTAAAGCTCTTGAGCCAGGCGCCCACAGTTGAAATCACACTCAGCACCACTGTCCTCCATGCTCCTACTAGGATGGCCATTATGCAGCACTCACAGCATTCGGCTGCTTCTCTAATCCACAATCTCAAGGTCCATTTTCCTTCAAACAAAAGCATGGTCGGGCCTATTACAACAATGCCCCAATCCTTGTCACCAACTTCTGTCTTATTTAGCATTTCTATTGCTGTGAAGAGACACCATGACCATGGCAATTCTTATTAAAAATAATAATAATAATAGGGTGGCTTTCAGTTTCAGAGGTTTAATTCATTATCAGCATGACAGAACCTGGTGTGTGCGGTCAGGCACGGAGAAGGAGCTACATCTTGCAGGCAAAAGGAAGTGAGTTGATACACTAGGCGTGGCTTGAGCATATACGAGACTTCAAAGCCCGCCTCCACAGTAACACACTTCCTCCAACAAGGCCACACCCACTCCCCAAAGCCTTATACCTGTTTTTCTGTAGTTTTATAAATACAGACCCTAGAAAGCATATTCTAATGCATATGGCTTGCAGTGCTTTTTACAAGATTATGCTGAGTCTGGAGAGACAGTGAAGATAGTACTCACGCAGATGTCTACAATAATCCAACATAACCTCAAGTTTAAATATTTCATTTCCTATCTATGAGTGTGTGACATGTGTGACTGAGTCCGTGTCTGTGTATATGCCACATCTGTGTGTACCCATAGAGGCCAGAAGAGGGCAATGGAAGTAGTCCTTTCACATTAAGAAAGGTGGTGTATTCTTGTAATCCCTGCTGTTCTGGAAACTGATATGGGAGGATTATACATTTAAAGACTTCCTGGGATGCATGGTGAGATTAAGACCAGCCAGGGAAGCTTGGAAAGACTCTATATCAAAATAAAAATAAAACAAGAAGTGGGGCTATAGGGGGCTTTGCCTAGCATGTCTTGTGTTTAATCTCAAGTACCTTTCTAGAAATTTGTGATTGTCTCTGTCCCTGTTAGGGTACAAGATAAGTGGAGGCAATGTTTGCTAGCTGTTTTACCTAGCAGACATGCAATTACACTAGTTTTAGTGTTACTGGTAGTGCCCAAGATCCAGAGGCCCTCCAGTGTGGTATCACTCCACTTTCCTATGCCTGCTTTAATGTGAATAAATATAAATAAAAATGTGTGATATTGTTGCCTTTCAGATTTTCGGCTAAGATAAAGGGTATCATCAAGTTTTTGTGTGCACCATATCAGAACGTTTCCTGACCTCTCAACCTCCTAGACTGGGAAGTTCATGGATTTCATAAAACCATTCAACATACAGCAGGACCCTAGCCACACTCCTCATGACAGGCAACCCATCCCCACTGTGTTTTTCTATCATTGAAAGAACTCTAGACAACCAGCTGAGCTGTACATGTCACTTACTGCCGTTTCTCCTAGAAACGTGTGATCATTACATTACTCTGTTTCTGTTACTGATGAATCATAAATGAGCTTTTATTAGAAAATGATTAAAAGTGGACAATGTCTGGGAGCTGTGGCTCTGCAAGATAGTCTACTTCACATGTGATCTGCATTGGTTTTAACTCCAATGTTTTTTCCTCGTGATTGTGCCTACATAATCTCAAGCCCTCACTGCTGGACTTCTTTTGGGCCTCATAGACCAGCAGCTGAAATCCAGGGCCTTGTAGTTTTGATAAGCACTCAGGGGTCAGATAGAGTTCTGTAACCAGACTGGATGATGTCAGACAGTGGATTAAAAACTTGAGCTATGTCTATTCCACTCGTCATGGCTGTTCTTACATCCCCGGTTTCCTACCAGGCACTCAGATGCTCAGATACCCTGGTGTGGTGGCCCAGGGCCCACAGAGCCCAAGGCTTTTGCTTTCAGCGATGCCTGTAAAGGTCGAGGTACACTTCCTTCTCCTTCTCTGTAGACCTGTCTGCTCGGGGATATAGTGCAGCGGAGACATTCACAAGCTGTGCCACTAATGAGGAACATTAACTTGGGCCATGAAGATTGGAAGGAAAACCTTTGTAGGCAAGTATGGGAGATTAAACGTGCTGGCGCTGTGTAAAATTAAAACAACAGATCTCCAGGCTGTCCTTGGAGCTCTCGGGAATTCAGCAGTTCACTCTCTGCCAGGAGACACGTGTGCAGATGTGGGTGGTAAGCCGAGGTGTGGGAAGAGTGTGACTTGGGCTGGGACTCCACAGTCACAGTTCCAGGGAGCCTATTTTCTTACGCATTCACCTCCTACTCACAAACACTCTGAAACAATGGTCTAGAACTTGAGGAACAATGGTCTAGAACTTGTGATACTCCTGTCTCGGTGACCTACGGGTGAAATTGTGTGCCTACCCCACAGGCCCAGCACCCCCAAGAATTCTCTAGATCTTTTCTTTCCCTGTCCTCATTTCCTCCCTCTTCTTCCACTCCTTTTCACTCTGTACTTCCAGTCACGTTGGCTGTGTTTATAAGAGGGCCACCCATTCGGCCAAAGGTTTCAGGGGTCACTAGCATGCCATTTTCATTTGAGCACAAAGCTCAGCTAAGCAATGCATTTGGCTTACTTTAGTATAAAGGCAGCTGTACTTTCTTTACTTGCTGTTACTTAGGTGACCCAGCCCAGCCTTCCCGTAAGCTCAGTGGGTTGTAGACTTTGCAGCAGCTTCCATCCTACCCATCCTAGCTCTGCCTTCTCCTGTCAATCACCTGTTTGCATACTGTGTCTCTCTGCATGGAGGAGTGGCCTGTGGACCACAGGGACCTTGCTGTTCTAACACCAAAACTGGGACTGCACAGTGACACATTCATAGGTACCTGTGTACTTGTGTGGGACACTTTCTCAAACTACTGTTGCAGGTAAATTTTCTTGACTATTGGGAAGGCCTGCCCAGTCCTGCTTGCTGCTGGAAACCAAAGCCTTAAAGGTTTTAAAGGCCCGTGAGAGAGGAAAGATAGGTCTAGTCAAACATGGGCTGGAATGTGGAGGCTTTCCATTCTTGAGTTTTCAGCATGGTCTACTCTCTTCCTTTCCTTCCTGTTCCCTCTGAGACTTCAGATTGGGGGAAGGAAATGTGCCTGACTTTTTGCTCTGTTTTGTTAAATAATTCATAGAAAAAAAATCCTCTATGATATTTCTCACACTTGTCACAGAACACTGAACTAAAGCATAATGTTTTCTTTTTCTTTATTATCATAGAATTTTCTATCTAATCTTGTGTCTAAGACAAAGACACAGGTCAGATACAGCCTACTTTTCATTAGAAGAAAGCAGAAAACGATTAATAATTAAACTGTGTATACTGGGAGCTGGAGAGACCACTCAGTGGATTTAGGTTTGGTTCTCAGCACCCCACGTGGCAGCTCCCAATGATCTTCAACTCCTATTTCAGGGATCTGATACCTTCTTCTGGCTTCCATGGGTACCAGGCACATACATAATACACACACATACATGCAGGCTCATACAGTAAATATACTCATACATTAAATATTAAAAAATAAGTGAACCTTTAAAAAACAAAATATGGATGTTTTCAAATTAATTCTTAAATGCTGATTAGTTTTTCCAAGTATTTTTTTGAGACTATACATTAGATTAAGACTTTTTTGACCACGATTTCTACCAGAAGGTGATACAGGCAAAAGTATTTGCTGTAGTTTCAACACGATTGCCCCCTCTGAAGCGGAGTGCTGATATTTAACACCTTTATGATGTAGGAAAAGGTGAAACCAGTGGACGTTTAAACAGTGAGGGAGGGGGTGGTCTCTACACTAGGTCTGCTAGACTGGGTCTCTGCTTCTTTCTTCTCACCTGAGAGCAGCCCTCGGCCTTGGGTCTGAACTATGAGCAAAGCAATCAGTCTGTGTTCTCCACAATGAGGAATGGACTGCAACCGTGCACCACTAAGCTCTGAATGTCATGTTCTCTGGATACCTTTTCTTGCAAGAAGTTCCTCAAAGCCTGAAGAGAATAATGCTCTTGTACACGGTGAAGATCTGTCACTCATATCTTTTAATAGAATGCTGATTGGTCAGTAGCCAGGAGGGAAGTATAGGTGGGGCTACCAGACTAGGAGGATTCTGGGAAGAGGACGGCAGGGCAGCAGTCACCAGCCAGACACAGAGGAAGCATCATGAGAATGCCCTTCTGAGAAACGGTACCAAGCCACACGGCTAAAAATACGTAAGAATTATGGGTTAATTTAAGTTGTATGAGTTTGTTAGTAATAAGCCTATTATAAGTAATACAAGCCTCTGTGTGTATATTTGGGGCTGAGGGGTGGCTGGATCAAGCTGGACAGAAATTTCTGTCTACAGTAGTTTCAGTCTCCTGTTAGTCAGGCTCACTGGGTCCCACCATGAACCTCACCAAAAGTTATGATGGTAAGAGTTTGGCACAAAGTGCCAAACGGGCAATATGACTCTCTCTCTCTCTCTCTCTCTCTCTCTCTCTCTCTCCCCCCCTCTCTCTTTCTCTCAGGAAGTTGGCCGTTTGCATTTTCAATAATGAGAACTACCATAGATTTTTAGATTTTACTGGATTAGAAGATTCAAGGGAAATGGAACTAGTGGGAATCAAATGGTCTCCGCCAAAAATCGCTTTGACATTTCTCTGAGAAGGTGACTGGATGGGTACCAATGCCATCATATTTCATGGGTCTTAAATATCCAAAGCCCTGCTTGTATCTCCGACAGGGGCTCCTGTCCCTGTAGCCCCAGCAGAGAAGGCCGGGGTGGGGGTTCTGAAGAGGGAGGCCCGGGTGTCTATCCTGCCACCTCAGTTGATGGAGTAGCTGTAGGCTGGATTCCACCACAGCCCCATGATGCTCCTCGCTAAGGTTGTGTGGCTCTGAAAAGCCTAAGGGGACCTTCTCCACTGCCTTTCCTTTGCTAAAAAGCTGAGGAAGTCGTTCTCCTCGTGAACGAATACTGGCCATCTGCCCGATGTCATCTGAGAACGAAGCGCCTACCCAGACTTATGGTTTCATTATCAAAGAGAAGTTCCCCTTCCTCTCCACAACCGCTGCACCAAGGGGGAACTGAACTCTAAACCACGGTCTCACCAACGTAAAATGTGGCTCTGGCCACGAAGGCCGCTGGGCCCCATGACTCTCAATCTGCTACTCAGGGAAAGGACCCCGCCTCAATGAGAGCTAAACAGAGTGACAGTACGCACAAGGTCTAGAACACGGCCCCGGGCCAGCCCACACCGCCACAGCACAGGCGGGCAGACACAAGAATAACGCGTAGGGAGTAAATGAAGAATGGAACTTAAACCCCAGTGTGTGGATGAGCTCAGGGCGAGATTCCCTCTGCAGCTGCACCCAGAACCTGGCAATCGTGCATTCCCAACTCAGGAGCAGCACCCCTCCTACTGCGACTGCAGCTCTGCAAGCACCTGAAGGCAATAAAGAGCTACAGTGTAGAAAGGAATGAGTGGCGACACTAGCAATGTAAACCCAGGAGTCGTGTGCACCAGGCCGACACAGAATCCCTGTCTTTAGCAACCGGAGAAGGAATGCTGGGCCTCAACGTCCAAGTTAGCCTGTGAGCCTCACATCTTAGCTCCCTTGATCCCGGGGAAACTCAGATCCCGCCGCCTCAGTGGGTGGCAGATCTGGCTGTGTGTCAAATCACCTGGAAGCTCTGAAACCATCATAGTATCCCAGATTTACTCTGGGGCTTCGGATTTCCTTCATCCGAGGAGAAGCATAGACCCCAACGTTGCTTCGGAGATCCCTCCATGGTGGTTGCTACGTGCAGCAACATTGCCATTCGTGGCCCACAAGCAGAGCAGGTTCTGGACCTGGCCACGGAGAGTAGGAGGTCAGCAGCCGTGGCCATCAGCGTCCCTGTCTCAGGCTGAGGGACAAAGCTCACTTAAATCTTTCTTCATGAAACTGTTGTGAAATAAAGTATTGATCTTACTTGAGAGACTTTTATGTTAGTCAATTAAATTAGAATTGTACCTTTCTACTAGTAAAATAAGAGAACCGTTACTGTATGGAAATATAGTGTTCCATAATATTTTTATTGTGAGTCAGGGGACAAGTGCTACTGCACTCCAATGTACAGTTTAGGCATGACTATAAACAGGCGATATAGATCTTAGATACCTCTTTTAAGATCAGTTGGAAGGAAAATCCCTCATTCCTTAGCAACGCCATAGGAAGCAGGAGTGCCTCCAAGAAGAAAAAGTCCTTATCTTTCCTAATTATTCCACATGAATGTTCCATTATTCTAATATTTGAAGGGGAATGAATGTATTCCTGGTCACTCTTGTGTACATTGTTCAGGCATTGCTTGAAATTTGAAAATAAAAAGTATTTCATTTTTGTCACTGTTATTCAGTGAGCTCCCCCCAGAAGAGAACTAGATGAGATGTTTTCCCTGAATGTCATATGCTACGATAGAAAACAACATAGAGCACTAAGGTCACGTGTTCTCGGGCTGTGGGGCTTACCAAGGAAGGTCACGTGTTTCCGGGCTGTGGGGCTGACCGTCCTGAATACAACATAAATAGCCAGATTCCTTGAGCGATTTCACTGCGGGCTATTTGGAAATGTGTCATTTAAAATGTGGAATCCTGGCATGAGATTTTTCACACTGAAATTTTTTCAAAACTATCTAAAATGTGTCTTATTTGTGAAAATGCATCTTATTAATCCATTGTGATATAAAATAACAGCTGCTAATGTGGTTTTAAAGTTTGTAATAAAGTACGTCAAAATGTCTATAGAACGGATCGTGACAGCACAGCCAACAAGCGATATTTCAGGGACTTTTACTATGTGAGGAAGATGCCAACATGGCAGAAAATAAAAATTCCCAAATGTATCTTTTCTGATCTTGACATTTATTTTCCTAATTTGGACCCCATAAATGTCCCAGATATTTCTGCTGTTAGCCAGAAGGAGGAAGGTAGGGACTACTGAGGGCACTCTAGAGCCCATTTGTATCTGTTAGCTTTTGCTATAGCAGTGCTATGTAACAAACACACTAGCGCTGTTGCTTAAACCCATTCATGTGAATGTTTTGGGGCAGCGAGGCTTTATTGCAGGCTGTATTCAGTTGTTTCAGCTACAAGCTTCAGGATGGAACTGGGATGCTGTTGCAGTAATCTGGCCCGAATTTTGTATCAGTGACTAAGCAAGGCAGTGGCACGAGTGCAGGGCACACCAGCGGGAGACAGGAAACACTACAAACAGGCTGTGAACTGGGACTCATGGTCCACTAGGTGGTGAAATGTGACATCGGTGGCAGAAGGTTAGGGGTCTATACCCTGCTGTCCCCGGGAGAAATCACATGTGTAGCTGTTAGTGGTCAGGAAGGGGCAGGTTCCTCATGTGCTGAGGTTTTCTTCCTAAATTAGTGACTTGATATATTTGTACAGCCTTATGTGCTGGAAGTGTGGAAGTGGCTGTGTGCATGTGTGAATGTGTGTGTGCACACATGTGTGAGTGTGTGTGTGCACACATGTGTGAGTGTGTGTGTGAGTGTGAGTGTGTGTATGCATGCATGTGTGAGTGTGTGTGTATGTGTGTGAGTGTGTGTGTGCATGCATGTGTGAGTGTGTGTGAGTGTGAGTGTGTGTGAGTGTGAGTGTGTGTGTGCATGCATGTGTGAGTGTGTGTGAGTGTGAGTGTGTGTGCATGCATGTGTGAGTGTGTGTGAGTGTGAGTGTGTGTGTGCATGCATGTGTGAGTGTGTGTGAGTGTGAGTGTGTGTGAGTGTGAGTGTGTGTGTGCATGCATGTGTGAGTGTGTGTGAGAGTGTGAGTGTGTGTGCACACATGTGTGAGTATATGTGTGAATGCATGTGTGAGTGTGTGTGAGTGTGAGTGTGTGCACACATGTGTGAGTGTGTGTATGTGCATGCATGTGTGAGTGTGTGTGTGCATGCATGTGTGAGTGTGTGTGTGAGTGTGTGTATGTGTGCATGCATGTGTGAGTGTGTGTATGTGCATGCATGTGTGAGTGTATGTGTGCATGCATGTGTGAGTGTGTGTGTGTGTGTGAGTGTGTGTGTCTGTGTGTGTATGTGTGAGTGTGTCTGTGAGTGTGTGTGTGTGTGTGTCTGCGCACGTGCATGTGTATCATATGAGTCACAGCACACGTGGAGGTCAGATGATAACTAGTGGCAGCCAAGGTTTTCCTTTTACCATGAATGTCCATTCTGGTTATAAAACTCCCACCAAAAAAATCCACCAAGCCATTTGTTTGCCCTATTATCTTAACATTCTTGGTAGCTAATTTTGGCCATTTTCTCATCATGTTTTCAATACTTACAACATGTTTTAGTCAGCAGTCACTAAAGACAGACTCGGGGGCATGGGAGGAGGAGGAGGAAGAAGAAGAGGAGGAGGAAGAGGAGGAGGAGAAAGAAGAGGAGGAGGAGGAAGAGGAGGAGGAGAAAGAAGAGGAGGAAGAGAAAAAAGAGGAGGAGGAGGTGCAGGAGGAGGAGGAGAAAGAAGAGGAGGAGGAAGAGGAGGAGGAAGAGGAGGAGGAGGGAGAAAGAAGAGGAGGAGGAGGAAGAGGAGGAGGAAGAGGAAGAGGAGGAAGAGGAGGAGGAGAAAGAAGAGGTGGAGGAGGAGGAGAAAGAAGAGGAGGAGGAGGCGGTAGAGGAGGAGGAGGAAGAGGAGATGGGAGAAGATAGCAACAGAGGTTGATTTAATGACCAGTTATAACATTATATGATCATGGCGTCTGAGAAGGCCCATACTAAACCACCTACGTCTAGAGAGTCAGCCGAAAGCAGAGTATCTCAGTCCAACTCCAACACCTCAAAACCAGAAAGTGTGTGTTTGCAGGAGCACTTGCATTGTGTGCACGTTTCGAGGGACAGTGTATGCCCACATTGTTGGTGTGAGTCCTGAAATCCAAAGGAAGGAGAATCATAATTATGATGTCTAAGGATAGGAAAATGACGTCTTGGCTCATAAAGGAAGTAGCTAAGAATTGTGCCTGTATGAGTTCATTTCTAGGGCCCTAACTGATTAGATACGGTCCGCCCACATCAAGGTTGTATCTTTTCTATCTCATCCACTGAGTCAATCTCATTCAGATATACCCTCAGAGAGTGGGAGGCAGGCAATACAGATGACGAGGACAATCTAACAAGTGGTCTTCAGTATAAAGTGGGACAATAATGGTGTTTGTGACACAGATTACCTTGAGGCCTAAGCAAATCAATATCTGCAAAATACTTAGAACATTATCTTGTAAGTATGCATTATATTTTCAGCACAATGGTACTCAGTTTCTTTAACCATCTCATGCTTACTCATGAAAAGAGATGGTGACACATACTCCGTGCTGTGCCCATTGATGCAAAGACGCAGTGATGTCCACCCCACAGGCTCTGGGGAAGTTTAAAATAAAGTCACAACAATGATATGAATTTGTAGGGCACACTGCCACTTTGGCCAACAGTAAGTCATCTGGTTTGCTGAAGTGGAAGGTCCAGGAAGGACTATGGTTGGAAATGATGGTGGAAACCTGGGCTGGACACCGAGCTTCAACATAGGAGGCCTGGATTTTAATAAGTAGACAATGAAAACATTGGAGAACTCAGACTTGATTAGCTTAACCATACAAAGACTAGCATGGGAGAGAAGGGTGTCTGGAGGTCAAGGAATTAGGACCTGTTACAAGGATGCAGGAACATGAATCACACGGTTTGGACCAATGACAAGGGAGAAGATGAAACAAGGTCAAAGGTGCTGTGTGTGTTTGGGGAAAGTTTGAGCGCACAAGAGGTAGGAATTGGTGAGCAAATGCATGTGGTTGGTGAAGCAGAACTGTATACCTAATTGTGTCAATCAACTTCACAACTATGTGCTAAGCTTTCATGGCCAGAAGGAGCTGACCGTCATAAATGGTAAGAAGGTGGGCGGAGCAGCTTAACATCATTGGAAGATCTCAGAAGAGGTCCCTTTCCTCCTCTGACCCTGGACTGGCTCTGAGCTTCAGTGAACACCAATGGATGGCTGTCTGGCTTCTGTGAATAAAGGAAAAGACTTTCTGGTCTCCTGGTCCCTCCTCAAAAAGTACCCTAGCTACAGGCCAGAGGAACTTCCCGCTTCCATGGTTCCTTCTTAGAGTTCTCGGTTTTCTTTATGCCATGTGAAAAAAAAATACACGTTCCTTGTTATTAATTTCTTTTTACTTCAAGTGCCTCTCAGGATCAGGAGGGTTGCTGTGTGTGATTAGAGCAAAGACTCAATTAGTTTATCATAGTGATTTGTAGTTCAGGTTTGTCACTGAACATTAGGGCTCCGAGAGAAGGCTCACTGAAGACACTAGTTAAAATACATCCAGGTGGTGTGAAATTATCCTTGCAATGAAAAGATTAATTGTGGAGATGAATTAATAGGGTCAAAGTGGAAATTATGTAGGTAAATACATTAATGTATAATTATGACTACATCCTCATAACTATAGGTAGGAGCAAAACGGAACCGCTGGTTTACTTTCCCTTTGCCATTCTGTTTGCCAACCTGGCTACAGGACACTGTATTCAGCCTGAGCACGCTTGTTCAGCTCTTCATTGGAAACACTGTGCATCTCGTGCCTTGTCTGTGTGGCTCGCATCTTCACTTTGTTTGCTTTAATCATCTCAGCCGAAGTAGCCACCAGTGCAGTGATGGGGATCCTGACGAAGTCAAGAGGATGGAGAACAGTGCTGGGGACATCCCTGGAGAGAAAAGGGCGGGGCAGGTGCCTCGGGGAGGATGCAGTGGATTCTGGAGTCTTAGGAGTTTGGAAAATTGAGAGCATTTGTAGGCAAGGTTGGTTGACATGGAAGGAAATGAAAACGCTAAGAAGAGATGGCAGCAGTGAGCCTTGGACATCTTTCAGAGGCGAATGCATATGCTTATCCCAATGCAAAAGGCTGAATGTTATTTCCTCCCTGACGCCAGTGCTTAATCTGCCAAGATGAAGACAGGACGAAAGGCACTAACCTGGAGTCAGGAGTGCAGACAGGGCCTGGATTCGGCACGTTGGGCTGTACTCCAAAGAACGGGAGGGCGTGTGAAGTCTGTAACACTCCTTCCACCATTATGCTGCTCTAAAATGCGACTTAACAGGAGCTCTGCTTGGAAAAGAATTAAATCCAAAAGGAAAATAGCTTCTGTAATCATATCTGAACATTTAATTTGTCATTTGCTTTATGACATATGCATGAGGCTTATTTAAAATAGCGCTACAAGGTTAATTACCAGTGCAGAATAGACGATTGTGTCTGGAGCACAATATTTTGTTAGGCATGTGTGACAACATTGCAAAATGGATCAGCTGCGTGACTGTTTGCGATCTGGCGTCCCCTTCGTTTAAAATGGCCACGGTCCTGAACATGTGCTCTCCCAATCCCCCACCTCTGTAGACAACGTGTGTCACATTAAAAATATTAACCCAGAGTAGAGCTTACTGGTAGTTTACTGAACTTCTTAGAAGCCGTGCAAAGGGTAGCACAGCAGAGGGGTGTTTCTACGTCACCAAAGTGTCGTCAGTGTGCTGTGCTATGTACCTCCTTAAGAAGCCAGTTTGTATTCAAGCAGTGACAAGCAAACGTGGTCTTAGCTGAGGAGAGACACCGGGTTGGTGGGAGGATGATGCTGTATCATCAGTGACCACTAAAATGCTAACAAGAATCCCTTGCTTTTAGCAAAGTCTGTCTCTGAAAACCATCTCCATAAATAAACCCTTTCAAATGGCCGTGTGGTCTAAGCAGGTGACAGATGATCAAAACTGTAGGCATTTGTAAACGTGCACATTTTCACTAGGCCAGGAAAAGAACACACTAGCCATGACAAACACACTTCATCCGGGAACATGTCCCTTTTCTCGCCCCTTAAGGAAATGAAGCCTAGGCAAGCCGAAGGAATATTTAACCGGTGCCCTGAGAATACGGGCCTCCGTTGTTTTCCTCAGAGACTTCACTGATGGTTGGCTTTAATTGTTAACACGGCTTAGCACCACCTGGGACTCAGTAAGAAGTTGTCTATTTTGGGTGGCCTCTGGCATGTCTATAGAGGACTTGCTTAACTAAGTTAGTTGATGGGGGAGACCCAGCTGAACTGTGCAAGAGTTGGGAACTGAGCTGAGAACAGGCATGTATATATAATGTAACTAGCTGTTTGAAGTTCCTGCCCTGGCTTCTCCACAGTTATAGACTAGAACTGGAAGATGAAGAAAGCCTCTTTCTGCACTAAGTTGCTTTCTGTCCAGGTATTTTTTAAAATTATGGTAACAGAAATGAAACTAGAATATTAGCAGTAGTGGATGCCATCATGCTTGCTGTAAGTTATCTCTTGTCATTTATGCAACTCTAAAAGACTGAATTAGAAGACAGGATGGTTTGGGAGGATCTCACAGGAGCTGGAGGACAGGAAACTGTAACCAGAATACATTGTATTAAAAAAAATCTATTTTCAATAGAATAAAAATAGGCAAAATATTGTCTGAATTTAAAAAAAAAGAATGAATTAGTATTGAAGGGTATTTATGTCAGGCCAAACATATTGACTCATCTACTTTGTCAAAGTTTAATATTGGTTATTTAAGACAATAATATGAAGCTTCAAACTATCTCTTTGCAGCATAAAACACATCAACTAAATACTCTTGTGACTGAGATAAAGAGCAGAACCATTCTCCCCCAAAAAAGCTAGTAGTAAGAGAAGGCCACAGCTAATCAATTCAGATTGACACCAAGAACAAGCAGAAGCCATTGTGGCTTAGGAGCTTTAAGGTCAGTGTGACCTGTCCCAAGGGAAACAGCTTTCATTCTGCCTGAAAAGTGACCTGGGTATGTGGGCCCTGAGTCACGCTCACATACGGTTTTAGGATGCTGTTCTGTGAGTGTGGTGTGCACTCGGCTATGCTGACATCTGGCTAATAAATTGGTGCCCATGTCAGCTATTGGCTATAAACTTGATGAAGGTAACTAGGCAGATGTCAGTGGACATAGGACAAATTCTAGCTCATCTGCATTCCTAACAGGAATGCAGGTCCTGAACCTGTCTGTTGGCTGCTTGAAGATGTGTTTTCTTTTGTAAATTACATGTATGTGCATGTGCAAGTATATGTATGCATGTGAGTGCAGATACCCTTGCAGGCCAGAGGTGTCAGATCCCCCCTAGAGCTGAAGACAGAGCTGGATAGGAGCAGCCTTGTAGGATGTTCTGAGCTGAACTCAGGTCCTCAAGAGCAGTATGTGCTTTAACGTTTCAGCCACCTCTCCGACCCTAGCTATTTGTTTTTAACCTCTATACTCTAAAATTCTTCCCTGCTATTAAATTTGTAAATTGGCTGCTGGAGAGAGAACAAGGAACCCCAAAACACACAGCAGGAAAAAATACTGCAGGAAGAAGGCTATTTCCAAACGTCAATGTTGGCACTTACAAAATTTCTCATAACTTGTTTAAATACATTATTTCGTATTTTTAGACTCTGAGTTCAAATCCTTCCAAGCATGCTAACATGAAAAGAAATGTATAGAATGTGAGCAGACTTCATCACTTCTTGCTTAAGACTCTCATCTTTTCTTTTAAATTGCCGTTTGTTGGTTGATTATCTTTGTTAGGATTATCTTTGTTAGGATATTGGACTGTCTTTGACGAATAAGTAAATAACTAAATGAAAGTATAGAAGATGACATGGCTACCCAAAGTGTGTAGAGGGAGAAGCTACCTTCCGGGGCACTGAGCCCGAGGGCTTTGACTTCCTAACCCTCCTTGTCTTCGATTTTTCATACATAATGCAGACGCTCTTGATTGACATCTGAGGGCTTCCTTGGCCTCTAAGTTCTCAGTGGGCTCAGGATAGGAAGGTGGGCACACTAGTAGCAAAGGGAAAATCGCCATGGCTGCCTGACCAAGGCCAACTTTGACTCAGATCACTGACCCTGCCAGCACAAAGGCCTCTGCCCGTGACTTTCCCTGTTTTCTGCTCACCTTTCATTTCCTTTCAGTGTGCATGTACAATTGATCTGTGTTTGTATGGCAGATATAACTGTAGGAAAAGAATATTTGAGGAACTAAAGTGGGGTGGGTGAACTGAGGGAAATAATGCTTAGAAAAAAATGTTAATTTCTCCCTTTAATACTCAAAACGTTGTCGTCATTAAGCTAAGCGCCATGCAAGGCACAGTGAGGAGGAAGCTGGGATCACTAATGATCACCAAACATTTGTACTGTGATCAAGGCAGACCAGTCTCAGTTCGCCATGGCCGTGATAAGTCATGAGTAGCTATTTAAATTTCTATTCAGTTTTGTTAAACACAATTAAAATTTCAGTATCAGAAGGCTAATCACACTGCAAGTGCCTGGTGTATGCATAAGGCTGGTGGACACCTTGTGAAAACTGAGGTCCTACATAGGCTGTCTTCTCCCACGGCAGAGAGCTCCTCTGGAAAGGGCTGACCCAGACACAAGATAAGCTCTTGTCTAATGAGATGTTTGGAACGCAATACCCTTTGCCCCGTCGTCTCCTCTCTCTTCTAGTAATGTGATGTAAGAAGAAATAGTTCTGTAAAAGTAGAAAGAGAAGGAGGGGCAAGAGAACTTGAGGACTGATGCAGGGGTTCCAGTGGGAATCCCTGCCTTGTGCTACGGAAGACTCTAAATGACTTCCTCCCTGTCAAACCCAAAGAAGATGAAAAGTAGGGGATTTAGTTTGGTACCGGCAGAGGCTGGAAGGCCTCAGACTGAGATGTGGAGTTCATCTGCAAACAGGGGTGATGATTTACAGTAGTGGACACTCCTCAACTGGAGATAGGATAACTTAGCTAGCCCACCAAGAAGAGCTCTTCCAGACTAAAATACAACAGTGGAAATGGAAAAAAAAGCTACTATCAGTTTGAAAAAGAGACAGTAAGGGCATATGGGAAGTTTGGAGGGAGGAAGGGGAAATGATGTAATTATATGATAATCTCAAAAATAAAAGAAAAAATCTGAAAAACTACATTAAAAACAGAAAGTATGGCAACCAGTACTGATTTACATAGACCTAAAGATAGGGATAGATATAAATATATGATTTGGGTAAAGATATGGAATAGAACAACACAATATTCTTTTTTTTTTTTTAACTTGTGAGTGAGGTGCACACATAGACGCAGTACCCCTGGAAGTCAGAAGAGGGCATCAGATCCTTGCAGCTGGACTTCCTGGCAGTGTGAGCCTTCCAACATGGGTGCTAGGAACTGAACGTAGGTCCTCTGCAGGAGCAGCAGAGCCTCTTAACCCCTGAGCCATCTTACCAGGAAAGGATTCCTCTAATGACTTTTTTTTTTTACTGTACATAATAGTATTTCTGCGGTTCCACGTCCATTTACGATGATATTTCTTAACCCTTTCCTAGTGGATTTGTGCATGGTTCTTGCCTTGTTATTATAGGTAAGAAGATTTGCTGGCTTTAACTAGCTGGTTCTGAACACTCTAGGTGTTACTTCTTTGAACCCATGAAGACAAAATGAATATTCTGGTGAGTTATTTGGACTTTCTCTTCCAATAGAAATTGCCTGAAAAAGGATGCATTTGCGCAAAGCCACTAATAGCTGTAAATCATAAAACCTGAGAAGGGAGGCATTTTGGTTTGATGTGTGTGACCCAGCATTTTACTAGGTCTCTGCCAGTGGAATTTTCCTAGAAATTGAATGGGAATGTCAGCTGACTGGAGACAGGTCCCATCTGAAGGCTGGAATCCACGAGTTCTATCCTAGCTCTGTGATTTGCTGGTCTCCTGATTGCTCTCCTTGGCTTAGGCTAATTCTTCTCTCTTTCCAGAAGAGAGCTCATTTTTCACATTCTCTCAGTGCAAGTTTTCCCCTCTGACCGATACAGACAAATGTGAGATCACTGGCTTCATTTCCTGTTTGATGCTCCACATTTGTTTGGGGGTAAACAAACACTCATGTGAAGATTTCAGGAGAATATTTCTGATCTGAATCACTCTACCCCTTCCTTCTCTCACGCACTTATTCTTGCGCTCATTCATTTAACAGACATGTTCCAGATGCCGTACTCTGAAGAGATAAATGCACCACCTCAGCCTTGAGGATTATCTTAAAGAAAAACAAGAACCAGGAATATGATCCTTGTGTTGCTGTAACGCAATGACAGAAATTTCATGGCTAAAAAGTATACCTTTATCATTTTACAGTTCTGTAGGTGGGGAGTCTAATGAGGTCACTGAGCTAAACTTCACTTATTCCTCTGGATTATAAGGGAGGGCAGAGGTGAAAATATCTCTTCATTCTCTCCAGCACTGGAGGCCACCTGTATGGTTTGGCTAATGCCCTGCTTCACCATCAACATAACCAGAGATAGCAGGGCAAGCCCCTCTCAAGCTGCATCTCTCCCTGACCACAACAGAAAAGACCTTGGATCTACCATGATGTTCATTCCCCCTCAGTGTCCCACCAAATCATACTTGCATGGTTCTACTTACAGTATGAGATGAGGAGGTACCAAAGCAGAATGGCGTCAAGGGACACGCCTCAAGATGTCCAGGAAAGGCTCCGGGAGGGTGGGGTTTGGGGTGAATGCTAAACTTTCATCCCATCAGTGGAGTAGGGTAGGTGCCCCTTTCTTTTTAGCCTGTCTTGGCTTCAGGTGGCAGTGAGGGTTGAGGGTGCTCACTGAATGTAGACCACACCCACAAGAGTCCATTTGGGGGAGGAAGAGGTTTATTTCACTTTGCACTTCTAGGTCTCAGCCCATCGTGAGGGAAGTCAGGACAGGGAACCACGGGTCTCTGCCTGGCTTACTCAGCTCTTCCTTAGAGCCCAGGCCCATGTGTTGAGGGATGGTACCCACAGTGGGCTGGGCCCTCTCATTTGCAGTGTAAATCAGGATAAGCTCTCACAAAAGGATCCACAGACCAGCCTGATCTGGGCAATTGAGGATCCCTCTTCCCAGGTAACTCTAGGTATCAGGTTAATCATAAAAGCTAATCAGCACAGGACCATTGTACTACGTGAATAAAATGAGCAAATAAAATTGTAATGGATATTTAGTCTTGATTTATAGCACATAACAAAATCATTTTGTTATTGTTTCATTGTGAGCCTATAAAACACAAACCTTTACAAAACACTTGCCTGAAAATGTCCCAAATTGCAAACAGCTCAGGCCAGTGTCTATCCTTAGGAGAATGGATTGTGGCTCTGCAAATAGTAAAGAATTAACATGTTATCAGCATAACACCGCAACATGAATGAATCTCCATAACACTGCACAGAAGGGAGTCTTCTGTAACAAAGGAGAGCAGGAAATCACAGATGGGCACCAGTTCTAGAACTGATGAAAGAACATGGCTGTCCTGGAGCTCGGATGGAATGGAAAGGAGCAGGGCGGAACTTTCTAGCAAGGTGTTAGCGCTCCATATGTCACAGAGCTTTGAGTTACAGTTGGGAAGACACATTGTACAAGTTTTGATTGTTTCTAGTGTCTGATGATGTCTTTTTGAAATGATGTTTCTGGGGCTGGAGAGATACTTAGTAAGTGTTCTCTCCAAACCCAAGTGAAAGGGGGTCACCATGGTGGCCATGATTTGCAATCCCAGCACTGGGGAAGCCAAAGCAGGTGGATTCCTGAGGCTGCCAGGCCAGGTAGTCTAGTCAAATCACCAAGTTCAAGGGCAGTGAGATATACTTTCTCAAAAACACATGTTCATATCCTGAGAAACAGTTGAGGTAAACCTCTGGCTTCTACATGCACACATAAGAAGATACACCACACACGTGCACAATACACACAATATATACGTATATACTCACATACACACATGAGAACATGCACCACACACTGCACAATACACACAATATATACATACATGCACACATGAGGACATTTGCACTCAGATATACACATGTACACACATCCATACACATATATACACATGCACACATGCGCACACAATCTTGTGCATGAACACACGCACACGTGTATACAGGCATACAGGTGCGCGCGCCACACACACACACACACACACACACACACACACACACACACACACACACTGAAATGGTTTTGAAGGTTAACCGAGCTTGCTATTCAGTTTTGAGCTAGTAGCAGGGTTTGTGCCCAGCACTTTGAAGATCCCTTACCCATCTCTGGCTTCCCTTGTTTTCTCTGGGGTCTCTCATTCTAACAGCTGTGCATCTCTGAGATCTTGCTGGCTGCTTTTATTGTTGCCTCTTTAGCCTTTGTGTTCTGTGCCTTTAGTACAGGTGAATCTAAGTGAAAAATCTCTTGCATTTATCCTGCTGAAAAACTACAGGTTCTCAAATCTGATTCTGCTGTCTTTTGCCCATTCTAGAAAGTTCCAGACCATTATTCCTTGGCTTATGACCTCCCTGTTTTCAGTAGTAGCTGCTTGTAGGACTCCAGTCAGACATCACAGTGTGGCTTTCTACCCTCTAATGCGGTGCCAGCCTGTAGCACTGTTTCTAATTTCAATCATTGTACTCTTCACATTAGAAATTTCTATTTATTTCTTTTTGAAGTTGCCAGGTAATAAGCTATTATTAGTTTCCTGACCTTTAAATTTTTCTCTAAACAAAGAGCTGAGTGTGATGCTATATAAACCCAGCACTAGGGATGCAGAGTTCAAGGCAAGCCTGAGCTACATAACAAGTCCCACTTAGGCTGAGCAACAAGAGAATCCAGCTCTAAAACCAAAACTAAACCAGGAATATTTCTTTAAAGATAAAAAATACTTACTTTAGATTTAGTGTCTACTGTTTCTAGATGTTGTTTTCTTTGTGTGTCTAATTGTACTATTTTTTTTTCCTCTGAAGACTTTTACTCAGTGTTTTGCCTCCTCCTCTGTGCCACACTTTATTTTGTTGAAAACATGAGAATTCTACACATGTGGATTAAAATGTCTTTCATGGAGTAGTTTAGCTTGTTCACACTGAATACCTGGAGACACTGCTAATCTGGGGCAACTTTAAAATAAGCTTCCAGCTTGAAGTAATCTGAATGGACACAAACACATCTAAATGTGTTTCTAGAGTTGACATTTCCCCGGGGAGACATTCATCTTTTTCTATTTGCGAAACTCCAAAGTCAAGCTAGGCAGCTAGTTCAGCCTAGGACACTGAAACAGTCTCCTTACCTTACAGAAGTCATTCTCTACCTGCAGTGAATTTGGCCACCGAGGGCCAGCAGCTTCCTAGGGAAACCTCTGCCTATTGCAATAACTCCTTTCCCGGGGTTTGGAAATTTCCTGGGTGGTACCTGTGCCAACAGTGGGCTTTGGTAATGATGGGCACTGCTGTCAAGAGAAACTATTTTCATTTGACTTTAAGTTTGAGAAATAGTAACCTATACGAATGCATCTATAGTAACTTGATTCATTTTGTTCTCTTCATTATATATTATGACAAGATACATATAAAAAAATAACCAAAGCATTTGTGTAATGAACATTATTTTGCCCCATTTATTTGCAGTTTCCAGGGAGGGGGAGCAGTGACCACCTTATTCTCTCCCACCCCATCTCACACCTTGCTGTCAAACCCACCCTCTTTGCTACTAAAAATAAACTGAAATCCAATTAAAAACCCGGTGCTTGCTCTGCAAACACAGCTTTGCGATAAATCTCTTGGCCTCCCCTTTCCACCAGATTGCCATCCCTAAATACCCAGAAGTTCCTTTATAAAAACTTTGGAGCCTGCACAGCTCTCTCTGTCTCTGCCTTTAAGTTCTCCAATCTCTCAGTTGTTGGATTGCCCTTCATTATTGATTTTGGATCAGTTATTTTTGCTCCCATGGAAATCATAAAGCACTGTTCTCTTACATCTGCAAACCCGCAGATTTCAGTGCAGATTTTCAGGTTTTTAGCTACAGTGTCTTCCACCCCACCCTGCTGTCACTGCACAGATCTTACCTAATTTCACAGGAGGATGTATGAGTTGGGTTTCTTAGGATCTTGTCAAAATTGTGTTTCCTTTACTTCACATAAAGCAACTTAGATTTTATTGCAATCTTTCCCGAAAAAAATCTAGCAATTGCCACCAAAACCCTCACTGTCATGGGGAAGGGAGCCTTTAATTAAATCATTAAAGTGAAAAATAACTGTAAGTGTGATTTTGTTCTTGTACACTGTAAATGGCTTTCTAAACATTAAAACGAGAAGATGACGAAAGAAGAGAAAATTTTCTTCCAGAAATCCAGGACTTTTGGTCTTTCAAGGTTTATGCTCTTAAGAGAGTGTTTCCCTCCCACCGAACCCCAAAGGCGGAGACCATCACAGGACAGAGGGCAAAAAGGATTTCCAGAGCCAGCAATTGGGAAGCACAGCAGTGAGAGAGCATCTTCTGAACATTGCACTCAAATGCAAGCTGTAGGTGCACGCATGAGACCTGCACAGAATAAAGCCAGTCAATACGACGCATGGTATGATGTGGAAAGGGATTCACAAGCCCACACCCCTAACTCAAGATGGCTTGGGGGCTGCCAGCTTTTTTTTTTTTTTTAAGGGTGTGGCCTCTGGTGCATCAACTACACTCCAGTGCATGGCCCCATACCCAGGAATGTACGGCCAGCACAAAGTAAACTTGATGGCTTATTAAAAACAGAAGAAGACACAAAGTTGGAGTGGGGAGGGTGGATGTCATTGAAGTAAGGGAGAGAAAAACGTGAACAAAGTACTTTGTGTGAAATTCTCAAAGAATCAACAAAGCATTTTAAAAACTAAAAGTGTGTTCTTCAGAAGAGTGGCATGGAAGCATGTTAGTCAGCCTTTCTCACCACTGTGGCAAACCCTTGAGGAAAGGAGTCTAACAGAGGGATTTCAATGTTGTCTCACAGCTCTAGGGATTCTCAGTCTGCAACCAGTCCGCTGTCTTGCTGTCGGTCTGTGGTGTGGCAGTCTTGTTGCGGCAAGAATGCACGGCCGAGCAAAAACTACTCAGCGTAGGAAGCAGAGAGGCAGAGACAGCATCAGGGATAGCATGTCTACGTCCGGAGGTCATCCCTAATGACCTGTTTGCTCCAACCTCTCTCTACCTCCTACTTTCCAGTACTCCCCATCAAATCTAGCCAAGGTTAGCTCACTGCTGAAGGCAGGCAGGGTCCTCATGATCCCGACACTGAAGCCTTTTTGAAGAATTCTCCAAATCCAAACTACAAGAAATTCTCTCTCACTTAGCCAGGGACATTGACTTCTAATAAAGGTATGAGGATGTAAATGAGGGAGAAGAGTTGGGAAACCGCAAATGCCTTGCCTTTCCCTCATTCCTCCCTTGTCCTCTGTGGATAATCTCAGGCAACACGTTGCTGTCACGTTTTAGCTGTCGTCCACTATCTTGTATAGCACCATTCCTGGGGAGATGGGAACAAATTATCTTCTTACCCTAGTCAGGGAACCAATGACAGGCCAAAGAAACAGGACCACCAGAGGATAGAGGAGGACAGGTGACTCCAAGGCAGCACACCATCAAAAAGCCTACCCCAGCATGGGTGACAACTTAAGAAAGCTGGAACCTCGGGGCTCTCTGAACGACTTGCAGGCAACTTGACAGGCCGGAGACGTTCCTCTCCATAACAGTTCGTCCTGCTTATGTAACCTCCAGGAGGGTTGCCTATCTGGTAAGTTTCAGGGTCTTCCTGAGATTTGTAAGCTGCTCTCTCCCTGAGTATTAACAAGCCTGCCTTCAAGATGGACGGCTTCAACAGCAAAGCAATTGCTACTTAACAATCCACTTAATATGTCTTAACTTAATATAGTTTAGCTTGCTTAAATAATTGAATAAGTAAAACTCCAGTGACCACATTTTCACACACACACAAAGCAAGGCACTGCAGGTTAGAAAAGATTCTTCAGACTTCATTCTAGTTTTCAACTAAGGACAGGACTGCAATCTTGCCTCCAGGGTCTGTGGTCTTTACCTTTTTGAAATTTCTTTTTCTGTCATAAACAAAAAGACACCATTTATTTTTAGTACATTATAACTTTATATCAACATAATGCATCGTCTCTCTTACCTTTGCCATTAAATTGCATTCTTCCTAACTTTAATATTGTCACATGTTTTCTGCTTGGTAGTGTTTTCATGAGACAACCATATTTCTAACAATTTATCTTTGATTTTTTAAAATAAAACTTGGTCTTTTGGTATCTGTCAACATAGAGGTGGGTTTTCTTTTTATTTTAATCTAACAATCATTTAGCTGTCAATAGAAGTTTCCCTTTGTTCATCTATAGACTTGTTCCTGACTGTTTTAAAAACTCATAAATATTTCTTTCTGTTTTCTTTCCTTTATGAATTACACATTTTTATTCTATATTTCTCTACATGTATTGAATTTACATATTCTAGTTCCTAAGATCTTCAGAAGTAGTTATGATTTTAAAGTTTGGGGCTTGGGCTCAGTTGACAGAGGGCTTGCCTAGAATGCATGGAATCCTGGGTTCACTTCCCAGTGCCACAGAAAATGCACATGGTGACACAAATCTGTACTCTCAGCACTAGGCAGGGGGAGCCAGGAGGGTCAGAAGTTCAGTGTCATCCTCTGGTGTCTAGCATGTCCGGAGACACTCTGAATACATGGGGGGTGGTGGTGGTAGGGGGAGTAAATGAACCTATTTTGAGTTAAAAAAAAAACCTCAGTTTCTAGAGCCAAGTAGCACCTGCCGAGCCTCTTTCAGGGTTTCTGTGTGCTTTGATTTTCTTTTTGTTTTCTTTATTATTTGCTTGACACAGGGTTTCCCTATATACCCCTGAGACTCACCACGTGTGGACTAGTCAGGAACTCACGGCGGTCTGCCTACCTCTGCCTTCTGAGTGTATAATTCAGGCCCAACCTGTGGGGGTTTGAATGCAAATTAGCCCACAGCGAGTGGCACTATTAGGAGCTGTGGCCTGATTGGAGGAGGTGAGTCTGTCACTCAGGGTGGGCTTTGGGGTCTCAGCAGCTCAAGCCAGGCCCAGTGTGTCCTTCCTGCTCCTGAAACTCTCCAGCAGCTTGTCTGCCTGCACACGGCCATGCTTCTCACCCTGATTATATAGACTACACTAATGACCTGTGAGGCAGCCCCAACTCTGTGCTTTCCTTTATGAGTTGCTGTGGTCAGTTTAAGCCTTTTGAGGCACTCAAGTGACCCATCCTGTACCACCAATCCACACCCTGGAAAGCTTTACCCTCAAAGGTTCCCCCCTCCCCACGACCCCTGTGGTGGGAGATGCTATTCTATAAATATGTTTCTCATACTTGTTAATTAATAAAGCCCTGTGGCCAATAGGAAACAAGATAGGTGGGACTAGGAGACTAGGAGGAGGAAGAGGAAGTAGAAGGAGAGTCAAGATGTAGAACATGAAGGAAGACGCCTGCTGCGGCTCCCTGATAAGACGACCACGTGGAAATACTTAGATAAGTAGAAATGGGTTAATAATTAAGACAGAGCTAGCCCATAAGCAATAATGGTAATTGGCCAACAGGATTATATCAAATACAGAGTCTCAGAGTGTTATTTGGGGCTGCTGCGGCTGTGGGCAGACTGGCGGGCTGGCGGAAACATACATGCTACAGATTGGCGCCAAACCTGCCGTAACACCCCTGCCTTCTGTTCAGTTCCCTGCTGATTCTTGCCTGAGCAGAGGCATCCAAGCCTCTGTTTATTCCTCTCCCAGTAAATCTCGTGTGTGGGGTCCGTTGTGTGGTGCGACTTTGTGGTAGCTTTTGGCTCCTGGCCACCAGGACATCTTCCCATCTCAGCCGCAACAGTTGTGGTGTCTCTTGACAGCAATAGACACCCTAAATAACTATTCCTCATCTCTTCTTCATGTTTTTGGTCACCATGTGGCACTGCCAAAGATGTCTCATCCAAGATTTGGCTTGGACATCAAGGCCACTGGTGTCACAGCCATTGTCACCCATTCTTGTGACATTTCCCTGTCACCGGTTTATTATTGCCTTCATGTGGTCTCTGCAGCTGGCCTCAACAAGCACAGCTTTGCAAAGGGACTGGTGGTCCCTGTGCTCAGCACACTGAGGGCTTCCTGCACACCAGTAGAGCTTGAGTTCTGAACCTCCCGTGGCACCAGAGGAAGAGGCCGTCTGAGTTGAAAAAAGCAGAAAGGGAAATTGTGCCCAAGTAGCATCACTCCTTCCTTCTATGTCGAGACTTTGGAGTAATGCTACGCAGGTGTTAGTTACTTCTTTAAGGTGGTGTGATTAGTTTCTTGTATCCAACATTTTATTCTTTAAGAGGCTCATTGTTTTCTCTTTTGCTGGGATATGTAGGCTATTCCTCCAGTGCTGGGGACAGAACCTGAGCTCTGTGCCTGCCAAGTAGCACTATACCACTGAGCTAGCTCTCCAGACCATACTGTGAGGTAGGAGGTGTTCTGTGATTGTTAAAGTTTCATTTTGTCTTTTATTGAATGCTAGCTTTAAGTGTCGACTGGTTCTTTCTCAAAATTTGTATCTTGTAGGCTCTACTGGTGCCTGCTCTTTACAATGAGAACTCAGACTGTCATTGTATTCCCATTTTTAAATCGCCAGAACCCCTTCTGGTAACTTGGTCTGCCTGTTGGAATGTGTTGTGGTGTAGCCCAGGCTGGCCTTGAACTCCTAGTCCTACTGCCTCCCGCTCCCAAGTGTTGGGATTACAGGTGTGTGACACCTGTGTGCCCAGAATTTAATTTTTTGTGCATATTTGAGTTACAGTGTGCTGTTTTGATACACATGTATACTGTGGAATGTACAGTGAGGCTGAAAGCCATTGCCTCACATGGTAAGCATTTCTTTGGAGCGAGACACCACTCTCACTTTTTTGCAGTGCTGTGAACTGTATGGCCTCATGCCTCTAAGGAGAACACAGTACCACGGAGCTATGCCCCCAGCCGCCAGAATTCTGTCCTTTAGTAATTCTGAAATACACAGTACTTTCTTATTGACTGTTTTGCCTTGTTATGTGGCATTTTGCTTGTCTAACCAATGCTACCTCCCTCCCACCTGCAACCTCTGTGACTGAGGTCAAGCAACCACCGTCTAGGAGCTTTCTTCTTCTGCATTGTCTGTCTGCTTTTACTCCACGTTTTTATGGAACTCTGTCCTTCTTGGTATCTGATGAGGCACCCTTGTGTTCAAACCTGTCGATTCTGTTTTAATTTTGATGATATCAATGTTTTGGTTTTAGACTTATTCTTCATGTTTATAATATATTCTGGATTTTCTCCAAAGATAGCCAACATTTTTATTTTAAATGCTTCCCCAATTTTGCTTATTTCATTAGCTTTACTTCCTTAAGAATAAGTTTTTCTGTCCATTCTTCCACAGATATGTGTGTGGCTCTTAAAGACTCTATTTATATTTCTATTTATATGTATGTGTGTGTGTTTTGGTTCTATAAAGAAGCAAAACTGATAGAATTAATATAATACATGTAAATAAGTGCATATATATATATATATACAAGTATACATACATATATGTGCATATAGATACAAGTATACATACATACATACATCAGTGATTCTCAACCTATGGGTCACTGCCCCCACAGGGGTTGAACAGTAGATATTCTACATATCAGATATTTATATTACAATTAATAATAGTAGCAAAATTGCAGTTATAAAGTAGCAACAAAATACTTTTGTGATTGGGGGGTCACCACAACATAAGAAACTACACTAAAGGGCCATAGCATTAGGAAGGTTGAGAACTGCTGATACTACACACACATGTATTTATATATATATATACATATATATATATATACATGCATATACACATATGTACATACTTTACATATGTTTATAGGTATGTATATACATCACATATATATATGTACTTGTATACATATACACACATATATATATACATTACATATGTATATATGTATGTATACACACACACACACACACACACACACACACACACACACACACACATATAAACAAGTAGGCCCTAATAGAATGCTACAGCAACAGGAGAGTGAACTTGCCAGTGAGAGTTGGGAGAATCAGGAAATAAAAGTTTCCTTCCTCTCTATCCTTTTTTTCTGGCTGCCACTGGAAGATGTGGCCCAGATTTAGGGTGAGTCTTCCCACCTCAAATGATCCAATCAAGAAAGCCTCACAGGTGTGGCCAGCTGCTTGGGTTTCGGTTGAGGCCAGATGTAGTTAGAGTTGAGGACCATGATTAGCCATCACAGTGAGTGTGTGTGTGTGTGTGTGTGTGTGTGTGTGTGTGTGTGTGTATGTGTGTGTGTGACTTGTGTGGACCTCTGTGGAATCCAGAAGGGTGTCAGACCCAGAGGAGCTGTGGATACAGCAGTGTGAGCCACCCGGTGGGATGTGGGAGCTGGGACTGCACCCTGGTTCTCCACAGAGCAGTCAGCAGTCTTCACAGAGACATCGTCCAGGCCTGTGGGAGGCTTTGATTGGCTGATCACTTTTCTGGTTACCTGCTTGCCTCTGAGAAGTCTGCGTGCAGGGCAAGCGTAGCTTGTCCACTGTTTTGAGTAGGAGTTGGGTGTTCTTCCAAGCAGCATACACTTAGAGCTGGCTTCATTCCTGAGGGCTGCCCAGTTCTTCTGGATTCTCTGGCTGTCTGAGTCACAGCGTTGACTCTTTGGCACCCACATGCACACCACCTGCCCTCTGCTGAAGGGATGTGCCAACCACACCAGCTTGAATCAATGGGGGAAGGAGGAGGAGCCAGAGGCCATGCTGCCTTCAGCCATTTTCTTTACTAGTTACATTTATGCTTATACCATGGCAAATCCTTCTGTTTCCCCCACCCCTCTGCTTACGTATTTGTATAAATTCATGTGTTTTATTTTCATAGATCTAGGCTCATATTTTCATCTCAAATCGCCTTTACAAATTACAGTTTTTTTCATATTAAGTTCCCATGTAGGATTCCCCTTGAAAACAGTGGATGAGTCTTTAACCTCTGTAGATGTGACCCTGCACCCATCATATTGTACCTGGGAGTACAGCCCTTGCTAGGCCTCAAGCATTCTTGTCAATAATGATGCCGCTGGAGGTCAGACGGCCATGTTTAGGAGGGGGAGCCTTTGATCATGAGGAGAAGGAGACTTGAGTAAACGTAATGATAATAACTTGAATTTCTAGCAATATTTTCTTCACATATTAAACTGGAATTGGTTTCTTATGCACTTTGTTGTTATTGCCACAAATACAGCTGCAGTCCAGAAGCTCCTTAGATGTATGCTGGGTCTTGGCTGGGCTTAAAAATAACATGAATGAGGGCAGTCTCTAGTCTTCTAAAATTTTGACAATATGTGGCAGGCATCGCGACCAGCCTTAGCCAGTACAGGTGGGAGAGGACAACCTGCGACGTGGGATTGAGACATTTCCTGGCCCCTGGATGTCGAATGTGTTCAGTTTTCGCACAACGAGCAACATTGGACAGGGAGTCGGCTTTCTATTATTTGACTGAGGTGGGTGGAATAATTTTAATTGCTAAGAAATTGCATTTTCATTGTAAAGCAATTCAAGTTATAGCAGATTCATAATGCAGGTATTGTAAAAGTGACATTTCAGTGACATTTCAGTGAGAGGAACATGGTGATTTCGCAAATGACATGGTGAGGGCACTGCAGTCATGTGAATAACACATTTTCGCAATACGTGTCTTAGGCGCATAAATAACGATGATGGCAATAATATTAATAATAATGGTATCCCATGAAGGGAAACCCCTTTATCGCTGTAATCCCAAAGGTCTTTAACTCACAGCTGTCCACACTTTGCTACAGTCACTGGTGTTGACTCTTTCTGGTGGGATCAAACTTAGGAACCAGTTAGCTGTCCCAAACTTCAGTGGATTCACGGCAAATATAGAATCCAAACTCCATTTTCTTCTTAAAAAGCCTTCTGGGATGACTCACCAAAATGAGTATCGTGCAGGCACTTGAAATTATATTTTATTTTATTGTATTGTAGATAAATTTTCATCAGTCTTTTAGGTGGATTATAGGTGAGCAATTAGCATCTCCCTCTTCAGGTACATAAAAGAAAATGCTGCATTGTTTGTTTGCAGATGAACTGACTTGATCACTTCCAATACAGCTGTAGAACATCCTCCTAAGTTAGCGAGCTAAAGTGCTTTTGTTAGCCTGGGGGCATATTATTCCCATAGTGGATATGCCATAACCATTTTATTTTCACAATGTCATTATCATGTCATTAATACAGAAATTTCCCATTTTTTCTTTAACACATATTTTAAGAGAAAAGTAACTCCTTAACAACAATATTGCCAGTTTTTGAAAACAAGGTCTTGAGTGGTAGCGGTCAGGACATGGCCCAAGGTTAGCATTCTGCCCTGATGTCACCAATCTGGTTTGTAAAATACTCTTCAAAGCAGAGGAGATGTGTGTGTTCCCACACCCTTTGACCAAATGTCTTAAGTACTTATTTTGTTGATTTACTATCAGCTCTTACAAATGAAATAGCTAAGTATAATTTAAGAATTTGGGGTCAAAGTCTAATTGCATGTTACTGGTTTTTTTTTAAGATTTTATTTCATATTTTAAATTATGAATAATGTGTATGTGTATGTTTCTGGTGGTGGGGAGTGGGGAGGTGACTTATGCATGTGAATTCATGCCTGTGGAGACCAAGAGAGACTGGGTACCATGGAGCTGGAGTCTCAGGGGTCCTTGAGCTGTGGGTTGGATGCTGGGAACTGAACTCAGGCCACAAGCCACCATCATTCCAGCGCCATCATGTTTGTGTTGTTTTCTTTGCATTTGGTGGCTTGGCATATGTGAAAGGCACTGAAGCTTGGGTTTCTCCATACTTGAGAGAAGGAAGCAGTGGGAAGGATGGCACTCAGACATTCCAGTGTGGTCCATTTGTGAGATACCTGCCTATCAAGATCACTTACTTTGTTATGCGTTGGTATTGGAATCATTCTTTCCCACTTTGTCGTGCCTTTGATATTTTGTGAAGCTGAGTACATTTACCTAAGTTTTATCTTTAAAAATGTATTTCTTTGTTTTTTAATAAATCTCTTGTTCGTCTCTATATACGTTTCTTTCCCAGCAAAGAAGGTCACTTCAAGCTGATTCCACACTGCTTGAATCACTTGGTCCCATGATGCCAAGCTCTCCATTGAGGTGCTCTGAGGTGAGTTCTTCATTCCCACAGCTTGAGGGCAATAGCTCCTCCCGTCTTCTGCCTCCCAGGCTCTCGGGCCTCTTGTCAGCATTCACTCAAATGACTAAATGGCAAGGTGTATCAGTGCATGTTAAAACTGATGCAAATTAGCCACAAAACATTGACATCGTAACATCTGCAGAGGAGTCTTCGCCATGTCAATAATGATAAGTAATACTGCCATTTCTCCCCCATTGCTTCAGCTGAGAAAGACACTCCCATGGCTAGCATGGGGAGGACTTGACTGCGTTTCACTTGGCATGCACTTTATTACACAAGTCTGCCTGCGGGGGGGGGGGGCAGAAAGAGAGTACATTCAGACCATGAGGTAGCTCAGTAACAAAGGCACTGCCACTGAGCCTATGACCCGAGTTTCATCACCAGAACACACATAGTGAAGGGAGAGAATTGACATCTACACACATGCCATGCATACATGCATGAGAGAGGATGTGCACACATGTGCATGAGCACACGCTCACACACACACACACAAAATAAGTGATACATAAGTGCATGTAATAAAAAGGAAGCCTATTCAAAGATTCTTATGTAAACTAAGCCAACATTGTGATTGGCCAGGACCCGGCACTAGTGTGTGAAAAGGCCAAGGCTGCATAAAAACCCTCCTAACCTGACGCCTCGGACATGGTGAGATGGATGAAGGTTCGAGTCAGCAAAGAGAAGTCTCATCTACTTGGCCGCGTTAGTTCCACTGCCAGTTACAGAGGGAAAGAAACTACGTAGAGCCCATGACTTCAACACAACTGTGACACTAGAGTGACCATCACCAGGTCCCCTCAGGTACGTACAGGACTTCGTGGAAACAAACGCTCAGAGGGGTCTTCTAAGTGGAAACTTGGAGATTCTGTGGGCTGCTGCCTCCAATCTAGGGGCAACTTGCGGAGAGGCCCCAGTAATAAACCACACTTCGTGCCTTCCCGAGCCGTTATGCCATGCCTGCATCTGATCATAAGCAGCACTGATGCCACAGCAAAGAGTGGCTCTGCAGAGCCCACCCCTGTGTCTGAACACCAGTCCTCAACTATCTGCTCCCACCTCGTATTTGGAAAACAGACACTATATTCTACAGAAAACTTGATGAGAGGGATTATGGTTCACCAGGGTTGAGGAGGTAAATTCAGGTAATTAAAGAGATAGGAGCCTCTTGACCTAACAGAGAAAGAAATGACAGTGTTTGATAGAATGTGATAGGTCTCCATCTGGGATTTGATGGTTATCTCTCCCTCTTTACTTTGTTCTCTCTCTCTCTCTCTCTCTCTCTCTCTCTCTCTCTCTCTCTCTCTCTCTCTCTCTCTCTCTCTCTCTCTCTCTCCCTCTGCTCTGCTCTGCGTGTGTGTGTGTGTGTGTGTGTGTGTGTGTGTGTGTGTGTGTGTGTGTGTGTGTAATTTCTCCTGCCACGAATCTTGTTTAGACCACCTCCAGGCTGACCTTGTAACACGTTTCTCAATGTGAAATGGCATTGTGGACCCTGGAGCTCATCACTCACACATTTCACCAGAAGAGCTCATTTTGGCGCCTGGACATGAATTCCAATGAAGTCCAGCCTCGGCACCATGCTGGCTATGACTCTGAACCTCACAGTCTGGTAGGCACCATGAGCTATCCCAAATAATGACTGCATCACAAAGAATGAGAGCCTCGTTCTAAGCTCTGAGCCTGTGTGGGAGGGGAGTCTTGGCTTCACGGAGCTATCCTCGTCTATTTTTTCGGAGCTCAGCTCCTCAGTCTGTCTAGTGAGTGCCGGAGACCTCACCCTGGGTACCCGCTTCCCCTTCCTTGCTCTCTTTACCTTCATGGAAAGCAGCTGCTGCCAGCCCAAGCACTGATCTAAGGCGCCCAGATTACAGCTGGACCTCTCCCAAGCACCCATTTTATATCAGTGAGTCAGGTTCCCAATATTTCCTACTTCATTGAAGATAAATACAGTATATTGAGGAAATGATTCTTAGGTCTAGAAGTCCCCAGACCGGCCAGATATCATTGTGAAAATCGGTTGCACCGTTTGGTTTGGGTCTATTAAATCCGTTTGTGTGGTGAGGATTTTCTGTATTCGTTCATCATGGTTTTCTGACGCTCGAATGGAGGTCACAGCTCAGATTCGCTTATGAAAAATGCAGCTTCCTTGCACAGAAAGAGGAAACCTGCTTCGCTTCAGATTCTGAATTTTTTTTCCACTTCACCCTCCTCATCTTCAATCCTTCACCTCCCACCTTTCCCTCTCAGAGAGCTGCTGCTGGAGGTTAAATAAAGGTGCTATGCCTTTAAAACCAGGGACTGCAAATGGGTTTTAATAACCCAGCGGGACCCTGGTCATCATAACATTTAATCTGCATTATACCCCATTTCCTAATCACTGCTTCTATTCCAATTGTGAGCGGAGAGAGTGGGCGAGTAGGATGTTTCAGACAAGTGCCAGTAAAACAAGTTTGCCTTACAGCTGGCGAGCCTCAGACAACGCACTCACAGTGCCTTCTGGCCACATTCAATCAGATGATCCCATAAACTCAAAATAATCACCCCAATACTAATACCTCTTCTCCTTCACTGTTGCCGGTCGCTATGGCGCTGCATTCGACTGTGAAAAATTCACTGCCATTATTACCCTCAGAGTCTCTCTCTCTGAAATGTGATCTAATTGCAGAATCCACACCTGTTCCACAGTTCAATAGAACACAGCTTTCACGGAGGCAGACTTTCAAATCACACACACACACACACACACACACACACACACACATACAGTTGTGCACACACACATACACAATTATCCAGGGATTTAGTTGAGGCCAGAAATAAATAAATAAATTAATAAAGAGGGCGAGTTTATCAGAAAATAATATGGGGAGGAGGGAGGCAGTGCTGCGTGGTCACTGGAAGATTGCTGATGGGTGCATAAATAAGGCATGCTGGAACATCTGTTCTTTGTTGTGCATTCAGCTTTTTAATGTGTTCAAAGAGCAGCTCTGACGCATCGCTGACTACCACTCCCCATCCGAGCAACATTCTACCAGAAAATAATAAACCTTCCTGGCGGGGTGCAGGGAGCCAAGGCATTCGGGCAATGCCATTAATTTGGAAATATCTCTTTTTTTTTCGAGGATTTTAAAATCTCTCTCTCTCTCTTTGAACATTGCACAAATTTGGGACCCAGCCTAGTATCCTTGTCAGCCTAAACATTAAATCAGTCTGAATATCTATTCAGCCTTCTTTAGAAACAAAAGACCAAAAACAGAAGGAAGGGGAGGCATTGAAGTCAAAGTTTATACACCTCCTGCCTCCCTTCTGGCTTGGCTCTTAATTCTATTAATGTTAGCTCCTATCTATTGGGATTATTTTTTTTTAACATGCTCCAGTATTTATTTGCGTTGATGAAATTCAGAGGCAGCTGAGGCCCCTGACAGTTGAACAATATTGGCCAGTTATTTTGATACAGTGTGGCAGGCAGCAAACGCTTAAAAATCAGGGCATCCTAAATGGAGGGAAAAGCAGCTTGAATTCTAAAATAAAATTTTAGCGGCATGGATTTCTCTTGCCATAGGCTATGAGGCTACTATGAATTCCAGATGCATTTCCCGAGCTGTCAATGAGGTGGAAAGATGGGGTTGGCATTATGAAGATTTGTTGCTTTGCGGCTCCATTCTGTGTAATTGCAATGGAAGGTATAGACATTAAGCCACCACCCAAGAAGAGCTGTTTGTGCACACACAGTGTGGAAACAGCTCACCAGACAACCATAGGACCAGGATGGGGGTTTCTTTATGCCACTTGATTTGGCTTTTACATGTCTTCCCTTTTAGGTCACAGCTCAGAGGCACTGCAGTCCTGATGAGATGGAGATAGCTTCCAAAGGGCTTGACTTAGTCTTTTGAAAGAAAGATGGGATCTATTGGGGATGGGCAGCTATGCAAATTCCCTCTTTGCAGTCTTCGCTCTTTATCTTCTCCACTATCTGGTCCTCCTTGACTTGGGTTAGCCATCCCTCTTCCATTGCCAATGGAAGCTCCCATTTGATCTGTGTCCCCATATGATTTCCTTGGTTTCTCACAGCAGACATACAATATTCAGAATCAACCTGATGCGGGTAAAGTGCCTATCATGTAAGTATGAGAGGCTAAGTCCAGATGTTCAGCTCCACATAATATTCAGTCATGGAGGTGCTTCTATAATCTAAGTCTGGAGGGGTGGAGAGCAAACCGTGGGTGCTCATATGGTGAGCTCTTGGTAAGTAATGTGGAAAAGTGATCATAGAAAGCCACAATGCTGGCTTATAGACCACATACACACACGTGTGTGCACACAACACACGCAAAAATAATCTCATTTAAAGGATGTTCCTTTTGTGATAGTTGAAAGTAATGGTGCCATATTTGAATATGCTTCTTCTTAAGAACCACTGAGGCCAAAGAAATGGCTGAAGAGTTCAAAGCACTGCCTGCTCTTCCAGAGGACCCAGGATCGGTTCCCAGCACCCACATGGAGACTCATATGTTTACGACTCCAGTTCCAAGACACCCAACGCTTTCTTCTGGCCTCTGTGGGCACCAGACATACATGCAGGCAGAACATCCAAACACATACAATCAGTAAATCCTTTTGAAACTGTGCAGAGTGTCGGGGTACGGTGCACACAAGGAATTCCAGCACTGGGAGTTCAAGGCCAGACTAGATGACAGAGAGTGACACTTCTCCAAAGGGCTAATGGCCTTTGTGTTGTGCAGATAGTACTCCACAGTGACTGTGCCCACAGCACTGTGGGGACCGTGCCCAGGGCACCACGGTCAATGGCTGTGCCAACGGCATCGCAGTGGCTGTGCTCATCGCTCCCCACTTTGATGTGCCCCTCTATACTTTCAGTGCCATCAATGTACAAACAAGCAGTGACTTAGGAACAGCTAAGAGCTTTTAAAATTACCTTAATGTTAAAAGTTTTGTGGTGTTTGTGGTTAGGTCTGATCATACACATCTTCAGTATTCAGTTGGTAATTTGCAACAACAACCCCTGAGGATCTATTGACCTCTCCTATTGCATAAGAACCTTTTCTCCTCATCACCTCTAGTGAAACACTCTGGAGACAATGTCTCAGGTAAAAACCTGCTCACCCGTTTTCTCAACACAACTGTATCTGGGCTGCTCACTAATTCCCTCAACACAGCACCATCCAGGCCGAGAATGGAATTTGGAACAGGCTTGAGTTTCATGCCTTATGGATAAACCCCACAGTACGAGAGGCAGCTCCATCTGTGCTGCTGTTCCCATGTGTTTCCAAGCTCAACTTCACCTTGATCAGGATGTCACAAAAACAAAGGCCTTAAATTCGGGGCTATGTGGGACAGATACTGAATTCTGGTGTGTGAGCCAGCTGCCTGGCCTCGTGACCTGCTCCCAAATGTGCAGTTCTGTAAGGCCCAGGCATATGACCCTGTCCCTTAGCTATGGAGGAATTAGGACTTAGTATAGGGAAAAGCAAGCCCCTGATCTTCTTTGTGAGTAGACCTCTATGTGTATCGCCCTAGGTTGATGACAAGTTCCTTGACCAAGGAATTGCCATATCACTAAGACCTGCAGTGTGACCTTGCCAAGTTCTACTGGCTCTGTCTTCTTCTCTTTAGTAGGATTTGGAAGCACTGTCTCAGTCCTGGAGCTCCTAGTGGTGTTAGGAGGGACATCACTGAGACCACTCTGCTCAGCTTGCTTCTTCCCTAGATATCAATCTTGAGGTCATTCGTAACAAACTTTGCCATGTTTCAGAATCTTCCCCTGAGTGAGCCCCTAGCCTGCCTGCATCTGGCTTACTTAGCACTGTTGTTGCCTTTTATAGAGATAATCATATTATACCCAGTGTGAGCAGGGTGTCTTATTTGCTAATGGAACTGTTACCTGAACCTGTTTGGTTAACATATTTTTTTCAACTGAAATTATGTGACTGCCATATTAGTTAATTCCTGATGTGATAAAATGCTGTGAGGGTTTAAATGAAATGTTCCTTGTGCTCCGTGAATACTTGGTCCCCATTATCTGTGCTTTGGGGAGACTTAGGTGAAGGAAGCAGGTGAGTCTTAGGTGAAGGAAGTGGATCACCAGGAGCAGCCTGGAGGGTGAAAGCCCATCACCATCCCCAGTCCCCCCCCCACCTCTCTCTCTCTCTCTCTCTCTCTCTCTCTCTCTCTCTCTCTCTCTCTCTCTCTCTCTCTCTCTCTCTCTCTCTCCCTCCCTCCCTCCTTCCCTCCTTCCCTCTCTTTCTCTCTCTCTCTCTCTCTCTCTCTCTCTCTCTCTCTCTCTCTCTCTCTCTCTGACTCCTGTTTGCACTTGGAGATTTTTAACCCTCTGGAGCTATGAGCTCCATACATATACTTTCGCCTATCAACTTCTTGGCTCTGTAAAATACCCAGACCAAAAGCAACCTAAGAAAGAAGGGATATGTTCCATAGAAGGAGAAGATATGACAACAGGGGTGGGAAATGGCCAATCACGTTTCATCTTCACACAAGAAGAGAAGTCTCTAGACACCCCAGTAGCTGCACTTCAACTAGAGGTGAATCTCAGCCCCCACAACAGACCAACGTGGGGGGGTTGGGGGGGTTCAAACACATACACCTTTGGGGAATAATCTCATTCAAACCATCGCAGATGCCTTGAGTTGTGATAGAATGCATTACATTTTTTCTCATTATTAAAAGTATTGCTTTGTTTAAAAATTTTTCATATCAGAGTCCACCCAGGCAGACTGGCCTGTCAAGAATCTGCAGCTTTCTGGTTCCACCTCCAACCACAGTAGGAGATAAGCTTGGGACTGGTTCTGGCCTGACTTCCAGGGCCCTGCATAGAGCCTCCTGAGGCCTGGGGCCTGCACACTCTTGGAAGAGCCCACCCAGGCCTACTGGCCTGTCCAGAGTCTGTCAGTGTTCTGGTCCTGCCTCCATCCACAGAAGGAGCCCACCTTCCGGTGCCCTGCTCAGAGCCTCCTGAAGATTGGGTACTGTGCATAGGGTAAACCATCCCATCTGACCAGACCATCCAAAGTCTACCATCACCCTACTTCCATCTCCACCCACTGGAAGAGGAGAGCCATTGAAGTATTGGATCTGCTTGCACCCACCAGAAGAAAACTTTGGTCTGGTACTCACCAGGAGAGGGAGAGACCCAAACGATAACACACTGGAAGAAGGGATGGGAAGACGACAGTGTAAGAACACAGTCAAGAACAGAAAGATCAATATGACACCCTGAGAGTCTAGGGACTCCACACCAGCAAAATTTGAACATCCTAACACAGATGAAGCAGAAGAGAATGACCCTAAAAGCAACTTCATGAAGATGATAAAGACCCTAACAGAGGAAATAAGAAAATCCTTTAAAAATGGAAGAAAAGACAAATAAAAAATTGCAAGAAACCATTCAAATAGTGCAAGGTTTGAAACCAGAAATAGAGACAAAACAAAACATAAACAAACAAACAAACAATCAAAAAAACCACAGTCTGCAGGAATGCTGAAAATAGAATAGCTGGGTAAATGATCAGGAACTACAGATGCAAGCATAACCAACAGAATACAAGAGATGGAAGAGAGAATCTCAGGTGTTGAAGATACACTTAGGAGAAATAGATTCATCGACCAAAGAAAATCTAAAGTTCAACAAAATCTCTAACATAAAATGTCCAGGAAATATGGGACACCATGAAAAGACCAAACCTAAGAAAAATAGGTATAGAAGAAGGTAAAGAAACCCAATTCAAAGGTGCAGAAAATATATTCAACAAAATAATAAAAGAAAGCTTTCCCAACCTAAGACGTGCCAATGAGGTACAAGAAGCTTACAGAACGCCAAATACAGTGGACCACAAAAAGAAAGTCCCCTTCTCTTTCTCCTCTCCACTCACTGTCCCCCCCCAATATGCTCAGGAGATCTTGTCCCTTTCCCCTTCTGTGAGGGATCTTTTATGAATCTCTTAGAATCCTCCTTGTATCCTAGTTCCTCTGGTGGAGTGACTTACAGGCTGGTGATCCTTTGCTCTAGGTCTAAAATCCATATATGAGCAAGTACATACCCTGTTCCTCTTTTGTGACTGGGTTACCTCATTCAGGATGGTTTCTTCAAGTTCCATCCATTTGCCAGCAAATTTCAAGATTACATTGTTTTTTTCCCACAGTCTAGTATTCTATTGTGTAAATGTGCCACCTCTTCTTTATCCACTCTTCAGTTGAGGAGCATCTAGGTTGCTTCCAGGTTCTTGCTATTACAAATAATGCTGCTATGAACATAGTTGAGCACATGTCTTTGTTGCATGGATGTGGGTCATTTGGGTATATGCCTAAGAGGGGAATTGCCGGGTCCTATGGTAGACTGATTCCCATTTTCCTGAGGAACAGCCATACTGATCTCCAAAATGGCTATACAAGTTTGCATTTCCACCAGCAATGGAGGAGTGTTCCCCTTTCTCCACATCCTCTCCAGCATAAGTTGTCATTGGTGTTTCTAATTTTAGCCATTCTGGCAGTAGTAAAATGGTATCTCAAATAGTTTTGATTTACATTTGAGCACATAGGACCAGGAAGATTGAGTCAGGGGAGGAATAGATGAGGAGAGAGAGAGAGAGAGAGAGAGAGAGAGAGAGAGAGAGAGAGAGAGAGAGAGAATAAAAGAGGGAGCCATTATAGGTTTGAAGAGAAAACTGAATCTAGATAAATGTCCAGAGACCTACAAGACTGACCCCAACTAACAATTTGAGCAACAGTGGAAAGGATACAGTAAACACCCTTCCCTAATAATGAGATGGATGACTAATTTATCCACCATCATAGAGCCCTAATCTAGTAGCTGATGGAAACAGAAGCTGACACCCACAGCTAAACACTGAGCTGAAATCCAGATGCAGAGAGGGAGATGGAGGTTGCAGAGACACATAAAGATAGCTGACCTGAACAAGGAGGAGCTAATGGCCCCCCAGTCTGATAGCTAGGAATCCAGCATGGGACTGACTCAGTCCCCCTGGAGTTGGGTCACAGCTAGAAGGCCTGGGCAGTCTAAGGGACCTCAAACAGTGGAACCAGGATGTATCCCTGGTGCACAAAAGGACTTTGGGAGCACATTCCCCATGGAGGGATACTCCCTTAACCTAGAGACAGGAGAGAAGGCCTAGTCCCTACTCCAAATGACTTGACAGATTTAGATGACCCCACCTGGAAGGCATCACTCTACATGTGGAGTGGGGAGGGGAGGGTGGTCAGGGAGCATGAGAGGGTGGGAGAGACAGAAGGAGGGAGGGAGGGAGGGAGAGGGAACTGGGATCTATATGTAAAATAAAAATAAAAAAGAAAGTCCCCCTCACTACATAATAATCAAAACACTAAACATACAGGTTAAAGAAAATATTAGGAGCAGCAAAGGAAAAAGGCCAAGTAACATATAAAGGCAAACCTATCAGAATTACACCTGACTTCTCCATGGAAACTCTGCAGGCAAGAAGTTCCAGGATAGATGTTCTACCAACACTAAGAGACCATGGATGCCAGCACATACTATAGGTGGAGAAACCAAGATATCCCATGATTTAAACAGATTTAAACCATGATTAAAACCAGATTTAAACAATACTTATCAACTAATCCAGCCCTACCCGAAAGTTCTGGAAGGAAAACTCCAACCCAAGGAAGTCAACTATACCCACAAAAACATAGGAAATAGATAATTCCACTTTACCAACAGCCAAAAGAAAAATGGGGAAAAATTCCCCCATATACCACCACCACCAAATCCAAAACAAACAAGAGTTAACAATCAATGGTCATTAATGTCCCTGAACATTAATGGTCTTAACTCGCATATAAAAAGACACAGGCTAACAGAATGGATACAAAGACAGAATCCATCTTTTTACTGTATACAAAAAAACAAACAAACAAACAAACAAAACACCTAAACTTCAAAGACAGAGGTTACCTGTTACCTTAGAGTTAAGGGTTGGGAAAAGATTTTCCAATCAAATGGACCCAAGAAACAAGCAGGTGTAGCTATTCTAATATCTAGCAAATTAAACTTTAAACTAAAATCAATCAAAAGAGATGAGGAAGGTAATTTCTTATTCAGCATAGTAGAAATCTATCAAAATGAAGTCTCAATTCTGAACATCTACGCCCCAAATACAAAGGCACCCATATTCATAAAAGAAACATTACTAAAACTCAAATCTCAAATAAAACCTCACAGTGGGAGATTTCAGCACCCCACTTTCAACACTAGACAGGTCCACCAGGCAGAAAGTTAACAAAGAAACAAAGGAACTAACAGACCTTATGACCCGACTGAGTTTAACAGACATTTATACAATCTTCCATCTAAACACAAAAGAATATACCTTATTCTCATGGAACCTTTTCTAAAATCAAAAATATACTCTGAAATATAGCAACCCTGCTTTAAAGTTAGAATTAAATAACAACACAAATTGCAGAAACCCTACTAACTCATAGAAATTGAATAATGCACAATTGCACCATTCCTGGGTCAAGAACGAAAAAAAGAAAGAAATTAAAGACTTCCTAAAATTCAATGAGAATGAAGATACAACATACCCTAACTTATGGAACACTTTGAAAGCAGTACTAAGAGGAAAGTTGAAAGTAATAAATTCCCACATGAAGAAACTGGAGAATAGTGACATTAAAGAATTAACAGCACAACTGAAACTCTAGAACAAAAGGGAGTAAACTCACCCTGGAGAGTTGACATCAGGAAATAATCAAATGGAGGGCTGAAATCAATAAAGTAGAAACCAGGAAAACAATACAAAGAATCAATGTAACAAGGAGTTGGTTCTTTGAGAAAATCGACAAGATAGATAAACCTCTATTCAAACTAACCAAAAGCAGAGACAGAACATGTGAATTAACAAAATCAGAAATGAAAAGGGGGACATAACAACGGACACTGAGGAAATCCAGAGAGACCCTTCAGGTCATAATTTAAAACCTGTACTCCACAAAATTCAAAAATTCAACAGAAATGGACAATTTTCTGGATAGACATCAAGAATAAATAAACAATTTAAATAGACCCATAACCCCTAATGAAATAGAAGCAATCATCAAAAGTCTCCTAACCAAATAAAAAGCCCAGATCCAGATGGTATCAGTGCAGAATTCAACCAGAAATTTAAGGAACAGCTATTATCAATACTCCTCAAAATGTTCCACCCAATAGAAGCAGATGGGGCATTGCCAAACTCTTTTTTATGTGGCTACAATTACCTTAGTACCCGTGACACACAAAGACACAACTAAGAAAGAGAACTACAGGCCAATATCCCTCATAAACAATGATGCAAAAATACTCAATAAAGTACTGGCAAATCGAATCCAAGCACATCAAAGAACTCATCCACCATGACCAAGTAGGCTTTATCCTGGGGATGCAGGGATGGTTCAACATATGAAAATCCATCATTGTAATTCATCTTATGAACAAACTGAAAAAGAAAAGCCATTTGATCATTTCACTAGATGCTGAATAAGCCTCTGACAAAATCCAACAGCCCTTCATAACAAAGGTATTGGAGAGATCAGGGATAACAGGAACATACCTAATCATAGTAAAAGCAATATACAGCAAACCAACAGCCAACATCAAACTAAATGGAGGGAAACTCAATGTGATTCCTCTAAAATCAGGAACAAACAAGGCTGTCCACTCTCTCCATATCTCTTCAATATTGTACGTGATGTTCTAGCTACATCAATAAGACAACAAAAGAAGACCAAGGGATATAAATTGAAAAGAAGAAGTCAAACTGTCTCTATTTGCAATATGGTGGTTTACATAAGTGACCCAAAAAACTCTACCAGGGAACTCCTACAACTGATAAAACACCTCCAGCAAAGTGTCAGGATACAAGGTTAACTCAAAAAAAAAAAAAAATTCAGTAGCCCTACTATATAGAGACAATAAAGGGGCTGAGAAAGAAATCAGAGAAACATCACCTTTTACAATAGCCACAAACAACACAAACAACAAATAAAATATCTGTGGGTAACACTAACCAAACAAGCGAAAGACCTACATAAGAACTTTGAGTCTTTACAGAAAGAAATTAAAGAAGATACCAGAAAATGGAAAGCTCTTCCATGCTCTTGGGTAGGTAGGATCAACAAAGTAAAAACGTCAATCTTGCCAAATGCAATCTACAGAGTCAATGCAATCCCTATCAAAATCCCAGCACAATTATTCTCAGATCTTGAAAAAACAATACTCAACTTAATATGGAAAAACAAAAGACCCAGTACAGCCAAAATAAGCCTGTACAATAAAGGACTTCTGGGGGACACCACCATCCAGGACTCTATTATAGAGCTATAGTCCTGAAAACAGCTTGATATTGGTGCAAAAATAGACAGGAAGACCCATGGAATGGAATTGAAAACCCTGATATAACCCATACACCTATGAACACATGATTTTTGACAAAGCAGCTAAAATTATACAATGGAAAAAAGAAAACATCTTCAACAAATGGTACTGGCATAACTGGATGCTGACTTGTAGAAAACTGCAGATAGATCCATGCATAAAACTTAAGTCCAAAGACTTCAACATAAATCCAGCCCCACTGAACCTCTTAGAAGAAAAAGTGGGAGGTACCCTTGAATGAATTTGTATAGGAGATCTCTTCCTGAACATAATACCAGTAGCACAGACACTGAGATCAACAATTAATAAATGGGACCTCCTGAAATCAAAAGGATTCTATAAGCAAAAGACACAATCAACAAGATAAAATGGCAGCCCACAGAATGGGAAAAGATCTTCACCAACACCACATCTGACAGAGGGCTGATTCCCAAAATATACAAAGAACTCAAGAAGCTAGTTACCAAAACAACAAATAATCCAATTAAAAAGTGAGTACAGAACTAAATAGAGAATTCACAATAGAGGAATCTAAAATGGCTGAAAGACACTTAAGAAAGGCTCAACATCCTTTGTCATCAGGGAAATGCTAATCAAGGCAACTCTGAGATACCATCATACTCCTGTCAGAATGGCTAAAATAAGAAACATCAAGGACAGTTCATGCTGGAGAGGATGTGGAGAAAGGGGTACACTCCTCCATTGCTGGTGGGAGTGCAAACTTGTACGGCCACTTTGGAAATTAGTATAGTGGTTCCTCAGGAAAATGGGAGTCAACCTATCTCAAGATCCAGTAATTCCACTCTGAGGCATATACCCAAAAGATGAACATTCATACAACAAAGACATCTGTTCAACTATGTTCATAGCAGAATTATTTGCAATAGCCAGATACTGGAAGCAACCTAAATGCCCCTCAACTGAAGAATGGATGAAGAAGATGTGGTACATTTATACAATGGAGAACAACTCAGGAAGGGAGGTGGGGCAAAAACAAAAAACAATGGGATCTTGAAATTCACAGGCAAATGAATGGACCTAGAAGAAACCATCCTGAGTGAGGTAACCCAATCACAAAAGACAAACACGATATGTACTCACTCATTTATGGTTTTTAGACTAGCAAAGGATTACCAGCCTACAATTCACACTGCCAGAAAAGCTAGAAAACAAGTGGGACCCTGAGAGAGAAAAATGGTCCCCTGGAGAAGGGAAAGGGGACGAAATCTCCCAAGCAAATTGGGAGTGTGGGGGGAGGTGAAAGGCAGTTCGGAGAAAGAGGAGGGGAGAGGTGGGCGTGAGGGAGGGGGAAGATGGAGAATGGAAAGAATAGAGGAGAGCAAGAAAAGAGATGCCAACTAACAATCTAAGCAATAGTGGATGGGCTACCTTAAATGCCCTTCCCTGATAATGAGATTGATGAGTACCTTATATGCCATCCTAGAGCCTTCATCTAGTAGCTGATGGAAGCAGAAGCAGACACCCACAGCTAAACACTGAGCTGAACTCTTGGAATCCAGGTGCAGAGAGGGAGGAGTGATGAGCAAAGGGGTCAAGACCAGGCTGGAGAAACCCACAGAAACAGCTGACCTGATAAGGGGGAGCTCAAGGACTCCAGACCAACAGCTGGGAAACCAGCATAGGACCAACCCAGATTCCCTGAATGTGGTGTTAGTTGAGAGGGCTGGGAAGCCTATAGGGCCTCTGGTCATGGATTATTGATTATCCCTACTACACAAAGGGACTTTGGGAGCCCATTCCACATAGAGGGATACTACCTCACTTTGAAGACTCCCCATGGAAGGCTGCTCCCTGGGGAGCAGAAAGGTGATGGGATGGGGGTTGGTGGGGGTAACAGGGGAGGGTTCAGGAACTGGGACTGACATCTAAAACAAGCTTGTTTCAAATTTTAAAAAAATTCAAAAAAATGCATACAACAGCAGGGCATTAAAGAAAATTAAAACTGTTAAGGGAGGTTAGGTATTGTTGACAGGTGTAGAAGTTGAAGTGCTCATAACAGAAGGTCTAGCCTTGAGTGACTTCAACAATAAGGAGGAAAGCATGGTAAGAATGTTTCTTCGTTAGTAAGAAGTCGAGACATGAGAAAAGTCCTGAGTTTGACTATTCAGTTATTTAATAATAGTATCAAGGCGTACAAACTTCCTTCTGTCTTTCTGTTTTTTCACGTCCAATATAAATACCACATTTCTGGCATTCAGGAGACATACATAATAGGTAGCCAACAGCCAGGTAAGTGGAAGGGGACACAGGACTTCCTTGGTTCCAAACACAGTAAAATATTGTCCGAGCTCCCTCGGTAGACATCACTCACGTGAGTCTGACAAGAGAATATTCTTTATTTTTCTTTCTTAAGACTGTAATTGACAGGAAGAATAAAGATAGCTTAATTGGCTTCCATCAACGGGTTCACCTGCCTCCAGGCATGACCGAGTCCACCCTTTTCAGGAGCACAAAGCTGCCCCAAACTTGAGCAGAACTGGATTTTGTCATTGGTAATACAGTGGAGTATAGATGTGTGGAGAAGGTTCGTGTCCAGTTGGGTGGCTTAATGATACAAAGTGTATGGAGGAGTAGAAATGTAACTAAGACCGTATAGTCTGAACAAAACTAGTTTCCTTCACAACACTCTAGTCACAGGGCCACTTGCCTACTTGCAATCACAACAGTCAGAAAATAGAAACAGTAGGATCCAAAGTTCAAGGCCATACTCAGTGGCACAGCAACAGTGACATAGTAGCTAACTTATGTCTGAGAAACAAGATTCAGTGATGGCTTAGGGAGTAAGTTATCTTATAAATTCATTACGAATCACTTAGAGTATAGTTAATGTGTGTGTTGTGTATACAGTCTAGAGATATGACTAACATTTGTGTCATATATACAGTCTAAATATAGAGACATGTATGGATACATAGATACCAAAGTTATGCATATATGTTAATGATACCATCAGGATGCACAATAGTCTGGCTGAAAAAAAATCCGGTCATATCTAATTTTTAAAGCTGGTGAGCTAAAAAAAATTCATTTATTTTATTAAATACAATCACTTTGTCTATGTTGGCATAGTTTATATACAGGCTAAGCTGTTTGTCTACAGTTCCTACATATATGTGAATATATTTATTAAAAAATAATTCAGGAACCTTTGGATATCTGAAAGACAGTATTTTATTTTTAACAAGCACATACATGTCCAAGGAAATTAACAAGAACTCAAATGCCTATCAGGTATGTTTTTTGCAACATGTTTCACACACTGGGAAGACCAATCAGTCTTCCATGGCTCCTAGAACTGTTCAGGGTAACTATGCTATTTGTCATTTTATTATGGTTCGAAACTTTCCAGTATGTCATAACTAGCTTCTTAGTGATTGGTATGGTTGGAAGAGGGTCATTTCATGTTCCATTCCTGGAAATAGCAATCAAGGAATCAATCTGGTGTCAACACTGAATTATTTTATTTTTATTTCGAGCTATTGGAAGGCATCTGAGGTACATTTGGGTAAGCAGCCTCTTTATAAGATTGTTTCATTTTTTCAAGATAAATTACTGTGTAGGAAATTGCCAGGCTGAAGGACATACACATTTCAAAGGACCTGATTCAAATTTCATGTGAGAAAGCCCCCATGAATGTTTCTCTTTCTCAAACCTTCCTCAATACCACATTTAACAGATAAATGTTAAAATGTCCTTGGGGGTAGGTCCTCTTTGACTCCTTTGATGATTTTGAATTGTGTTGCTTGTTTTGTTGTTGCTGAGATTTAGAAATTCTTTATGTATGCTGAATAATATTCCTCGATTGTGTACACGGTTTGCAAATCCTTTCTCCTGTTCACCATCTTTTTACTCTGTTGATGGTGCCTTTCAATATTAAAAATTCTTAAATTTTTGGTAGGTTCAATTTGTTCTTTGTTGTTGTTGCTTTGGAATCACATAAATAAAATCCCTGCCAAAGTCACGAAGTGTCTGGTCTACATTTTGTCTCTTTTCCCAGGAGTAGTAGAGTTTCAGATCTCGCGTCTAAGTCACACTTCCATTTCGCTTTTGGGATGAGATGGGTGGTTATAGCAACTCAGAGATCAGTGGTCATGAAGGAAGAAAGGACAGAAAGACAGTGGGCAGGTAGCATGACAGCAAACATTCCTGGCGCTAATGGGCGATATTTTACTCAACTGAAACAGTAATTTCCAGGATTTTGCTCCCTGGAGCTAGAATAGGCTCTGTGGGGCAGCTTTCCTTTAGAGAAACAGAGTAGGCACCATCCCTAGCACTGAGGGCCAAGCTTTGGGAAACTTCCTGTTGGTTGGTATACTGAAACAACTGGATATATGTAGGATTTTTGTACTCTTTTTAACACACAGTCAAGCGTGCACGCGCGCGCGCGCGCACACACACACATACACACACACACACACACACACACACACACGTTCTCATGGGAAGAGAGATTCCACAGAGACACTTAAAACATGAGGCAGATTCAAAGCCAAACTTTATGACTTGTACAACTGTTTGTTGAACAAGCACGTCACGCTAGATGTAGTCACAAAAGTTCTCAAGTTTTTCTTCTTTTGTAGCCATTGATATTTCTAATGTGTTCTGCATAGCAAGTCCAGTGCTTCTCTTTTGCGGAGGGGGGGTGGTGAGTCAGGGTTTCTGGGCATAGCTCTGGCTGTTCTGGAGCTCACTCTGTGAACCAGGCTGACCTCAATCTCACAGAGATCCACCTGCCTCTGCCTCCCTGAGTGTCGGGATTAAGGCATACGCCACCACCATCTGGCACCAGCTCTTTTCTTGAAATTGAATGAACTCTAGGACCAACCCCATGGTTTTTAAAAGCATAGTAGTCAAATATCACAAAATACACTTGTGTTAGTAATTAATATCTCCTATCCAATGGGAGCATCATTGTTGTTGTCTTCATCTTCTCCCTCCTCCTTCTCTCCTTCTTCCTCCTCACTATCATCATCCAGGGCTGGGGGAAGAACTAACCTGAAGAGTGTAGCAGGAAATGTCTACCTTGGCAAATACCCTTGGGGTGACCTAGTTTCCAAATGTTTTCCCCTTTTTTTGACAACACAGTTTTAGGTCTATTGGAGGTGTTCTACCTGTCAGACAGCCCTTGTGCCTCTCCACATCTTCTTGATTCAAGTATCTTTTGTTTCAGTTATTACCATGACAACCATAAATCCAGGATTCCCGAGGTGTTGTCTTCCCTCTGGGAACTATGCATTCTTTGCATTCTGTGCTGGGATTTCCTGGTGCTGGCATGAATCATACATCTGAGAATCTGTCTGCTACACAAGTGTGATGCTTTGCTGGTAAGCTCCTTCTCATTTGTCTCTCGTGTGAGCAACTCTTGAGATGCATTCTGTTCCCCTTGGAGAGCCAAGAAGAACTTGTGTTCAAGTGGCCACAATCTACCTCAATAACCAACTTGTGTGGGTCTTCTGCCTTTCATCTTCTTCCTCCTCCTCTTCTTCTCCTGATCCTCAACTAGTTTTTTTTTTTTTTTACTCACATTCCAAAATAAGCTGCCTGTAGGTAAACCTTTAGCCCAACCTCTTCTTTATTAAAAATAATCCTGATAAAAACATAGCACTCATTCTATATTAAGGTATGGTGACACATGCCTATAATTCAATAATCTCAACACTAGAGATGCTAAAATATGAAAAAGACCATTACATATTTGAGGCCAGCCTGGGTGTATAGTGAGATTTAGGCCATATTAAGCTACAGTATATGACTGTTTCAGCAACAATAAAAGATGTGGTTACACTTTTTCTTGGAAAGAGTGGATATATCTTCTCAGCTGATGCCTACTTACCCCCTTGGCCCTTTGACTTCCTGTAGTGGTATATTTACAACATCCTTGAGCTCGAGTTTTTTATTTTTTTCTTTTCTTTTTTGGCAGGATTTCTTGTGTCCCAAGTTGACCTTGAACCTGTCAAATAGTTGAAGATGGCCTTGAACTTCTGATCCTCCTACTTTCATGGTCTGAGTACTGAAATTATAGATGTGTCTTCTATACCAAGCTGGCTTTGTTTGTTTCTGTAATCTTTTTTGGACAGAATCTAAGACAATCCCCATCCCAGTGCTCTGTTTAAGAGCCAAGTTCACAAATCCTAAACAAGAAAATAAAGTAAAGATACCTATTTGTCTTTGGTCTAGGCCTGGCTAGCTTGCCACATGCTAAGGTTTTCAAGAATATCATGAAATGATGAAGTCAATAAAAGGGCTAACATTAAGCCTTCCACATAGTGCCTCTACAACCCATTCCCTGCTCTACATGACATCTTGGAGAGTGGGTTTCATAGTATCCCAACAGCTCTATCAAAACTGTTATCCATGCACTTCATCTTTTCCCCCTCATCTCCTTCACCTTTTATCATAGAATAAGGGTAATGGTCAACGAAGACCTTCTAACTCAACTATTAAATACTACTTTCCATGTCTTATATAGATAAAGTCTCATCTCGATTTGATGCATAGCTTTGAGGTCTTGAGACAATCATAATAATATCACATGTACAAAGGATAGCAACTTCAGGCTCTGAGACTCTAAGGTCTGCCACTGGGGATGGAATTATGTGACTGTAGCAATGGCCCCAGTGTGCAGAGATCAGGCAGAAAAATGACACGATCTTAAATATAAGTTCATTCTCAGCTTCAGGAATAGCAGACTTGGAACTGAAGACTGGCTTTTCAGCACTAGAATTCTTAGTTTAGTTCTTTGTTGGGGATTGAAAACATAAGTATCCCCTCCTGTGACTCTGTTTGCACAAGCTTGCTGTAACTCTTTCTGTATTTGGGGGCCTCAAAAGAGAAAGAAAAGGATGATCAAACTGATGAAGAGAGAATGGGGAAATAAATAGAGTAATTACGAGCTAGAGTAACAAATACTACTTAGGCAAATACAAATTATTTCTACAAAATCCACAATTTATGGAAAGAAATCTCAATGTTTACATATTGATCTGCTTTTATTCATACCCAAAGAGAATAGTTGTAATAAAGATTTCTCACAGTTTGGGGGAGTGTATTACATTGATGTGTCAGTTTACTGCTACGTCTCTTCTTATTTTCACCACAACAAAACAGCTTGTTGGAGGCAAATATTGTGTTTACAATCTCTTTGTGAATGAAGGAACTAAAGGGTGTGTCCAGGTTCTGTTCACTGTCTGACTGTTCATGCAGATAAAATAAAAGCAAATTTGGGGAAGTCTTGGACCAAATCCACTGACAAAGTTTTCCCATTACAAGTTGACTTTTCTGAACTTAGAGATATCCAGTCATTTTCTTCTTATTGTAAATGAGAAAACCTAGGCCATGGACAAATTGAAAGGAATTGTCCATAATTCAGATGCCTTACAGTTCCATGTCTAGCTTTATTACTAGTGTACCATGTGTACAGGAGGTGCTCTTAGCGGCTATAGCTGAGAACCTATCCCATCAGGACCCCAAGGGCAGGCCAGTACAGATGCCTGACTACACACCTTCCTCCCTTTTGCTTTTTATAAAAAGGTGAGGCATGAGAAATGGGTAGCAGGTGAGGCAGGAATGAGGATGAGGTGTTCTCAAGACTGCTTTCTGCTGACCTGGGGCAGGGCATCAATCATGTTTGGGGGACTGGAGAAAGTTGGGGTTCTGGCCATGTTCTGGGTAGTTCACTGTCCAGGCTCTGTGGAACCATCAGGCACTGCTTGAAGCCTCTTTACAAACAAAAACTACAATTTAAAAAAAATCCTTTTACTATGTGGGGCCCAGGGATGGATCTATTGGTTTAGGAAAGTGGCAGCAATAGCTTCTTTTTGGGTCCATGAACCCAGCATCCTCAGGTCACTGTTAGGTTTACAGTACCCAGGCGTCAATCCTGATGGGTGATGTCCTTCTAATGTATGTGTTTCTCTTGTTGGTCCATGAATAAAACACTGTTTGGCCAATAGAAGCAGAAAGATAGGTGTGGCTAGGAGGTGAGGAGAATCCTGGGGAGAGAGACAGAGAGGCACCTTGAGGAGATGCCATGGAGAGACTGGAAGGACAGGCCACACCAGGAATTTTCCAGTAAGATAAAGCCATATAGAAATACATAGATTAGTAACTATGGGTTAATAATTAAGACAGAGCTAGCCATCAAGAATCCCTAGTCAATCAGCCAAGAATCTTGTAATTAATATAGTGTCTGTGTGTTTATTGGGTGCTGAGAAGGGAGGTGGGACCTGGTGGGACAAGAACACTTCAGCAGCAGATAGAATTCAAGAATTCAGGCTTGGCGGCAAAAGCCTTTACTTGTAGAGTCATCTCAGTTTGTCTATTGGACAAATGTGTAAATCTGGTGCTAAGGACTAAAGGTGTGTGCCTGGCTTCTATGGCTAACTAGTATGGCTGATTTGCTATCTGGATCTCCAGTGGCTTTAGTAAATCATAATCAATGTATCACCACACTTGAGGAAATCCAGAGAATCATAAGGACTTTAAAAATCATGTACTCTACCAAACTGGAAAATCTAAAGGAAATAGATTATTTTCTAGATAGTACCACTTACCAAAGTTAAATCAAGACAAAATAAACAATTTAAATAGAGTTCTAATCCCTAGTAAAAGATAAGGAATTATTAAAAGGCTCCCAACCAAAAAAGCCAGGCAGTTTAAGTGAAATATTCTACCAGACTTTCAAAGAAGAGTTAACACCAATACTCCTCAAGTTATTCCACAAAATAGAAACAGAAGGGACATTGCTAAATTCATTTTAGGAGGCCACAATCACCCTAATACCCAAACATACACACACATACACACACACACACACACACACACACACACACACACACACACACACACGCACGCACACACACACACATACACACACACCAAAAATACCTCACCAAAGAAAGAGAATTACGGACCAATTTCCCTTATGACTGTAGATGCAATAAATTCTTGCAAATGGACTAAGAACACATCAAAAAGATCATCTACCATGATCAAGTAGCATCTCAGAGATGCAGAGATGGTTCTATATATGAAATCATAATGCACCATATAAAATTACTGAAAAGAAAAAATTCCCATGATCATCTCACTAGATGAAGAAAGGGCCTTTGACAAAATCCAACACCATGATAAAAGTCCTGATGAAATTAGAGCTACCACAGACATGCATAAACATAATACAGACAATTTACAGCAAGCCTACATCTAACATCAAATTAAATGGAGCAATTCACTAAAATCGGGAATAAGTCAAGGTTGTCCACTCTCTTCATATCTATTTAAATGTATTTGAAGCTTTAGCTAGAACAATAAGATAACTGAAGGAGATCAAGGGGATACAAATTGGAAAAGAATTCAAAGTATCATTATTCATATTGGCATAACACAGACATGACGATCAATGAAATTGAGTTGAAGACCTTGACATTGATCCACACACCTATGAACACCTGATTTTTATAAAGAACAGAAATGCACACTAGAAAAAAGACAACATATTCTCTAAGTTGTGCTTATCAAGGTGGATGTTTGCATGTAGAATAATGTAAATACATCTATATTTTTCACCCTGCACAGAACTCCAGACTAAATGAATAAAAGACTTCAACATACACTGAATCTGATAGAACAGGTGGTGGGGAAAGCATTTGAATACATTGGCACAGGAGATGACTTTCTGAACAGAACGCCTATAGTACAGACCCTAAGATCAATGATTAATAAATGGACCTCATGAAAATGAAAAGCTTCTGAATGGCAAAGGACATTGTCAACATGACAAAGAGGTAGTCTTCAGAATGGGAAAAGAGTTTTACTAACTTAACATAGAAGACTAATATTAAAAATAATTATAAAGAACTCAAGAAACCAGATATAAAACAAAAATAAATAATCCAATTACAAAATGGGGTACAGATCTAAATACAGCATCCTCAATAGAAGAATTTCAAATGGCTGACAAACTCAGACATGGTCAACATTCTTAGCCACCAAGGAAAGGCTTGTCAAGACTACTCTGAGATTCCATCTTACACCTGTCAGAATAGCTAAAATCAATAACACAGTGACAGCTTGTGTTGACAAGAATGTGGAGCAAGGGGAGCCCTCCTCCATTGCTTGTAGAAGTACAAACTTGCACAGGTACATGGAAATCAGTATGGAAGTTCCTCAGAAAATTGGGGCTCAATCTTCCTGAAAACTCACCTATACCACTCTTGGGAATACACCCAAAGGACATTCCATCCTAACACAAGGGCACTTGCCCAACTGTGTTTATATCAGCTTTATTCATAATAGCCAGAACTAGAAACAACCTAGATGCCCCATAACTTAAGAATGGATAAAGAAAAAGTGGTAAATTTACACACTGGATATGGAATCTCAAAGTAGTTTTGATATGCCTTTCCCTAGTGGCTAAGGATGTTGGACATGTTTGCGTTTCTCAGCCATTTGAAATACTCAGCTGTTTGAAAAATGACAGAATGGGGCCAGAGGTCTACCTGCTGCTGCACAGAGCAGTAGGACAGAAGACAGGGCTGCTGGATGCCACTCCAATGAGCAAATATGAGGTGAAGAAATGAAAGAGAGAGAAAAAAAAGAAGCAGATCTGTTCACGTGCTGTGGGGACTATGCTGTCCGTCATTGAAGGCCATGTCTGTGGCTATGGCCTTACTACAGCCAAAGTCTGTATTGATGTCCATGGCCTGTGGTTTATTTCACCAAAGATCATGCAGATTCCTACGATCTAGACTGTGGCCTGAAGCCATGTTGATGTCTGAGGGTCATGCTGAGCAGGTCTCACCCCTCACTGGCCCTGGGAGAGCTGGGCCAGCCAGCCCCTTATGGGAGAACTGGCCCCTAAGCCCTGCCCTTGCTGGCTGCTATGTTTGAGGAAGCTGATCCTGCCCCAGGGGCATCATTGGTGGTGGTGGTGGTGGTAGTGGTGGTGGTGGTAGTGGTGGTGGTGGTGGTGGTGGTGGTTTGGGTGTGAGAGAGCTTGCCCCAATAGCAGAGGCATGGGAGAGCAGGCTCTTCCCTTACCTAAGACCCTGCCCCTTGCTAGAGGCTGGGGCTAAACAATCAGCTACCATGTAGGCCTACATCCAGGGTTTTGAGTTGGCTCATCCCAACATCTACCCCATCTATGACCTCCTGGAGCACATGAAGAGACCAGTCCTCTGGAACCACAGCTGCAGGATCTCCATTACTCAGGGCTACAGCAGGGCATCTGAGAGCAGTCTCAGTCAGGGTTCAATGCTGATGGTGTACCAGAAACCAGAGACCTTTAATTAGACCTATTGCTTATTGCAATGAACATTTGCAAGTAACTGTTTGGGCAAAAGGGTATATTCTACATCACACCGCAGTTCCCAACACCAGTACGATGAATGAATATGTGATGGAGAGACAATCAAGATAGAGGAGTTAATGTTTTGGCATTATATTCTTTTTATTTTCTTTTTGAGGGGAGAGTACAGGGGTGGACATGGAAGGACTGGGAAATGAGTGTGAATGAGGTGCATGATGTAAAATTCCCAAATAATCAATTTAAAAAATACATTAAAAATGACAGAATGAAATTTGTAGGCAAATAGATAGAACTAGAAACAAACAAAAACCATCCTGAATAGGGTAACCCAGACCCAGAAGAACTATGGTATGTACTTATGTATGTGAATATTAGCCATTAAGTAAATGATAAGCAAGCTACAATGCATAGACCCAGAAAGTTTGGGTAAAGAGTAGACTATAGGGGAGGATGCATGGATCTCCCTGGGATGGGGAAGTAGAATAGATTTTGTGGGGCCAATGGGTATTGGAGTAGGAGGGAGCAGAGAAAGTGTGAGGGGAGAGATGGCTGGAATTGGGGGATGCATTCAGGGAGCAGTATGAAAACCCAATGCAGTGGCAACTTTCTGGAATTTACGTGGGTTATCCTCATGAGGGCTCCTAGTGTGGGGTGCAGAGTCTTAACTGGCCATCTCTTGTAGTCAGGCAAGGATTCCAATGATGGGACTGTTTTCATTTGGTTGAGTTGCTAGCCAGGGAATCCCATAGAAAACCCCAAAAGACCCAGGTTGATGCTGGGACAGAAGTTTGCTTTCGATGAGCTGCTAGTGGGACCCCATTGCTGTGGACAGCATCTACAGCTCGTTGAGTATGAGAGGTGGGGCTGGGGTCTGCTTAGAACACTACATTCTGATCTCTTTGGTATGGTACGCTACAGTCTACTGAAAGAGAAACCCACACACCTACCAGCCGCAAAACCCTTGACCAACAATCTGTCCAGGCTCCGAGTTGTGGGGCAGTGGTGGCTCAGAACTTGTGAGAGTATCCAACCAATGTCTGGTTTAACTTAAGGCCTTGCACTGCCTGCCTGGGCAGGCACCAAGACCTGGAGACTGGATAGCCCCGAGAAATAGGGTAGAACCAAAGAACAAATCCAATGAAGGGATTCCTAATGATATTCTGCAATATTCATAGACAAATGACTTGTCCAGACTTCCTCCGAGAGGCTTTCTCTGACAGCAAATGGGGGTGCAACACCCCACAACCACACATGCGGAAAGAAAATTGGAAGACTCCATTGGGCCTCTCAGAGCTCAGGGAACCCCACAAAGGAGGAGTAGGAAAGACTGTAAGAGTCCGAGGGGGTGGAGGACACCAGGAAAGCATGTCCCACTGAATAAACTAACCAGGACTTACAGAGACAGAGCAAGCATGGGTCTGCCCCAGGGTCTCTGCACGTGTTATGGTTGTTAGCTTGGTGTTTTTGTGGGATTCCTAACAGTGGGAGAGGGTGTGTCTCTGACTCTTTCTCCTGCTCTTGGGACCCCCCCCCCCATTAGATTGCTTGTCCAGTCTTGATGTCCTTGCTTTCCTGTGTCTTGTTTTGTCCTGTTGATTGTTGTCTCTTGGAGGCCTGCTCTTTTCTGATGGGAGATGTCATTATGTAAATATGTTCTCTTATTAGTTAATGAATAAAGCACTGTTGGCCAATAGGAGAGCAAGATAGGCGGGGCTAGGAGACAAGGAGGATTCATGACAAGGTAGGAGGGAGATTCAAAATGTAGGACTGAGAGAAAAGGACTCCAGACCCTCTTTCCGGTAAGATAAGACCACGTGGAAACACTTAGATTGATAGAAATGGGTTAATATTTAAGACAGAGCTAGCCAATAAGAAACACTAGTATCAGGCCAACAGCATTATATCTAATATAGCTTCTCTGTGTGTTATTTGGGGTTGACATGGCTCTGGGACCAGGCTGGTGGGAAAACTGATCATAAGAACTGTGATCTGGGTTTTTTGTTTGTTTGTTTGTTTGTTGTTTTCATTTTTGCTTTTTGTGAGACAGGGTTTCTCTGTATAGTTTGAAGCTTGTCCTGGAACTCACTCTGTAAACCAGGCTGGCCTGTATGTCCTGAGTGCTAGGATTAATGGTGTGCACCACCACTGCCTGGATAATTGGAATGTATTGTATGAGAGGAGAATCTACTTTCAATTATTGGGTACTACTTTCAATATTGGGCAAACAACAAAATAAAATTTTAGGGACTCTGTGTAAGCATGTAGAGTAGAGCTTGAGGGAAAAGTATTCATTCAGAACAGCATGATGGCATATGCCTTTAACCCTAGAATTTAAGAGTTAGATTGCTGTGATTTCAAGGCCATTCTGGTCTACATAGTATGTTTCAGGTCAAATTCAAATAGTCAGGACTGTATACACACACACACACACACACACACACACACCACAGTGTGAGGGGAGGGAAGGAGGACAAATAGTAGGAAATACAGGATGTGAATTTGCCTGCTGACTGAATTTGAGGCTTGAGGAAGGGAATGGGAGGATTTCTGTGGCTGTGGCTGCTAGAACCTCCAGCCAGAAATTCAGTAGGACTGAGAAAAAGAAAGCCCCTAAGGAATGGGTTTTTGCTGTTGTTCGATTTCAGTTAAACGGGAGTTCTACAGCAGGAAAGGAAGGAAGGGATTCAGGCTGAGATTTGGAAGCAATCACATTTAAGTGACTGAGGCTTGAATGAGATGGGAACACAGAAAACTTCCATATTCCAAAGAGCAAAGAACTGGAGAAGTCGGTGTCCATGGTGACGTTAGATAAGGATGCCTTCCACGTGCGTGTGGCAAGCACTTCTACTCTTTCCTGTTGGAACTTCTGAAGTACTCTGAGCTAACACTGAGAACCTGGTGGGGCCTTCAGAGAGACAAAACAAAGAGAGACTCTGAAGTCATCTTAAGAACACCCTGAAGCAGAGTCTGAGTGAGTGGTCTGAAGGCTTGAGACTCACAGGACTCCACAGTACCCATGCCTTGAGGCCAGCTACCCATTGGCTATGGATTTGGGAGTACTTGCCCAAAATCAAAGGTTTTCAACCTATTCTAACCAAGTCACTCCAGGGCTGGTCCTTGGCATGCTGAGTGCCCAGAGAAAAGTCTTGGGTTGGCTTGCATATAGGCAGAACTCATCCATCACTTCATCAGCTTGCTCAACCACCAAAGGAGGAAAACAGTGTTACACGGTGTAAGAGCTAAGAGAATATTAGAAAAAGGAAGGTAGGATACCATGGAATCTAGGAACAAACAGATTTTCTTTGTTTTGCAGAGGAATAAAAGGACAGATAAAACATACATTCGAGCTGAGTAAATGGGCAAAACAAAACCTCATTATGGGGCATGTGAAGAATTTTCTAACTTTAAGAAATGAAAATATAGTACTCAAGAGGGAAAGGAAAAGCATACTTTGAAAAAGATTTACTACAGGGAATATGAATAAATTTTAAGTAGCATATGCTTTGTTGTTGAAATAGCATTCAGAGACCCCATGAAGCAAGAGATGAAAAATGAGAAAAGAAGGCATCTGGAAGGAAAGAGGTTGAGAAGATGGAGTGTGGGGAAGGAGATGAAAGGAGGAAAATGTTATGCAATTGCATGTGAAACACCAATATTGAAAATCCATTAGAATCAATAAAGCACTTAACTGGCAAAGCTTATAATCAAATCAGTAACAGAAAGCAAATTTGAGTCACTTTTCCAGAATCAAGGAAAATGAGATAAAAACATCAAAAAAAGGAGACAATGATTTAGATGGCAGAGTAGAAATTCAACATGAAGATGCCCTCAAAAGACACCTGAGCAAGCAGAAACTAGCAATGGTCCTCAACCTCACAGAAAGGACTTCCGTGCTATTAAAAATAAATATGGAGAGTGAATGGGCGTCGTGGTTACCAGACAAAAGGCATGCAAACCAGACTGTGGGTCTGGGTTTTGTCAGCTAGACAGGAACTAAGATCACCTGGCAAGAGTCTCAGTGAGAAACTACATCAGGATGGCTTGTGGGCAAGGCTAAGGGGGAAGCACTTATCTGGATTGCCTTAACTGACCTGGAAAGACCCAACCTGAACGTGGGTGACCCTGTCCTCTGTTTTGGGGACCGGACAGCCAGCTGTGCTAGCATGAGCACACACTCCCTTGCACGCACACCCTCTACTGTGACTTCAAGTTCCTGCTGCTTCTACTTTCCCATAACTATGTGTTCTAGAATTGCATGGAGACATGAACTCTCACTCCTGTACGTTGTCTTTTTATCAGTATATGTTATCACAACCAAAGGAAGTTGACCTAGAACAGAAACCAGCTCCAAGAGAAGTCTTGAATCTCAATTTTGGAAAGGAATTCTGAAGAAGGGGAAATGCCAGCTATGAGAGGGAAAACTAACCAGATTTAACAGAGCAATATCCACCAAGGCTCAGTTCTGGGCGTTACACTCTGCATGCAGGGACAGGTGAGGAAAGATGCCTCAGTGGTTAAAAACACTTGCTGCTTTTTCAGAGAACCTGAGTACCATTCCTAGCACCCATACAGCTGTTTGCAATTGCCTGGAACTCCAGTTCCCCTGGGATCCAATACCCTCTTCCAACCTCTGTGGGCAACCAGGCACACACATTGCCATCTGTGTGCTGCCATTCAAATGTGAGGTCACCAAAAGTGCATTCTCTGATACAAAACATTTTAAATTCATTAGATTTTCTTCACAGAAGAGCAGTCCCTAAATAAACCACGACATGAGCCCCGCAAAACCCTCTGATTGGCCATGTTCACGGAAGGCTGTCAATGAGAGATCAGCTTGTAAACACACATAGCTAGAAGAGATTTGGTCAGATCACTCCATGGCTCTAGAAAAGGAAGCTGTATATAAGAGTGCTCCACAAATAACAATCTGGGTCTCAGATCAAAGGCAGCAGAAGAGATGCCGAGGTCAAGACAGTTGATGCATGAAGTTAAATCCTGACACAATCCATTTAAGACACTCCTACCAGCAATAAGAGAGATTGCCAATGAGATATTTAACCATTTCTCCTTGAAAACTAACTTCATTAGGATTAAAAAGGTGAACCTGCACTGGATGCAGACAAAGACGAACTTCTGTTCTCAGGAGTTGGGTAGAAAGGGGAGCAAAGGGTCAGGTGGCACACCTACAGAGTTAGTTTACAGATGGACATGGGATTCGGTACCCTTGAGCAGGTAGCATATTCTCTTGTTAAATATCTGTGTATCTGTGAACTATAATTTATGTACAGTAGATCACAGGGAAGATACAGAATTTCATAAAAGCAGATCCACAAGACCCTATCTTTAGGTCAAAGTGTACCAAAATGAACAGTAGAATAAGAATAAAATTAACTTTTCCCCCACACTATGGCTAGCAGCAATCCTAGCAATGTTCTACAGAACTGGGCCACAGCGGTGGCAGAAGCGTTCTCACAAGATACCCAGAGGGCTTTAGTAATAAAACCTTTGTGTCTTCAAGTTTAAGTCAAAGCTGTAATTGGTGGGAATTTGCCAAACATACTTTACTTATTTTTAAATAAAAGAAATGAATTAGTGAATCAAACCATTAACTTGAGAAGTTAAGTGGCAAACAAGACAATCCTAATGGGGGGAAAAGACAGAGAGAGAAAATAATCACAGATGAAAGCAGAAATTAAAATTTAGTAAACAAAAAGGAATAGAATCGATAAATAAATTTCAAGTGTTTCTTTGAAGGGAGGAAAAAGCAAACAGTAAATAGAACCAAAAACATTAAATGTAGAAACTGCTATTTATTTCAATCAAGGAAATAATGAAAGAAAGAACCAAATTAGGGCTAAGAATGGAGGTATCATCTCGGTATGCAAACGTGTGGAGGTCTTGGGATAATGAGTCATTTCCATTCATCTCACGGAGGACTCTCAACTGCTGAAGAAATGAAATGCTTTCTCAAGAGGACACTGAAAACTGGAATTAAAGATGTACCTGTTCAGAGCCCTTCCATGAAAGGCATTTGTGATCTGAAGGAACAAGTATTTTTCTGACTGTAGTTAACTCCTTGAGAACATTGAGATATGTGGGGGTCAGCCAGAGCTACAGAGTGAGTTCCCATCTCAGGAAAAGAAGAAAGATACTTTGCGGACAAGCATCTAACTTGAATACCAACAAGAAAACCCTAACAAAAGACTTACAGACTTCTTACAAAAAGGAAAAAGAAAATAATGCCATAAACATGAATGCTAAAACCTGGAAAAACAATATTAAGTCCATCTAGCTGTTTATTAGGTACAGAGAAACTCCTAAAGGTTTGATTCCAATATTGTAACAATTTAATATTGCAAATTCATTAATATAATTTTTATACTAATATGCCATAATAAAAAATAAAGTAATCAAATCAAAAATTAACTTGAAAAAATATCTGTTTCTAGTAAAAATATATAAATAGTACTACCATGAGAGGGAAGTTTTCTTTCTCAGTTAATGTGGACTATGAATTTCAGTGCAGGATATGGTTTTCAAATATTAGGAGCATAATCTTCAAATGAAAAACAAAGAAACATAAGAAAGTTCCCTTCTGGGAAAGGGACAAGATCTCCCAAGCATATTGGGAACGTGGAATGGGGGTGGGTGGGGGGTGGGGGGATGTGGTGGTTAGGTAGAAGAGAAGGGCAGAGGTGGGCATGACGGAGTCAGGGAAAGAATAGAGGAGAGCAAGAAAAGAGATACCATAATAAAGGGAGCCATTATAGGTTTTAAGAGAAATCTGGCACTAGGAAAAATGTCCAGAGATCTACAAGGATGACCCCAACTAACAATCTAAGCAATAGTGGAGAGGCTTCCTTAAATGTCCTTCCCCAATAATGAGATTGATGACTACCTTATATGCCATCCTAGAGCCTTCATCCAGTAACTGATGGAAGCAGAAGCAGACACCCACAGCTAAACACTAAGTGGAACTCTTGGAATCCAGTTGCAGACAGGAAGGAGTGATAAGAAAAGGGGTCAGGCCGAGGCTAGAGAAATCCATGGAAACTGATGATCTGAACAAGGGGGAGTTCATGGACTCCAGTCTGACAGCTGGGAAGCCAGCATAGGACCAACCCAGACTCCCTGAACATGGGTGTTATTTAGGAGGACTGGGCAATCTATGGGGCCTCTGGCAGTGGATCATAATTTATCTGTAGTATATGAATGGACTGTGGGAGCCCATTCCACATAGAGGGATACTTTCTCAGCCTAGACTCATGGGGGAGGGCCTGGGTCCTTCTCCAAATGATATGACAGACTTTGAAGATCCCCCATGGAAGGCCTCACCCTCCCTGGGGAGCAGATGGGGGATGAGATGGGGATTCGTGGCAGGAGGGGGGGTGGACAGGGGAGGACAGGAAGGTGTGGGAACTGAGATTGATATGTAAAACAAGCTTGTTTCTAATTTAAATACAAAATTATATAAAAAATAAAAAGAATGTTCCCTTCTGAAATTTATAACCCATAAAATAAGATGCCAAGGGAAAAAAAAATAGTTACTGAAAACGATAAAGCATTATGTTTTATTTCCCAGTGTTAAAGACAAACAAACAAAACAGGGCAAAGCTATTGAAGAAGTAACTGTTTCAACAAGAGATTTCATCTAGGTGACCAATCACATGTCAGCTCCTCGAACAGCAAGAGGCTTCTTATATAACAGGAACAATTAACCAGGACTGGTCTAAGAATCTCATGCTTCCCCTCGTGGATGGGTTACTGGGATTATGCTTAAGAAGAAATGCTAAGACCGTTCAGCTGGGAACTGCACAAGTGTGCGGGAGATTCAGAAGCAGACGTAACTCAACGAGAGACACGTGCTCTGGGATGCATTCTGTAGGCTGAGAACTGGCAGCTTTGACCCGGGCCCCACGCAACCTAATCTGATAGCACTAATGAACACAGATGCAGAGCTCCTCAGCAAAACAGAATCAAATCAAGGGCAGTGGCACATAAAACTGTGACACTTCTAAATCAAACCGAGTTCATCATAAGACTAAAAAGATTGATCAACTGTAGGGCAGGAGCCCGCCTATCTTTTTCACTTTTTTAGTCACTGATTTATCACAGCTCTTGGCATGCAATAGCTACTCAATAAATACATGTTGACTGAACAAATATGATAGTCTTTTAATTTGTTTTGCCACACTAATAGATCTAGGAGACAAATCCACACCACATCTTAGTGGTACCAAACAAGTATCTGACAAAGTCAATATCCACTTTTTTATTTTTATCAGATTCTAGGAAAGCTATGCACTGCTTGAGGTGTTCTGTCGAAAATTCACTGGGACATAGTGGTTTTCTCAGCAATGAAACTTTTGACCCTGGGGAAAAAGTGAGTGAGGAGAGTGCTTTCTATCACCTTGACTTGTTAAAATAAGAAGGTTTTAATCAATGAAACAATAAAGAAAAATAAAGACCTGTGTATTTGGGAAGACAGACAAAAATCATCATTATTTATTGGTGATAGCACCTGATGAGCTGATGAGGTAGGTAGGCTGGATAATTGTGTCCCCTCTAAGTGTCTATGTTGAAATCTGGGTCCCCACTGTGATGGCATTTGGAGGGGTCACTGAGATATAGGCAGATCAGGAGCACGGGGTCTGAACGACAGCTTTGGTGTCTTAGAGGAACAAAGGACAGTTTGCTTCTTTCCAAGATGTGTGTGTGGTGGGGGAGGCAGCCGTTTAGAAGAAGTCTTGTTTTCAAAGACTAATATCCCAAACAACAGAGTAGCAGCTGAATGATCTTCTGTGGTTTAATCTTCTGTCAATCTCTGTTGGTCCACCAGTCACCAAAACTGGTTCAGAGACAGGTAGAACAACACATGGGCCTCACTTTTCACTGACGGAAAGTCAAAGAATTTAAGCTGGGTTTGAAACTGTCAAACTATGCCTCACTCCTGGATGCGAGGTCTAAATGCCACTATAGCCACTTGTTGAGTGTTTAGTAAAGTAATTCACACAAAGCATGGAGCAAATACAAGCTTAGTAAGAGGTAACCTCATTGTCATAGTTAGAAAGGAAAGGTTTGCCTCCTTCACATAAGCTTTTCTGTGACTGTGCTGCACAGGGCCCAGGTTGCTGTGGCACAGACTGGGAAATTCCGAGGAGCCAGCCAGGTCAGTGGCGTCTATGTAGACAACAGCAATAGAATTCCTACGTCTTCGCCTTCCTAGAAGAGTGAGAGGCGTGCTCATCTGTCCAAAGACTTCTCCCTAAGTGAGCAACGTCTAGTTTCTGTATTCAGCCTCGTCTGGTTTCAAGTTTTTGAAAGAGTCTCTGGCTGAATTTCCCCATCTTCCCTCGCAGTCTTTGGTGCAGTGGGCATTGCAGAACAGATCTAGAAAACCCCACATTTGCATAGAGAGCCCTCACAGGAGTCACCACACAACACACTTTGCTGTGCTTAGATGGTGAGCACGGGATCATAAAATGCATATCATATCATTATGTTGTGTTTAAACGTTTTTATTTCTCCAGAGAATTTAAAATATACAAACATGTGACTCTGTGAGGAAATGATCCAAAAAAGATTATAAATACAGCTATAAATGTCAAAGTTGCTAAAACATTTCACTGGCTCTATCTTCAGAAGAGAGTGTTTGTGCAGAGCGCATGCCAGCATGTTTTATTATTGTTATTGTGGGCATTAAATGTTACAAATGCAATCTGCTCAGCATGCACATAAACAATGGTCTCCACAAACTCTGAGAATCACCTCTAGCTCAATGAAGCTGATCCGGATGTGCAAGCCAGTAAGGCCCGGGCTGCAGGCTGCCCGTGACATATGAAAGGAACACTCCTAGGATGCACTTAGGGTTTACCTTCAGTTGTTGGCCCAGCAAATATTTAGTTTTAAAATTTTAGTTACACATGGCACTGCAGCCTTGCAATCAAAGCTACTCAAGAAGCTGAAGCAAGAGGATGTCAAGGTCAAGGACACCACAGGCTGCAGAAGGAGTTCAAGGACAACCTGGGCCCAGTGAGACTCTGGCTCAAAATAAAAAGGGAAAAGGAGAGTTGGGAATAGAGCTTAGTGGCAAACCGTTTGTCCACTCCAATGCTAGGCCATAGCTAAATGAATAAGTAAATAATTTGTTGATTATTTGGCAAGGGCTTAATTATCCCTTACTTTGTCTCTGACCCACTCAGTATAATTGAGATTTCTTAACTTTAAAAGAAGTGGGTGAAGAAAGAAGAAGAAAATAAAACAGGAGAAGGTTGGAAAGGGGGGGAGAAAACTCAAGAAAAGAGAAGCAGGGGAAGCTGGAGGAAGAGCCCTTTTCTGGGATAGGTCTAGGGAGCCCACATCAGCTGCTGCTGGGAGTTCCCTACCCCTGTTCGGTCAGCTGTGGATGACATCTGGTCAACTCCAGGCTCCTTTCTGTCAACATCCACTCTTGGCTCCTGCAGCTTCTTTGTTTTACATCAAAAGGATTTCCTCTCTCAGCATTTCCCTTGGTGGCACTGTCTCTCACTGTGCCTCTAACAAAGCTCCAACCGAGCCAGGTCAGCGTGCCCTTGGCCCAGCTTCTTGGGAGAGGTGCCTTTGGCCAGTCACTGGAACCCAAGAGATTAGGATCAACCACTAAGACCCTCATCTCAAAAGCAAAAACAAGTTATACCAAACATAATCTGATCCACTCCATTATCATACTGGGTTCGTTAAGAAAAATAGAAGCAGGTTAAATTCATGTCAATAATGTATTTCTTTTGACCAGAATATTTTCAGTATATAATCAATTCAAAAATGTTTACATTATATTTTATAGTAATTTATGAACTTGGGCTAGCTACCTTTCCAACCCTGTCCTGTTTCTCCTGACACAAGGTTCTCTTTACCTGAACCAGAGTGAGTTGAATCCAGCTTCTTAAAGCTGAACATGATAGGATATGCCACAAACGAGGGTTTGTTCTGTCTCTGTTATTTCTACAATTCTAGATTTCTTTTTGTTGCTTTGATAAACACCATGACCAAATACAACTAAGAGCAGACAGAGTTTATTCTGTTTACAGTTCGATAGTGAGTCCATAACTGCAGGGACACAGCATGGCTGCAGGTGGCCAGATCTGGAAGTTCAGAAATCACATTTTCAATTGCAAACAGGAATTAGAGACTGAACTGGAAGTTGGGGAGACCTTATGAACTCTCAAAGCCTGCACTCATGGACATACTTCCTCCAGAAAAGCGGCAACCCTGAAAGATTCTCTAATCTTCCCAAAGAGTGCCACCAGCCAGGGCCAAGTGTTCCGATATGGAAGCTCATGGGGGACATTCTTCATGCAAACCATCAAACCTACCTTTCCAGGAATTGTTTGATATGATATCAATTTTCCTCCAGCTTTGTGCTGTTAAGGTCTGTGGGATTATCCGTGGCATCTGGAACCACAATATTTACCTTTATATTTCCTGAGATAGGGTACTTAACATTGGTTGTTAGACTTTTTGTTTTTGTTTTTGCCAAAAAGTTTGGTGGAAAGCAAATTTTCCTTCTGGTGATTCAGGGGCCCCTTCACAATGCCTTTTGGGACAATCACAAAATCCTAGTAAGTCACTCTCTTTGATACCATATAATTTCATTAATTTCAATCCAAATAAAGACCACATTCTCTACTTCATCTAAGCCATTTATTAGTTTTAGTTTTTTTGGTGATTAACTTTTTTGACAATAGCATTTCATGCAATGCATAAACATAAAACACCTTTCTTGCAATCTGGTGAGGTTATCTTTAGTTAAACATTTTGTTTGGGAACAGTTGAAGAAACCATGAGTTTCCTCATTTAAAAGTTAATGAGACAAATCTCAGCTTACCTATTAAACAAATTTCTTATCTGTAAAATCTGGTGAACATAATAGCCTTTGTTACTACATATAAGTGTGTACAAAAAGACACAAGGAAAATGGTTTTTTAACAGATTATTCTTGTGCTATTGATAGCATTTTATTATCAAGATGATTGCTTGACAAAAAATGAAGACTTATTATTTCTAGAATTTTCTCTAATTGTAGTTACTTCTTTATTTCAGTGGAATCCAGACTAAGAACTCAAATGCAAAATTAAAGAGACGTCCAAAAATCTCAGTTGTCAATACAAATATTAAAATGTTGCATTTATATAAATAAAAATTAATGCAAAATTATGTTGGAAATACATTTGAATTTTAAATAAAGATAAGATCAAAGATTACAGTGAGCAAAGATCATACACCTTAGATCTTTAATAAAAAATTCATTATCAAACCACATGACTGTGGTTTGTGTGTAATTTCAGAAGAATCAGCCACACACAGAACACACTCAACTTTCAGGTTGTAAGAAGTCACTCAGTTCCAATATATTGCTTTGTGCTTCATTATTCTCTGAATCTTCTCCCTTTGAGGATTCCCCTAAATATTATATTAGGAAATCCAAATATGTTTCACTCTTCAAACTCAAAATTAAAGAAGTACTTTGTCAATGCTTCATCGTTCTAAATAACTGTGAAACCTACTTTTAGGCAGAGTATAAATAACCGGCTTGAGAATAGAAACCTATGAATAGTTCTTTGAGTGAAAGAACGGAGCTGCCAGCTTTGCTCCATTGAGGTGACACTAAACAGCATGAGTTTGTTTATTTCATGCAAAAATGACCAGCTTTAAGCATGAGAAACTACAGAAAGATTTTGCTAAATTTTTATTTGTTCAACTTGGATTTTCACTTTTCTGTTGGAAACAGAATTCTTGAAGGAGACATGATCTTTTAAAATTGATTTATCCAAGACTTGACTTTATCAATAGTGTTCTGATCGTTATTCTAGCTTATTGGGTGCTTGGGTAAGATGGGAAGAAGAAATTGGGACAGTCGGTAGGATGTAGTGGAATCTAAGTCTCTGTATTGGTGGTTTTTCTTGTTGTGACAAAATACAAAACAAAAAGCAATTTCAAGAAGGAAGGGTTTGTTTGGGCTCATGGTTTGATACTATAGGGCATCAATACGGGAACAGCATGGGGGTGGGAATGTGAGTTGGCTGGTCTCATTGTGTCTACTCTTAGGGAGCAGATAGAGATAAATGTGTTCAACTAGCTACCTCATTTTCTCCTTTTCATTCCATCCCCGGAGAAGGGACATCCCATGTGGATAGTGCCAGCCACATTTAGGTTCTTCCCTAAGATAGCCTCTCAGACACACCAGATATGTGTCCTCTGGGTCATTCCAAATCCTGTCATGTTGACAATGAAAATTCCACAGTCACAATTTTTTAGCTTTATTATAAATTTTTAAGGAACTTCTTAAAATTCAAATCGTAAGGCAGGACCTGAAATTCTATATTTCTCCCAAGATTCCAGGTGATATTCAAATCACTGCCTCGTGGACCACATTTTCTAATCTAATATTCAGTGGTTAATTTTTGATATAAAATGTATAGTAATTATTTGAAAATTCCATACATTCATACAATGTATTCTGATCAAATTTACCTTCACCACCTTACTTTTCACAGACCACCCCCCCCCTCCGTGCAACTTGACTCATGGTCCAGCTTTTGAGAGGCATGCCTGTTGTGTGTCATTTCTGGAGTTGGATGTTTGAAGACTTTACCAGGAAAAAGGATTGCTTCCTCTCTAGAATAGGAAGTCCTTGAAGGAAGAATTTTGTTTTGTTTCTTCTTAATATTCTTAGTTACAAGAACACTGACAAACTTGCTATTGATGTTATTCACTGTTGGTAATTGGATGAATGAATATAATGTGCAGCCATCTTTAGACCAGGAGTAGTCAAGACTCTTTTTAGACATTAGACCCTGTCCTCTGGGGATCCGATAAAGCTTATAGGCCCCTTCTCAAGATAATATTTTAAGTTCATAAAATGAAAAGAATAGGGATTACAAAAGAAACCTATTAAAAAGAATTATATATATATATATATATATATATGTGTGTATATGTCAATTGTGATCTACTAAATCATGTGCTTTGGAAAAACAAAACCCAGAAGATGCTCTAGTAATTGTTGTCATTTGAAGAAGTGATGAATATAAACAATGTATCATATCTGCAAGCACAATTTAATAAGAAAATATCCTTGTGTGGTAAAGGGACAGATGTGGCTCACAAGAACCCCTAATTGTTTGTCTGCTCATAACTGAACTTCTAATCCAGGGAAGTGAAAGACCCAGAGAGTGTGGTCCCTCACGCCCCGACTCAAGAAAGGCATCCCCCCCCCCACCAAAATCACTCACGAGAAGCGGTCTTGATGTAAAAGCATGAGGTCTTTTATATTCCAAGTGCACTGGAGTCCACAGCCATACTCCGCGTGGGGGTAGAGGACTAGGGACCCTGGGTACAGGCTTGAGACAGCTCTTATAGGGTTACAACAAAGCCCACACATCGTAAACAAATCATCTCATAGCATCCAGTGCGGACCAATTAATTTAAACTATCCAAGCCCACGCTTAGCCCAGGAAGTCTGCTTTTTCCCGGGCTCCCGGGTGGGGTGACAAGGCTCATTTCCTGTGTTCACTCACTCACAAGTGCTGTCGTAAACAAAGAATGTGATCTTTTGCCTAGGATTTAGGCTCCCAGCTTCCTGGGGTCAGTGGAGAGTTAGGCTAAATTTTTCCATCCTTACAGAAGTAGCATAACTATTGCACATTCAGGTCCCTGACACCCGGATTTCTATGCCTCACCCTCATGGCCTCAGTTCAGAAACCTGCTTTAAACAGATTGTGGGCTTGTGAGCTTGTGGGCCTCCTTCCTCCCTCCTGCCTCCTGCCTCCTGCCTCCTGCCTCCTGCCTCCTGCCTCCTGCCTCCTGCCTCCTGCCTCCTCCCTCCTCCTGCCTCCCTCCTCCCTCCTCTCTCCTTCCTCTTTTCTCCTTTCTTCCTCCTCCCTCCTTCGTTCTTTCTCCTTCCTCCTTTCTCCTTCCTCCTTTCCTTCCTTCCTCTCCTTCTTTTTAAAACTTTTAAATATTAGCTGAGAAGTGTTTTTTAAGGAAAAGATGGGCTTAGTTGGTAAACCCATGCAGGCATGAAGAATTGGGTTTGATCCCTAACACCGCCCCAGAAGATGCTCTGGAGCTTGCTGGCTGCTAGTGTGGCAGAACTGGCAAGCTCCAGGTCCAGTGAGAAACAGACTGAGCACACACCAGATGACAACCTCTGGCCTCCACACATGGCTACACACCCTTGTGCATATGGCTTTACAAGAACACACACACACAATAATAACAACAACAAAAACCCAATGCAGTTGTACTTATAGATATTTTATTAAGACACATAACAAGTGTTTGAGGCTAGATATATTATTCCATTTTTTCTTTTGATTTTTCGAGACAAGATTTCTCTGTGTAGCTAACCAGGCTGGCCTCAAATTTAAAGATATCCGCCTGCCTCTGCCTCCTGAACACTGGGATTAAAGGCGTGGGCCACCACTGCCTGGTTTATTATTCCATTTTTTTTTTTTTAAACATAGAACTTCATCCTGGAAAAAAAAATCTACATTTTGTAGCAATTATTTTTTTCCCTCTTATTCACATCCACAATGACAAGAATATAATGGATGCCTCCACTCACTGCCTTACAAACGCAACTTTGGAAAGTGTGTCCTCATGGAGAGCACACTGGGACCAGTAAGGAATGCTGAAAGTAAATCTTCACCAGCCATCCCTGAGCATTTCCCGAGTGGAGTCCCACAAACACCTGTTGCTATGCCCCATGGGTCATAGTTTGAGTTTGGCAGGCCACCTTATTGGTGGTTTACTTCAGAAGTCAGAAAGTGAAGGGAGGAGAGAAGTCAGGGAAGGAACAGAGCATCCAAGCTGGCCTGCCAGAAGCCCACCAGTCCCAGGGGGCCTGGAGCCTGAAGGCAGGACATGAGCAAACATACTCATTAAAACAGACAGAGTCTGAGTGCTCTTGGGCAGTCACGTGTAACTGAATATTTAACAGGTTACTCTCAGGCTCAGGTTGGGAGCACTTGCTACCAAGCCTGTGACCTAAATTCAATCCCCAGGACTGGAATTATGGAAGGATAGAGCTGACTTCCTCAAGCTGACCTTCACACGTGTGCCATGAACACACACGCACACTTTTTCTTTTTTTCAAGTTACTCTCTGAAGCCCTGGATAGAGGAGAAAGCCTGATTTATAACATTTGACCAAGTTTAAATTGTCCTTGTCCATGTTCAGTTTTGAATTAACACGGTAAAGGCTCAGGAAAGGGATTTAAGAAAAGTTGACCTGGCCTCACCCCAAAGCCTCAGTACAGCCCTGCCTTGCAGTCCGGCCTGGCTGTTCTGGAGTCCTAGTGCCAGTGTCCTGAACGTCCCCTGTCCCCCTTTCAATATCCCCTCAATTCCACTCTAACTAGTGACTTCCCACAGCCTTGCTGGGTTCCTGAAGCTGATTCTAAGCTGGGATGAGGAGAGTGGGCTATTTTGAGTGATCAGAGCCTCGTACTTGTTGTGGGGGTGGAGTTTTTGGGGGTGGGCAGAGATTTGGCAGAAAAGAAAGCAAGATTGCGCCTGGGAAGTGTGGCTGGGTGTTTTGATGGGTTGCTACCTGTCTACCTCCATCTGTCAGAGTAGCTGGAGGCACACCTGGAAGGAAGGAAGGAAGGAAGGAAGGAAGGAAGGAAGGAAGGAAGGAAGGAAGGAAGGAAGGAAGGAAGGAAGGAAGGAAAGAAGGAAGAGTGGAAGGAAGTTGCGAGAAGAAACCTCACTATCCTTCCTCCCTTGACTTCCTCACACACTGATGCAGCACAGAGCATCGCTGTGCTCGCTGTTTCTACCTTTTCCCGGTCTCCTTTCGCTTAATTCCAGTGTGCTCGGGAGAGCTGTTTTGAGTGTGTAGGTTGCATGGAAAGCAATCACATTAAAAATTATACACACGCAGTTCTCACCAATTCTAATGATACAATTTGGGGGATCATCCAATTGATGAAAATAAAATAAAGACTTAAAAAATGTATTATTTAAAAATTACAACAAGTATCTCTTTGTTATTTAAAAGTTACAACATTTAAACCAGGGAGTGCGGTGGGGGCTATATTCATTGGTAGAAATGTTTAGAAAATAAAAACAAAACTGTTCAGGCCTGAGGAGCTAGCTCAATGGAGAAAACACTTGCCACACAGTGTGAAGACCAGATTTCTACTTCTAGAATCCATGGAAATCCAAGCAGGTGTGGTAACCTGCCCGTAATCTGGCACTCTAGGACTCTGGGTTCAGCAGGAGTCCTTGCCTCGGGGAATACAGTAGAGAGACAGAGGAAAACACTGGACATCATGCTCTGGCATCCGCACACGTGTATATATGAACATACGTGCAAACACATGAACACACACCACACACACATCCACGTGCATTGTTCAAATCAACAGATCACAATTGCAAGCCCTTCCCACCTGCCCTGACAACCCCTGCCTGAGTCAAAGACAACTGTGTTAAGAAGGGAGCATCGAGTCAACACTGAATCTTGTCCTCATGGTCACCGCCCCTCCCTCACCTCAGCCCTAGGGAAGTTACTGTTGACACCCTGATTACATTTCAGAGGAGGATTGTGTTTAACCCTGGGGATTGTGTTTAACACCAAGGGCTGCTCACAAGTCTTTCTTGAGTTTTCATTTTAGCTTTTGTGGCTCCTCTCTGTCCTGTCTGCTACCACAGCAACAAGACAAATAAAGGGGCAAAAGCTGAGAACTCATTTAAAATGGGTTGCAACTAGGTGTTCTACTGGAAAGGATGAGAGACAAAGCATACATTCACTGAGATTTGTGATGATGAATAGAATTGTGGGGTCACTTCTGCGCCACTCTGTACCTGTGTGTCATCTCTGTTAATTGTCTCTCGGATGACCTGAAGTGGCCCTGGAGATACCAACCAGAAGACAAACTGAAGTTCTACTGTCGTGACATGGGCATCGTGCTTTGAGTGCCAGCCTGGCCAGCTTCTGCGCAGCTTCTGCGCTCAGATTCAGCAGAGACACTGTCTTTCAGAAAGTGTTACTTATGTCTGCACTGGCCTCCCTCGAGTACACCGCCTCCGTTCCCTTGACTCTATCCCATTGTCCTGGCTTGAAGGCACTTCAAGACCAATGCACAGAGGATTCTACGGTGGAGGTGGGGAGGGGAAGGGGAGGGGGGATAGTGTGGGCAGAGTTCGGGGGACAGGGGTTGAAGTAAGTGAGGGATGAGCAAGCACTTGAGGGATATGGAGAGAGTAATGTTCCATTCCGTGAAGCCAAGAGCTGATTTTCAGATAAACAGGAAAACAAAAGGCAAATAACAGTAGGCAACAGTACATAGTTCACTGATGCCACACTGGTCAGCATAAACCACACTGTATCACTGTCACCAAGGCTGCTCATACTCTTTTGAAACAGTCTGTGTAGCCAAGACTGGTTTCAAGTACAGTCCTCCTTAAGAGTTAGGATTACAGGTGTGTAAACATCTAACACTAGAACACGCACCGGCACACGTGCACACAGGTGTGCATACACACACACACACACGCACACACACTCACACGCACATGCGCACACACGCGCGCACACACACGCATGCGCACACTCACACGCACACACACATTATAGGATAGATAATGTCCTATCTTCTATAGCAGTTGTGCTATGTGGTTTTTAAATCCTTGTTGGTTTTTGTTTTATTTCTCAGTGCTGGGGGCTTGAACCAGGACTGCATGCCTGTCAGGCAAGTGCTCTACCTCAGAGCTACATCCCCAGCCCAGTACTCATTCTCTATAGCTCCTATGCTGTGTTGATGGAGATTGCAAGAAACCTTTCTGCTTGGCAGATGAGTCTGCTTACTCTGGTTTAGACATTATACAAGGACGTACATGCACGGAAACATCTCATAATAATGCATCCCTATGTCTCATTTTAAGGATCAATTTTAAAAACAAATACATTTTTAAATGGGAAAAGACCAGTAAAAATTAAGCTTGGAAGGAAGTGAGGGAGGAAGGGAGAAAGGGGAGAAGAGAGGAAAAGGGGTTGAGGAAAAAAGATCACAAAAGAGGCAAGGAACTATTTGAGACACCAGCCTTGGCAAGAGAGAAGTCTCCTCATTCCTGGAGAGCAGAGAGGAGTCTGCCTCAGCTGGCCCTCCTCCCATCCGTCCTTACTCTGTCTCTTCAGAGTGCCTGCTCCTTTCAATCTGATTTATTGTCTTAAGGAATGTGCCTTTGTCCCCCAAGGGGAGGGGGAACTTCCTCTTCAAGCTGTTACTCTGTTTACTACAGTTAATTATTTAAGGGGTTCCTTAAGCCCTCGCCACTCAACCTTTACAGTCTAGGAAGGAAGAAAGATAACTCAGAAGACCGAGGAGCTTCATGCAACTGCAGACAATTTTTAGAACTGCAAAGAACACCTTACTTCAGCCTGGGGAGGATTGGACACTGGACACAAGGGGACTTGGTAACCTGCAATGGAGGAATTTGTGTCACAAACATAAGAGTCGTTTGTTGAGCGCGTAAGGAAATATTAAATCCAGCATTAATTTATTGCTTCTGCAAATTATTTCTAATACAGCTTGCTGGCTTGTACATGTATAATACATAAACACGAGCATGAAAGTTTAATACCATCGGAGGAGTGCACTCACCCACAGCACCGCCTGTTGACACATTTTCCCTCTTCTTAACACGGTTTCCTGAAGGAGTCAATACGATGTCAAGGTGACAGAATTAAGCATGACACCAGAGGAATGGTCAGAAATAACCTTTCTTGAACTTTTGCGTCTGTGAGATGCTTGGATGAACATTTAGTAAAACTATGCTGGAGGATGCAGCTTTATCTTGAACACTGGATACTGAGCAGAAGGAGCAGCTAAGCACCCTAACCCAACCCCAGGGGCAGGCTGCAGTTGAGTCAACGGGGGCTGCAGCAGGCCTGGAGTTCTGCTCAAGAAACATGTCAGCTAGCCTACAGTTCTGGCACTTTGAGGGTGGAAACGGGCTCCAGAACAAGCTGGCTAGCTATTGGTGAGCCCTGTGAATACGGTGCAGAGATCAAGGAAGACTCCTGAACCTCTGACCTACACAAACACAAACACCTGCACACGTACGTGTGCCCACACACGTGAACATACATGCACTCACCACAAACATATACATTCTCAAAAGGAAAAGAATCCAACATACACATTGTCTTGATTTATTATTTTAGCTTTCTTGAGATAGGGCCCCATAATGTGGTCTAGGTTACCCTGAACTCTCTGCAAGTCCAGGCTAGCCTAAAACTCTAGCCCTGCTTCCTCGGCATCACCAGTGCTGCAGTAATAGGCGTGCCTCCGCATGCCAGTGTTGTAACTTGGATATGAAGTGTTTCCACAGCTTCATGTCTGTTATTACTTTGTCCGCAGCTGGTGGCACTGATTGGGACATTGTGGAACCTTAGAAGAAGACCCCTCATGGGAGGAAGTGGGTCACTGGGGCTGAGTTTTGGGGATTTGTAGCCAGCCCCAACTTCCTGTCTGCGCTTTGATTTCTTTCTAGGGGACTATGTGCCCGTCCATGAGGGGCTGCGCCCCTCAAACTGCCACTGAAACAAGCTAATCCTCCATTGGATTGTCCTCTGTCAAGTTCTTTGGTAACAGTGGTGAGAAAAACAGCTAACTGCACAGCTTCCACACGCCCCTTTCACGTTAATACTGAGCTGCCCACGAGCATAGCTTATGCAAGACTGTAGGCTTGATTTCTGCACTGCAAAACAATTTTAACAAAAACACTTACAAATGACAGCAGATGAGGAGAGGAGAGGGGTGGGTGGCAGTTAACAGGTGCTGGGGCTCACTTGCCTTCCTCTCTGGGACAGCAGCTGAGGCCCGAGCCCCCCGCCTGGCTCCCGGGTTTGTGGGTACAACATACTCCGTTCCTGGGCAGTGTGACAGAGCACACCAAGAAAGCATTTCTCTTCTCCTTGCTGTAGGAACCCCAGCTGGCTTGCGGTTGGTTTGGATTTTTAAAAGCCATGTGAATACACTCCCTTGCAGCTTCTGAGAGGGCAGTTGGATGCAGCTGGCTCTGTCTGTCCTGTCCCGGAACAGTCTCAGAGATTTGTGTTCTTCTCTGGATGGTGGATGTCTGGTCATTTCACAGCACTCAGTTCTGCCCTAACAACAGCTTTATTGCAGCCCCGTGGCCTTTGTCGTAACATTTATTTTCGGGTCTGCCATGTGGTGGGCATCCCTAACAGCCGGGCTGACTGTCACTCTGTGGCTGCAAAGCAACAGCAGTGTGAGAGAGCAGGGCTCCTGTGAAGTGTGATGGGCTTGGCTGTTTGTCATTCACGGGCTCTGTGATGGTCCTTTGTCCAAAGCAGGCGTGGAAGGGGCAGAATGGCTGATTCAGCCTTGCTTCTGAAGCGCATAGAGGGAACCACTGACAGTGGATGCTGTTACCCACTTAATGCATGAAGGCTTGGCTTCTTGGGCTCAGAGCACTCTGGGGATTGGGTGAGCAGCTTGTGTTACTGGGAATTCTCTTGGGACCAATCCTTGGAACTATCCAAGTGAAGCTGGATCCCTCCAATCAGCTCTGATCACAGTTCCCCACGATCTAGGCCCAACATCTCTTTGTGAGGATTTCAGAATCAACCATCAGAGGTAGGTTTGCAGAGCTGTCGTTGGTCATCCAATCCATCAGTGGAGCATTGGTACTCTTCTGTTTCTGTGACCAAACACCATGACCACAGCCAACGTAAGGGAGGAAGGGTTTGTTTGAACTTACAGCTCTAGAGGGAGAGTCCAAACATAATGGCAGCAGGTGGCCAGCAGGAAGCTATGAGATCATGCATGCATGTATGTATGTACGTATGCCCCTCCTGAACAGAACCTCTGACTGGAGAACAAGTCTTTCAATACCTCAGCCTATTGTGTGAGGTATTAAGTGAGGAATTTCTCACTTAATCTCCATGGGGTCATCATCTCTTTTCTCCTCAGAACTATTCATTTAGTAATTGCACTTATTGAAAGCAAAAGAATATGTGAAGATTCCTAAAGTGTGGGCCTGAGGAGAAAATTATCTTCTTTCCTATATGTTTCAATATCTAAATGTCTGTGAAGACGAACGCCCCCGTACGCAGGTATTTTATTAGGCTAAGACTTTGAAGCTATCAGTGGATAGCACTGACTTGCTGGTTCTGTGTCCACGGGATCATCAAAAATCAAAGCAGAGATACCTACGTCAGGCCCAGCTGTTCTGAGCCAGGCGGCCATGCCGGGCAGACCTAACTTGCACAGCTCCAGAGTCCCTTCAGGTAAGCCTATCCTTCACATCTCTCCAACAGGGATATCTAGGCCAGAATTCTTGATTTCTCCATCACAGTGAAATTTGATCTTTCGTTTCCCACTTCTTTAATTATGCCATATTTGCAAAGATACTTAAACTACAAACCCAGGATTTATTCTGAATCTTTTTTGTTTTGTTTGTTTTGCTTTGTTTCTGTTTTGTTTTTGTTTTTTTGTTTGTTTGTTTGTTTGTTTTGTTTTTGTGACCACATACCCAGATTTACTTTACGGAAGTGTCATGGGTAGTACAATTGAGAAGCTTGGCAGGTCTATAATTTTTAGGGCTCTCTAGCAGTCTGGAAACCTAGGGAGAGTTTCTGTCATAGTATGGAAGCAGAATGTCTGTTCCTCGGGAGAAGCCTCCAGTTTTAGAGTCAGTGTCTTCTTCACCTGGCTAAATGAGGCCACGGGCACCGCAATTTGTGATTTCTGCATTGAAGCAAGTGACCACAGATGTTAAAATATGTTAAATGTGTTAGAGTTACATCTAGACCAGTACTGCCCAACACCAAGAACCACTGCTTAACCAGCCTCTCACCAGTATTTCCCTGCCTAGTACTCTCACTTAGCACGGAGGCTGAGAACACTAGTCCAATACAATAAGCTGGAGCCTGAGAATATATTACCCAGTGCACAAGAAGCACTGGGTAAACGACAGCGGTGGGTCCCCTTCTGTCAACAGGGGAGCAACGTCATTCGACCATTGGTGGGTCCCCTTCTGTCAACAGGGGAGCAACGTCATTGGACCATTGGGTCAAGATGCATCTACTAGTACAGTCTTGCAGCTAAGGCATGGTGACAACTGGAGGGATGGAGAAAATAGCCCTTCCAGTACGCTAGCAGGTACGGTTCCAGGGTCCAGAGTGAGGACCCCTGTCGACGACATCTCAGTTCTGGAACAGGACAAACAGACAGTGGGTGACAGCAGGAGAGTGTCAACCAAGCAACGCCATCCCCACAGCCAACTGTGTGCAAGAAGAAGCCGCATAGTGGAAACTAACGTAGTTTCTTACAAAATAGTAGATGTGTCATACTCCAAATTACCATTCAGTGTTAAATATAGCACTTCAGCGTGCCGACTCCTGCTTAAATCTACACTTTAACTGAAATTTGACAGCTAATTTTAGAAGTTGGCCATCTCTTCCTTCTCCTCCCCATCTTTCTCTTCCTCCCCCTCCCCTTCTCCTTCCTCCTTCTCTCCTTCCTTCCCCTCCTTCTCCCCCTTTTTCCTTCCCCTCCCCTTTTTCTTTTTTTCCTCCTCCTGTTACACCCATCTCCCTTGTTCCTCCCCCACCTCTTCCCTCTGTGGTGCTGGGGCTGGAACCCAGGGCCTCATTTGTGCTAACAAAGGTCTAGCCACTTGGCTTTGATGATAGTCTTTTTTTTTTTAAAGATTGTTTAAGTTTTGATTATGTGTGTGTTGTGTATGCTGTATACATAAGTGTGTATGTTGCCCGTGGTGTGTTCATGAGTGCAAATGTCTGCAGAATCCCAGACTTTAGATTCTCTAGACCTGAGTTACAAGCAGTTGGGAGTCCTTGACCTGGATGCTGAGAATTGAACCCAGGTTCTCAGGAAGTCAGGGACCACTCCTCAGTGTGAGCCATAGCTCCATCCCTGACGAGAGACCTTCAAGAACTTCAAATGTGTCTTCATGAAAGGGTGTGTTGCTGTTACTGAATCTGATAAAGCGTGGGAGAAGAGGGAAGTGACAGAAAGTCAGGTCTGGAGCTTAGGACGGAGTACCTGGAAGAATGTAGGACTAAATCTTCTGCAGTGTGGAGCAGCTTGGAAACAACACGCTTTTCTGACTATAACATGGGCTGGCCAAGGCAAGATTGAGGAGTCGAAGCCCCCCAGCCAGCAGAGAAGCATGGAAGGAGGCAGAGAAGCATGGAAGGAGGCAGAGAAGCATGGAAGGGGGTGAGGCTCCCTAGCAAGCAGAGAAGCATGACTTCACTTGACCTTGATGCTTATTACAGGGTTTTGCAAGAGCTGCTCCTACAGCTTTCCAAGACTGGGAGATTTCAGCGTGTAACTCAAGTTTTGAATGCGGGAGATTCTTTCCCTGCCATCTTTAAGGTCACATGAAGCTTCAGGATTTTAGTGTACCGCCATGCTTTTTTACTAGTTCTTTGAGAGTTTGGTACTGTTTGATCATACTTACCATCCCCCAATGTGCCACACTTAATTAACTTCATAGTCCCCATCCTCTTTCAGAAGCCTTCCCACACCAATCATCTTTCCTGAGTTTCCAGGGACTCTGAGGTGAGCAGGGTGACAGTAGTGTCCCTATCTCACCAGAGCAGGAGCCTAGGCTCTGAACATATCACCAGAAAGTGACGACATTGACCCACAGGCAGGTATGAAGAGTGCAGTGTTTCTGTCACTTACTGAGGCTAACTTTTGAGTTATATAGCCTAGAATCTGTTTAGGACTAAGGGAGGGTCAGGATGAATATTTTCCAATGGCAAATCCAGCAGTTTGCTGGGGACACGAGATATTTCTTTGCCCAAAATTCCCAGGACAATTATTGTAAGCTATATAGAGCAGTCTGTGTGTCTGTGTCACAGACTTCTCCCCACTATCACAATGTGCATATGAGGAATTTAAATTAAAACTGTGAGTGTGTGTGTGTGTGTGTGTGTGTGTGTGTGTGTGTGTGTGTGTGTATAGAAAGGGGACCATGGCAGAGGAGGAAGAATCCTGGAGGGAGAGGAGAAAGGGTAACAGCGTCCATCTACCATGAGAACAGAGGGTTACTACCTGGGAATGCCAGAGAGAGACAGGGTCAAAGGAGAGGGTGGGGGAAAGGGGCTTATAGAACAAAGTATAATAATACATATGATTAAAACGACATAGTGAATCCATAGTGAATCTGTATCCTAATAAAGAAATTAATTCAACAATAAAATGAAGAAGGAATTTGAAGAAAATGCCCCTTCTCCTCTGAGTAGCATGATTGAATTCTTACCTCTCCAGTGATCAAGTTAGGCTGTGTCGCTTTCAAAAGGTCTATTTTCATCATAGATTTTGTATGCTAGCTTGGGTTTTGTTTGGGGTTTGCGTCCCTGCTTATTTGTTTTGATCTAACTGCAGCCCAGCCTGGAGGAGCTATTTTCCTGTTCCCCGCTTTAAGAATGCAGGCTTGCCTCACACCACAGCAAGGGCTGCTATCTGCCTTGGGTCACATCACTCTCCCTCAGCGGTTTCTTGAAGGAGAGAATTAAAACAACCACCACAAGCACTGGACAGAAAAAGTGAGCGTCACATTGATACAAATTTTATTTGGTACAAGTTCAAACAACCCCTGATTTGGCAAAAAAATTAAAGCAGTTAACTGGAAGAAACCCTATTGGAAGTAGGCGTGGGAGTATCTGAGAGGGGCTGAACAGAAACTAGCATGATCTTTCTAGAAACAGCCTAAAAATAATCGTATCATTTTTTAAAAATTAACTCCAGTTTTAGGGACTTGTTTAAAATGTTCGAGGATGGGTGCAAAGACTTAACTACATGGCTATTCAGCGAACATTGCTTAGAGCAATAGGAATATGAAGTGACCGAAATAGCGGACATCGCCAGGCTATAATCATCCACTTGAGAAAGAAGTTAAAATACAGTTGAGGAGAAGGCCCAGCGACAGCACTTGCTCTGCACACATGAGAACCTGGGTTCCAAGCTCCAGCACCCATGCAAAAAGCCAGACATTGCCATGTGTGCCTGCAGCCGAGTGGCCTGGACCCCAGCGGTGGGCACCCTGGGATTCCTGGGCTCACTGGTACATTAGCCCAGCCAAAATGGTGAGTATGAAATGCAGTAAGAGATCCCCTTGAGGGTAACAAGAATAGCCATAGAGGAAGACACTCTGTGTCCTGTTGTGGCCTCTGAATGCACATGCATGGGTGCAGACAACACACACACACACACACACACACACACACACACACACACACACACAGGGAAATAATGAGCAAGAGCAAGGCAGGAAGGAAGGAGAGATATTGTTCAAACACATAAAATCACAGTTTTCATGTGTTTCATTTTGTTTGCATATGTATTTATCATTTCATATGTGGGTGCTTTGCCTGCATGTGGGTCTGTGTACCACATGTGTGACTGATACCTGCAGAGGCCAAAGAGAGCATTGGAGCCCTGGGCACTGGAGCTGTGGACAGTTTTGAGGCCCTGTGTGGATGCTCACAGTGGAACCCAGGTCCTCAGGAAGAGCAGCCAGTGCTCTAACTACAGAGCCATCTCTCCAGCCCCCGACTTCATGCTTCTAATGCCCCTTTTGTCCTCAGGAATTCTCACAGACTGATGCAAAGGTAAAACTTTTTGAAACTTCCCATCTTTAAAATGTCTTTTTCTACATTTTCAGGAACCACTCTGCAGATCTCATTCATTATCTCTAAGCTCATTACTTGCAGGAACACGGCGAAGCAGGAGGGGCGTGGTGAAACGGTTGCCTAGTACAGCAGGGCAATGATTCTGGGTTACCCAACACAGCGTGGTGATAATTGTCCTTCCATTCCTATTGCAGTTATGGCTTCTGGACAGGATACCCTTCTCCCACGCAGAACAAAGGGCATGGCAGCAGTTCGGAGACACCTAAGTCCCATGGTGTACAGTATGTTGAAATGTATGTAATTAACTATTTTAATTTTGTCTGGACATGAGATGCAAAAGTATATCACAATTGTAAAATCACAAAACCTCAGAAAATTACAGGTTCTTGGCTAACACTGAAGGGATCTTTCCCACAGGCTTGTCTTGGTTACTTTTCTACTGCTGTGATAAAGGAATTTATAAGGGAAGGAATTTAATTAAGGGGTTAGAGTTCATGACCATCATGGCAGGAAATATGGCAGAGGCGAGCAGGCAGTGTACTGGAGCAGTATCTGAGATCTTACATTGTGAGACACAACTACAAGGCAAAAAGAAGGAGACAAATGGAGAGTAGTGAGTCTTTTAAAGCCTCCAAACCAGACCTCACTAATATCTCCAAGATGGCCAAGCCATTAATCCTTCCTAAACAGTTGTACAAACTGGTTACCAAGTATTCAAACATATGAATCTGTGTGTGTGTGGGGGGGGGCTTTCTCATCCAAACCACCATGGGGCTATCGAGGCTAATTCAAAACTCATTGTCAAATTTGGCACACAGACCTTTCAGGATCTGAGTTCAAGCCCCATTAAATATAATCTTGAGCAGACTGTTTGACATCCTTGAGCCTTGGTGGTGATGATGAAGAGTACACAAGAATTTCTACTTATGGAGTTTGGGAAGAGATTAAATAGTATTATTTAGATAAATGACTTAGTGTTCTGCCTGGGATGTGGCAGGTGCTAGATAAACCGCCTGTTGTAATCATAGTGGTCACAGTAGCACAAACAGTACCACCTAAGATCCAGCTGACAGTTGGGTTTATGGGGTGGAACATGGAAGCAAGGCCCAACTTGTTTGTGTAGTTCTCTGTGTTGGAAACCAGGTGGCAGCTAAGAGTGATGACCGAAGGTATAGAGAACCGAGGAGGAGAGACCTGAGTTCGAGTCTTCCAAAGAGAGCATAGAGAGCTGAGGGGAAGACAGAGAGTAGAGTCCTCCAGACAGAGCATAGAGAGCTGAGGGAGAGATCTGGGGTAGAGTCTTCCACAGAGAGCATAGAGAGCTGAGGGGAAGATAGAGGGTAGAGTCCTCCAGACAGAGCATAGAGAGCTGAGGGAAAGACAGAGGGTAGAGTCCTCCAGGAAGCTGAGCTGACAGTTGTTAAGACAGAAGAAGACATTTAAGACACAAAGGGCCACCTGACAGAAGAGCAACAGCCATGTAGTTTAGCATTTTTACTAATCTTTGGGAGAGAAATGACATCTAGATGCAAAAACAAAAGCAAAACCAAACAAACCTCCAAGTATTTAAAGAAGAGAGTTAAACAGTATGCTGTTGAGATAACTGTGTGAGAAATTTGGTTGTCAATGAGGAACCAGGGTAAGGTGGTAACTTAAAATGCTTATGGTAGTTTGAGTAGGAATGGCCCCCATATTTGAATGGCCATTAGGGAGTGACACTACTAGACAGGGATCAGGAGGTGTGGCCTTGTTAGAAGTAGTGTGTCCTTGGAGGTGGGTTTTGGGGTTTCAAATGCTCAGGCCAGGCCCAGTGCCTTTCTCTTTCCGCTGCCTGCCAATCCTAGTGTAGAACCCTCAGCTACCTCTTCATCCACATGTCTGCTGTGTGAGGCCATGCTTCTCGCCATGATGACAATGACCTAAAGCTCTGAAACTGAAGGCCAGCTCCAATTACATGTTTTTCTTACAAGCGTTGCTGTGGTCACGTGTCTCTTCACTGCAGTAGAAAACTGACTAAGACGCCAGTCAAGGGAAGACGTCAGCACGCATGTGGAAAAGAGGGAATGGACGATGAGAGAAATAAAAACTGAGTTGTGAGGTGAAGACTAGTTATTCTCGGAGAACCTTGGCAAAAGATGTTCTTCCTCTGAACTAAAGGGAGAGGGCTGGGGACAGAGGGAGCTTGAGATGAAAGGAAGAGAAACTCTAATGTTATTGGGACTGTGTTCCATAGTTGGGAAGAACTCGGCATCCAATTAGAGTATTTCTCTCCAGCAAGGATCCGGGACCCAGACTGGAAGAAGAGGTAAGGAGAGAGGAGGGTATTTATTAACTGGATGTGGTGGGGTGCTTAGCAGTCCACCGGATAGCGGTACCAGTGTGCTGTCATAGTGCACAGCCAGCCTGGGGTCAGGAAGAGTGTCAACTCCCTCGTGTCCCATGCCATAATCTTCTAAGAGTGGCAGATTGTGTGTTTCTAAGCGTGAGTTCTTGGGACTGTGAAAGGAACAAGTTGTCTTGGCACCCGTGGAGTGGGGTGAAAGGGGGAGGCATTCACTTGAGAGGTCCTGGAGCAGCAGTGTTAGCTATTCATGCAGAGTGTAGCGAGTCCCCTCCTCAGAGTGGGACTAAAGGGGCTAAGACGCTGAGGCAGAAGTATCAGTCTTGCACGAGTCTGCTAAGGTTGGGGCAGCAGATAACTGAGCTAAACACCCCCTTCCCTGAGAGCAGGAGAGGTGTGCTAAGCCCTACACTTCAGAACTCTGCTTCCTTCCCTTGTTCACAGGGACTTTTGAGCTTCTCTTCCCCATGGTCCCCACAGGCTGCAATTAGACCTGACATTGCTGTGGAACTCACAGAACCCTGAAACTGGGGGTCTTCTGTAACAGGACAGGGTACACCTGCGTGTGCTTTTCCTACAGTGCGTGGCTTTTGCTACCTGCACCCCCTCCCCAAATCCTCTAGCTTCCAGGATGCGGCAGTGTGAGCCTCTCGCTTAGACAACCCATGGGCACTACCCATCTGCGGTCTGTCCACATGAGAACAAACAGACAAACAGATGCCGTCCAAACACACCCCAGCAGGCTGATTGTCTGAGAATTAGCATCCGTGCTGGCACAATAGATGGATTCGGATAAGAAGAGCCTCAAGTAAATCCTCCCGGGAAAACTAGTCATAGGCCAGAGCCAGGGACATTTCTGGCTGAGCCATGTTCTGTACATGTACTCTGTTATCCTAAATGATTTGATTTCTAGTTTTAAAGGGGGCCAGAGATAAACGGGAAGTGAGTTAAAATTGCCTCCTCCCTGAAAACTGAGGTTGACTCAGAGGTATTGGTGAGGAGGTCATCCAGCACAATTGAACATTCGAGAGCACCTGTTTATGGGGTTGTTTGTTTGTTTTTTGTGTTTTTGCCTTCAGGTAATAAAATTTGAGTTTGTACTGCTGGAGCTGCTGTGCAGTTAACATTAGCCACATGCAATGGTTGGAAGGTATGGTCTCCCAGGTCAGGCCTGCAGTGCCTGCCTCTGCAAATATCTGGCCCTCCTCTGTAAACTTGAAAGCTATCTAGGAGTACTCCTTGACATTTGGTGCAAGTCTAACATTATAGACATCTTTGGGGATTGCCTCAGTAATTACGGAAAGGAACATGATTTTTGTCTTGTTGCTGGCTCTGGTACATTCGAAACTGGTTCCTACATTACCTTCCACTCTTCTTCCTTTGGGGGCAGCTGAGTCTAACAGTGTGACATCGCATTTTCCATGATTAAGTCATTAAAGCTATGGCTTTGACATTCTCCAGTCTGGTTGTGTGGAGAGACAGGGACTCAGAAAGCAGCCAAGGCAAAGACGCAGGGTCAAGGACAGTCCAGTGCGACAGGCTCCGCTCAGAAAGAGTGAGTGACACTTGAGGCTGTCCCATTGTTTCTCTGTGCATTTCTACAGCACAGTATTGTTCTTGATTGCCTAAAAAGGTGAAGGATACGGTGATGGCATCAAGCCCTGATCTGTTTCGTGCACCAATGATATTATTTGTTCAAACCCATGTTTTTCAACCAAAGTCATCCTCTTAGCACCCTAACTTCTAGCCTGGGAAGCCTCCATTCCTTCTGAGATGAGATGTTGAGCCTTAGCAGAAAGAGACAGTGTGTTTTAGAGCACATACATGTTTATTTAAATCTTAACCCTGCGTAGTCATGAGCCATGGGCATTTAGCTGATGCTTTGTGTTGACATTTATAAAATGATCACTTACACAACGAATGTAAAATAATTAGTATAATGCATGGGTAAGAGCAGGAAACAAAACTTATAGTGATGATCCCTTGCCCAAGTAAGTGTTGTTGCTAAAATTTATATAGTGTGAGTTAATTCTCACAGCACGCCTTGGACACAGCATCAATTCTGAAGGTTTGTCTTCCACACAGAAACACTAACAGACAAGAGGGAGGTATTAGAATAATTCTCATGTATAAGAATAAAGCTGAGAGCTGGGTTTGAGAGTATATGCCTGTAATGCAGCATTCAAGCAGCTGAGGCAGGGGAATTGAAAGCCTAAGGCCAGACTGAGCTGCATCATGAGACCCTGCCTCAAAACAAACAAAACTGAGGAAAAAAACCATGATGGTGTTGGTGATGGTTGCGTTTCTAAGTGATTATTTACCTGTGCATACGTATGTGCGTGCACTCACACCATAGCATGTGTGGAAACTGGAAGATAGCTAGGAGGAGTCAGATTACTCCTTCTGTCAGTTGAGGCTCCAAGACTGAACTCAGGTTTTCAGGCTTGGCAGCAAGTACCTTTATCCACTGACTTTCTGGATATCCTAGCTCCTAGCATTTGTTGAATATTTGATAAATAGCAGGCCCTACATGAGATATTTTTAAGTCATTACTTTGTGTCTTATATGAATAAACAAGATTGTTTTCATCTTTAGCCTCATTTTATACTGAATAAAGTAGAATGCAAGGGATAATGATTTCCCAGCCATTACTGACACATCTCCAACACAACCCTGACACCTAAGGTCCAAGGGACACAGCAGAAGAGACAGCACAACCAGGACACTTCTTCAAAATGGTATCTTCCAGACATGTCAGGGATGCTGGGCCTGTGAAATCTCAAACAGTGGCGTCCAACATAAGACCTGCACAATGGCAACATCAGCTGACATGGCAGGGTGAATTTGGGGAAATTTCACAAGGCTCCACTCTAAAATGAAGAGCAATGTGTGATCAATGATGGCCAAGGGAGAGAGAATTAGTTTTCCTCAAGGATGAGCCCTGATAAGAGTATCCAACCCCAAACAGTCATCTCTAAAGGCATGTGCATTCAGGCAACATTAAATGGTCTCGGCAGTGTGTGTGTGTGTGTGTGTGTGTGTGTGTGTGTGTGTGTGTGTGTGTGTGTGTGTGTGTGTGTGTGTGTGTGTGTGAGAGAGAGAGAGAGAGAGAGAGAGACAGAGACAGAGAGAGAGACAGAGACAGAGAGAGAGACAGAGAGAGAGAGAATTATAGAAGAGGAGGCCATGAATTCAAGAGGGAATAAGAGGCAACGTTGGAGGGGTTGTGTGGAAAGAGATGTGGAAATGGTGTAAATACAGTAAATACGCATAATGCAATTTCTCCAAAAACATAGACTAAAGGCCTTCCACACAGCTTTTCAGCTACAGGGATGCAGCTGCCATTTTAGCTCTTTTTTTCTCAAGCAAGGGCCAGTGATCCTCAAAGTATAGTCCTGCCAGCAATTTCAGCATCACCTGGCAACTCAAAGAAATGCAGGTCCTCAGGCTCTACCCTACATCTAATTAATCAGGAACTGGGGGGGGGGGAGCCTAGACCTGTGCTTTAACAAGCTGATTGCCATGCCTGCCCAAGCCTAGGAATCTGCATTCTGTGTGAGGACTCATCCATCAGGCCTTGGAACCCCAGTGTGTAGGGGTCACTTTGCTTTTTTCTGTTGGCTTTAGCCTATGTGCAAAGCAAAACCTCGTTATCACATTTCTTCTGCCTCTGCTGTTTACTAGCCCCCCCTCTCTCTCTCACTCACACACACACACACACACACACACACACACACACACACACACACACACACATCTTTTTTTCCCTCCTGGATGGGAAGCCACCAGCTTTGATCTAGAAGGCGGCAATTTTCCTCTCTGCCTATGAAGGCCACACACTGCTTGAACAGTCCATACAGGAAAGGGATGTGAACGTCTCTGCTCTAAGTTACCAAAAGTGATGAAAAAATGCAACAAATATTCATTCAAGTCCATTCTGTCTTTTGATTTCACCAGGATCAACCAAGCTTTCTATGCCTTCACTAGTTAAAGCACTTGAGTAGGGACCCCCGATTCATGGTAATGCATCTGTTCACCAACCATCTTTCCTCTCCATCCTCAACTACTTCCCACTTTAATTTTAAGGCAGGGAGAGCTAAATGGCTTCTACAGCATGAGCACCATCAGAAGCCACATGCTGCATGTCTGGGGAAGTGCTTGGTGACCCTGGAAGAACCCAAAGCTCCTCCTGGAATTTTTATGAATCTCCCAGGGCACACTACAATACAGACTTGGGTTTCTTGGTCTAGGGTGGGATGGAAAACCTAACTATCTAAATCTAAATAATGGTATTTCCAACCATTATGGAGAGACGCTGTCAGTGATACTTTAAGTGGCTCCCCTTACACACAAATATTTCTAATAATTCGTTCCTATTATTATATCCACTATGCTTCTTCCTGGGTACTACTGCTTCTCCTAGACCTATGTTTCACAAGTACCCATAATTTGGCACACACAAAAAATGACCAGATTAACAAAATCCAGAGTCTTCGAGGGCTCTGTGTCTCCATTAGGGACAGCTAAATGCTACCTGGTATACTGGGTCTTTCTGGGTTGTGTCTCTTGCTTGTTACTGTCATCTTTTTGGTCTTTAAGGGCTATAGTCTTAACACAATTAGGTCATTTCTGTGGTTTAATTCTCCTGAGACCCCAACCATCACAGTCTATCTGAAGACCGGTTATGCTTTCCTTGGGTTACTCCAGTAAATCACTATCCAAACCAGAGGGAAGATATCAGCAGTATGTGTGTGACTAACCAAGTATTAGCATGCAGACTATATACATCACCCACAGCAAACTGTGCAATATAGAAACAGCCAAAGGTTATGAAGAGGGAATTCATCCAGGAGAAAACCTCAATGACCAATAAAAATGTAAAAATGCTTTTGTTCCCATTAGTAATTAGAGAAGCTCGAATTAAAACATTAAAGAAAGATCATGCTTCATTTTTTTAGAGGCATGAACATTTAAAACACTAATTGATGGCAAGAGTGTGGAGAAGTGGGCACTCAGGTTCATGGACAGGAATATAAATCAGATGCCAGTTGGCTCTGATGCTGTGTCAAATATGCACAGACCGTACATCTGTGGATTCAGCTTCTTCTTCGTTTCTGCCCCACGGAAGCCGGCATGGGTATGGGAGCACAAAGACTGTTTAGGGGTTTTAACTGAGGTGTTCATTATCAACCACTACAAAGCATTGGTGACCAGCTAAATGCACATCATTATGAAAATAAACTATACTACAGACATACTACAATGTGCAAGGAGACAGCATTTCTTGACTACTTATGAGATAGCAGATCCTGTTGTGTTTCTCACGGATTAATCCTTTAGTGTATACAAAACCTTCTGAGGTGCAAATCATCCTTATGCTACAGTGCATGACTCTTCACTGCCTGCACCCCCCTCCCCAAATCCTCTAGCTTCTGGGATGCACCAGAAAGTCTAAAGGGCTTGCTTGGTGTGCTCATCCAACTTCAGTTTGTATATACTCCCAATCATTTCAATTCAGGCCACCAGAACAGGGTGGTCACAATACCGCAGTATATGAAGAAGTATCAATGAATGTGAAAAAGCAAGATGTAGAATCAGTCACATGACCCAATGCTATATAGTCGGAACCCCCAAACAGTTCTATGTGGGTATGTTTAAGGACACAAGAGCAATTTCCAAGCTCTTACAGTCAGAGTTGTTTCTGAGAAGGTGAAAGAAGTAGACTTGGGGGCTGGCAAGATGGATGGATGAGTAGGGATGCTTGCCTCCAAGCCCGATGACCTGAGTCAGATCCTTGGCATCCACAAGGTGAAGGAGAGAACCAGCTGTAAATCATTTACTAGTTTCCACATGCGTTTCTGCCTGGGCCGGAGATTGTGAGGGAGCCAAGGGACGTCTTTTAGTTTTATTTGCAGCAAGTATTTTTAAAGATTATATGGTAATGGAGCTGGTGTGTGGGGTTGGGGTGTCTGTATGCACACGTGTGCAGGTGCCCATGCCTATTTGGCTCTTGTGGAGGCCACAGGTCAGCATCACATGTTTTCCTCTATTGCTGGTCACCTTCTGCTTTTGTGAATGGGTCTCCACTGACTCTGGCGCCCACCAGTCAACTAGACTTGTCCAGCTAACTCCCAGGATCTTCGGATGCTGGGATTACAGGTGCACACAGCCATGTCTGGGTTTTACATGGGTTCTCATGCTTTCACCATAAGTGCTTACCCACTGCGCCATCTCCTTGGCCACAGGATTATGTGTTAATGGGTTACTTTGTGGTTAAAATTAATTTTTAAACCTCAGTACTGTGGTGGTTGTTTATGAGTGTTCCTGTTACCAAATTAGGGGGATACAAAAACTTGATTTAGAGAGAGGCTGGGAGAGTCACCGCCATCACATGTGGTGACGTGGCTGGTGGCTGTATGTGGAAACTTAGTGTGGGAGGTTTCACATCCTCCGAATTTCCTGCTTGATGATACAAGATCCTCTACTGTCCTGCCACCTCAGGATGGGTTTGCTAGGAAGTCAGCTCCTTCCTAATTCGTCCCTGCCACTGTGTCTCCTTCCACCTGCGCCTCGTCATTCCCATAACCAGATGAAGGCAGACTGGGGAGGAGGCAGGAGTTTCTAATTGATTTTATTTATTGAGCATGCAGATGTACTGAGTGATGCCTAGAGCAGACATGGTAGATTAAAATAGTCCGTTTTCATTTTTAGGCTGCAGCCAGATGGCCAGTTAGACTTGCTACTGTTTCTAGCACATTCTGATTGGCTAACCTGGAAAAGGACATGCGATCAGCATGTACCGGGCTTGGCCTCCTCCTCCATACTCACATCCAAGTCTCTCACACACTCGGACTTATTTCCCTACCAAATGCACACTTGTGATCTCAAGATTCAAATAGAAGTGATACTAGAGACGATGTGCTCTTAGCCTATACATCCTTGCATCTATGTCAGTGTTATGGGCGTGGGAAGAGTGAAGCAACTCCCAGGAGGAAACCCTTGTGGTCATAGGCTGAGCAGCCACTTCTGAGCTACTGGTAAGAGTCCTAGCTGTTATTTGGCAGGGGGGCTATTTGGTTTGGGTTTTTGAAGGCAGGTTTAGGAAATCCACAAATGCCTTAATAAAAGAATAACAGATATTTATTTGGGGAGCGTTCACACAATGAAGGTAAAATAGTCTTCTGCTTCTGGAGGCACAGGATGCTTTGATGCAGGATGCTCAGATGACCACCCAATAGAGAGAGCCCCCTCCTCTTCTTTATAAGGGATCATGTTTACACACCGAAGCCACACCCTAAGCCTGAGACCTCAAATCTGTTGGTGGAACAAGATACCATTGCAAGTTTTGAGACAGGTTTTCACTAAGCAGTCCTAATTGGACTGAGACTCACTATGTAGTCCATCTTGGCCTCCAAATCACAGGAATCCACCCGCTTCTGCCTCCCAAATGCTAGAACTAAGGGAATGCACCACCATCATGCCTAGCAAAAGCAAAATTTTTCAAGGGGAAAATTGATGAACTGTACTTATCAAACTGAAAAGCTTCTTTATTTCAAAAGACAGCGCTAGGATAATGAAAGAAAGTATTTGCAAAATCATATACTTATTAAAGGGCTTTATGCAGAATATATGAAGTATTATAACTTATAAGAAGATAAACAACCCAATTATAAAACAAGCAAACAATTTGATAGACATTTCATCAAAAAAGAAATATAAATGGCTAATAAACATATCAAATTGCTCAATATCATTAGTCATCATTGGAGAATGCAAATTAAAATCACAATAAGAAACCATTCTACTCCCAGTAGTGTGGCCTATTTATAAAGACAGACACTACCAAGTGGGAGGAAAGAATGCGTAGAGAAACTGAGATCTTCATCCATCACTGATGGGAATGTAAAATAGAACAGCTAGTTCCCAATCACTGTGATGTCTCCCAACAACTTAGCTTCCCATACTACCCAGCTGATGGGGCATATACTTCTGTATATATGTTTCTCTTGCTGGTTGATGAATAAAACACTGATTGGCCAGTAGCCAGGCAGGAAGTACAGATTGGGCTACCAGACAAGGAGAATAAGGAGGAAGAGGCAGAGAGAGGCTGCCAGGGCTGCCATGTAGCTATGGAAGGAGTAACATGCCGGATTACTTGTAAGCCATAACCTCATGGCAATACATAGTTTAATAGAAATGGGTTAAACTATCAAGAGAGAGCTAGCCAGTAAGAAGCCTTAGCTGTTGGCCAAACATTTTATAGTTAATATAAGTCTCTGTGTGCAAATGGCTGCGGGCCCCGGTGGGACAGAAATCGCATCTACACCCAGCAATTCTAAAAACCTGTCCAAGGGAAAATGCATGCCCAAATAAAGACATGTGAACTGATGCTCTTGACAGCTTTATTCGCAGTAGAACTTAAAACTCCACCGACTGGTCAGTTGCTAATACAGTAGAGTGTAGCAGCCAGCAGAATGCTGTTAAGCAGTAACAGGCAGAAGGTGAAGGACTAATACTTGCCATAGTATCCATGGGCCTCAGAAACATGATATGCATGTATGTCTGGCATGGTAGCTCACATCATTAATCACAGATCTCCTGTGTTTAAACACAGCGTTGTCTATATAGTGAGTTCCAGGTGGGCCAGAGCTACAGAGTGAGATTTTTGTCTCAAAGTACAACTAAAAAAGCCACAACTACAACAACAATTAAACTATGCTACATTAAAAAATCAGATTTGGAATAATATATATATATATATATATATTATTCCATCCACACGAAACATCTACAACAGACAACATGAGGATGGCCCACGTTGAGAAAGTGGTACCTAAGGCTGAGGGCAGGAGCAGCGGCTAATTGGAAATAGGCATGAGGGTTTGGGGGCAATAAAAAATGGTCTAAAACCAGAATGTCTACATTATTCAGGATATCTATTAAAAAATCAATGATTCTACACTTTACTGTTGGGACTTGCCATGTTCAAACTATATGCCAATAAAGCTGGGGGTTTTTTTTGTTTGTTTGTTTTTTTGTTTTTTGTTTTTTTAAGAGAAAACTGAAAACCCCAGTGTGCTTGATGGACAATAAGCCATTGGGTCTATCGCTACAAAACCAGCTGAGTCATTTGCTAGCCGCGTAACGAAAGCCTTCTGTCTTCAAGGAAGCTATGACTCACCCCAGGGACTGACTGATAAACTGATCACTTTGAAGACAGAGTACCCACATAGTAAAGGGCAGAGCAGAACAGAGGCCATTTCTCAGACTGCAGCTGCTGTTCTGAGGAAATCCCACCTACGGGGAACAGCCCTTGGCCTGTGGCGACCGACCTGACCATTCCATCACAAAGCTCTCAGCATTGGGACCTCCCACCTCGTGGCTGTAAAATAAACGGATGACAGAGGAAGACGCAGAGCTCACATATGCCTTTCACCTTTCACGGGGACACTCCAGTGTACTGGGGGCTTCCTGCTGGAGTACACCTCCATTAACCTTCAACGCAGGACGTTAGGGCAACACTGAAAACCTAAAGTACAGCAAGTGTGGTTTTAAATCCATCATTTTATAATGTTTAAAACAATGAAACATGGTGGCTTGCCTTAAAAGTGAGGAAATCTCCATGGATGTTTTGCCAATGGAAATCCACATGGACTCCAATTGTGAATCAAACTCATCGTTTTCTTTCTCAGAATCTCAACTTACCCATTTTGTCCAAAGCCCTTTCTTAGATCCTAAGGTTAAAATGTATCCTCAAATCCTGTCTATGTCCTTTTTGAAATTTTCTTCCAGCTGTCTACCCCATGCCACTGATGTGATGACTCTGACGAATGTCAATAGCATCTAAATATTGCAGGAAGCCTCTGCCTTCTTTCTCCATTGTATCATATCTGAACCCATCATGTTCCAGTATAAACCAGGAACTGACTCCCTGCTACCTTTTAAATGTGAGGTTTTGTTTTGACACCGGTCCATGTGGCTACAGGTGAGCTGAAACGCCCTTTGCATCCAAGGCTGGCCTTAAACTCAGTGCAATCTGCATACATCGGCCTACTAGTGATATAGGCATGCTAAATTACCATGCCAGCTTCCTCTGCTCTCTCCTGCTTTGCATATTTATCCATGGGTCCATCAATTGGGTCATGAGTCATGATTCATTCTCCCCTCCACATTCCAGCACAAAGCTCCTTCTCCAATCAGGCCCTCTGTCTACTACCCTCAGCTTTCCCTCTATCTTGGGTTTTTATGTGATTTCTAAATGTTTCCTTCAAGGTGATCTGGAGACTCACTCTGTACATGCAAAAATAGGAGATGGTGGTACGCTGACTATATTTGCTTCTTAATTTCCTAGGTAGGAAATCCTGTGTCACTCTGGATGTCTGGGTCTTCCCCAATTATCCCCAGCCTTCCCTGCTTCTCCACTCTGTCTGTTCCTCCTTTTCCCTGTGTTCAAAACTTTTGGGGACTAATGTATTAAGTCATACTATGGAAGAAATAACTTAAATATCTGAACCTTGTCTCAAATAAACATCTCATTAAAAGTGGACCATCTGTGATACAAGTCAGTGGCTCAGAGCATTTGTTGTTCTTTCAAGAGATCAGAGTTCACTCCCTGATGATGAAAGCGTCTATGGTGTTGCTGCTGCCTCTGCCACTGCCATGCCTTGCTGACCCTGGAAGCCAGATTCTTTAGCCTTTTGCCATGGACGTTACCACCAGGGTTTATGTTCTGAGAAGCCACCAGGTTGTCAGTCTCTCAGTTGTGCTGACAACCACTGATGGTTGTCCAGCCTCTTTATGTAAGCCAATCTAATAAGTCTCTGTCTTAGAGAAACCATGACCATGGCAACTCTTATAAGAGAAAGCATTTAACTGAGGCTGGCTTACAGTTCAGAGGGTTAGTCCATTGGCATGGTGGGAAGCAAGCCATACACAGCACACAAGGAGACCTAGTGCTGGAGAAGTAACTGAGAGATCTAAATCTGGTTTGACAGACAACCTGAAGAATGAGTCACCAGGCCTGGCTTGAGCATCTGAAACCTCAAAGATCCCCATTACTCCCAGTGACACACATCCTCCACAAGGCCATATCTAGTCCAACAAGACCACATCTCCCAATAGTGCTACTCCTTGTGAGCCTATAGGGACCATTTTCATTCAAACCACTACATTCCACTCCCTGGCTCCGATAAGCTTATAACCATGTCATAATGCAAACTGCATTTAGTTCAACTTCAAAAGTCACCATGGTCTGCCACAGTCTCAACTCTGTTTGAAAAGGCAAAGTTCAAAGTCTCTTCAGAGGCTCATGGCAATCTAACTATAACTCACTGAAAAATCAAAATAAAAAAGCAGATCACATACTTCCGACATACAATGGCACAGAATATACATTACCATTCCAAAAGAATGGAAAGGGAGAACATTGAGGAAACACTGGACCAAAGCAAGACCAACACCCAGCTGGGCAAATTCCAAGCTCTGTATCTCCACGTCTGATGTCAAAATAATCTTCAGATCAGTTGGAGTTCCTTTCAGCTTGGTTCACTGCAACACACTTCTCTTCTTTGAGGTGGTTCCACACCCTGTTAGCAGCTCTCCTTAGCAGGCAGATATCCCTTGACTCTGGCATCTCCAACATCTTGGGGGCTCCACCAAAATCCAGGTTTCATCTTTACAGCTTCATGGAAGGAGATTCTATGACCCCGTTCTTGTATCCCTGATTATAAAGACAGAACCACATGGGTAAAGCTGCTTGCCGTAACTGGATCGTGGCTCCCTTGTTCAAACATGTTTTTACCAGCTTCCTGTTTCCCATGGTTTCTTTCACTGCCTAAGCTTGGCTGTCCTGTAACTCTGTAGATCAGGATGATCTCAAACTCAGAGCTGCGCCCGCCTTTGCCTCCTGAGTGCTAGGATTAAAGCTGTGCACCACTATGCCTGACCCTAAGCTTTTCTTTAATTTCTCTTCACTTTTCTTTAATCTTTTCACAGGCTTGGATGGGCGGGGTCTTGCTCTGAGGTCCTTCACTTCCTTTATTCCACTTAGCATCGGGCTTGCCTTAATCTGTTTCCATTTCCTGGTTCCCCCTTTTCTCCTCAAACTGTACATGTTGTATTTTTTCTTATTCAGCTTGCTCTTATTCATTATAGATCTGCATGAACATGCCCACTAATAACCAAGCAACACAGTCAATACGAGGCTGCCTGGAATGTCCTCTGCCAAAGCTGTAATCTATAACTTCATTTTAATCTCAGACATTTTTTTAACAAGGGCTAAAAGCAGCCACATTCTTCACCAAAATGTCATAAGAATGATCTCCAGGCCACATACTACTATTCTTCTGCTCTGAAATCCCCAGAGCCGGGCCCACACAATTCAAATTGCCCTCAGCTCAACTGTCCTTCATGTTCTGCAAGCATAAGCTATTAGAGCTTTTCTAGTCCAAAGTCCATAGTCAGGGCAATCACAGCAACACCCTGGTACCAAAGTCTGTCTTGGTTAGGATTTCTATTGTTGTGATGATAGAACGTAACTCTAGCAACTTTTATGAAGGAAAAATTTAAGTGAGGGAGGCTAGCTTACAGTTTTAGAAGTTTAGTGCATTATCATCATGGCAGCATGCAGGCAGACATGATGCTATAGATGTAGCTGAGGGTTCTACATTTGGATCAGCAGGCTGAAGGAAGAGCCAGTCAGTGGGCCCAGCTTGAGTTTCTGAAACCTCAAAGCCCACCCAACCCCAGTGACACACTTCCTCCAACAAGTCCACACCTATTCTAACAAGGTCCCAGGTCCCGGTCCTTTCAAACAACACCACTCCTTATCAGTCTATGGAGGACATTTTCATTCCAGCCACATTAATGTATATTCATCCTATCAGTCCCGTTCCTCTGAAGAGCCCTGACTAATACAACCATTGTCTTTAAATAAAGTATATTTTTAACTTTCACATTTGCATTCAGTCCTTAAGTGGTATGATCATATATAAATCAAAGCTAAGAGGATATTAATCTACCTAGGAATGGCCATCATCTGGATTTTTTCTTACAAATCTAGAGACTTTCTAGGCACTTTTATGACGTCAGAGGGTTTAAATGCTTCTAGCAAGCCAATCCCTTTTTCTATAAGAGAGATAATTGTTTTTCCAAATATCCAACTACTGTAGCCACCAGCTCTTTTCTGTGGCTCTCTCTCTCTCTCTCTCTCTCTCTCTCTCTCTCTCTCTCTCTCTCTCTTGTGTGTGTGTGTGTGTGTGTGTGTGTGTGTGTGTGTGTATACATAAGTTTCATGTGCTTGTCAATAAGAGCTTTTAGAACTAAAAAGTAACTGATTAATGACTAATCCTTCATGGCAGGAGTAATTAAGAGCAGAATTTTAATTTGGGTTTGAATCTCAGTTCTCACTCTTATAGAAACCTTTAGCCTCTGTGCTGACTAGTTTTACCCTAACTTGACAGAAGCAAGAGTTATTTGAAAGGAAGGAATACCAACTGATACAATGTTTCCATAAGATCCCACTGTAAGGCATCTTCTTTATTGGTGATCTATGAGGGAGAGCCCAGCCCATTGTGGTCGCGCAGTCCCTAAGCAGGTGAACCTGGGTTCTATAAAAAAGCAGGATGAGCAAGCCATGAGGATCATGTCATTAAGTAGACCCCTCCATGGCCATGCATCAGCTCCTACCTCCAGGTTCCTGCCCTGCATGGGTTCCTGTCCTGACTGTTTTTGATAATGAACTATCACATGAAACTGTGAGTGAAATAAACCATTTCCTCCCCAAGTTGCTTTTGGTCATATTTCATCATAGCAGTAGTCACCCTAACTAAGACAGCCTCTTACAATCTCAGTTTTCTCATCCAAAGACAGGATGAATTTTGAGCCTCATGCACAGGGTTAGAATTTAGGTAAATGCAAATAAGTAAATATAAAGTGATTAGCAAAGTGACACATCATACACTCTCAATTATTCTGCTGATATAGTTATCAATCAGTAACCAAATTTCCTCCCCAGATACCTCTTTTCATGGACACGTGACTTTACAGATTCCTGAGATGCAGAAACGCAGGCACTGTGTATTAGGTACTTTTCTGTAGCTATGATAAAACTAAAGGACAGATATACTGTGGCTTCCAGTCCCAGAAGGTTAGAGTTGGTGGGAAGGCACAGCAGGATGCAGGAGCAGGGACCTGCCAATCACCTGTTGTGCATACACGGAGAGTAGAGAAAGCACGTAGAAAGAGGGGTGAGACTCTACACTACTCAGTGATAGAATTCCTCCAGCAAGACTGCATCCCCTAAGGGTTCCATAGCCTCCCCAAACAGCATCCCACATAGAAGCCAGTTATTTCTGAACTGCTGTAAAATATACGCCACATAAAACTGACCAATTTTAATCTTTTTGAATGTACCATTGTTATGCAACCAAACTGTAGAGTGCTTCAGTGTTGTTGAATCTAAAACTTTGTGCTCTTAAACAAGAACATGCTGTCTTCTTCAGCCTCTGGAGCCCAGCATTCTCCATGCTGACTTTACAAACGGACTGCTCTAGCTGGCACCTTGAACAATCTGGATCACAGAGTGTCTGTCCTCCTGTGTCTGCTTTATTTTGCTATGAACATGAATGTGCAAATATCCCATTGGGATCCTGTTTCCAGTTCTTCTGAGTCCAGCCCTGAAGAGAACTGTGGAAGCATGTGGCGATTGTATTCTTTCTTTACTCTTTGCTGCTGGGATTTCACTGTGAGCCTTGTGTCCTGGAGGCAAGCTCTACCACTGAGCCCTCCCAGCCCTCAGGGTGTGCTGCTGTTCTGTTTGAGCCAGGGCCTCACTGTGTAGAGAAGTTTGTCTAAAATCCTGCCATCAGCCTCCCAAACTGGGACCACAGGGAAGTACCAGCATGCCTAGCTCCTCCTGTTTAAATGTGTGTGTGTGTGTGTGTGTGTGTGTGTGTGTGTGTGTGCGCGCGCGCCTGTGTGTGTGACAGAGAGAGAGAGAGAGAGAGAGAGAGAGAGAGAGAGAGAGAGAGAGAGAGAGAATGAATGTGTGTGTGAGACAGAGACAGAGAATGAATGTGGGTGTGGATGTATGTGTGAGATGTGTGTGTGTGTGTGTGTGTGTGTGTGTGTGTGTGTGTGTGTTGTGCACATGAGTATGGAAGTTATCTGGTGACCCAGATATCACTCCTAGGAGCTTATGGGCTTTGTTTGTTTTATTTTGTTTTGCTGCTGTTAGTTTTGAGGGGATTTTTGTTTTGTTTGTTTGTTTGGGTTTTTTTTTTTTTTTTTTTTTTTAGATGAGATCTCTCACAGCCTGAGGCTCACCTGGTAGGGTAAGCCAGCTCCATGCATAGCCCTAGGATCCACCCTCTGTGTCTCCAATGTTGGAATTGCAAGCATGCAGCCATGTTCAGCTTTTTGTTAAAGTGCTTTCTTCAGATCAAACCTGGGTCCTCATTGCTTGCATAGCGTTTTCCTACGAAATGAGGCAGCTGCTATCGTTAACATTTGGAAAATCTCTTACTGTTTGCTCCAGTGTGGATCACCCTTTTCAATGGTCTTTCCCAAGCTCCAAGCATCACCACAGCTGCCTCGGGAGTTCCTGCTCTATGGCTAAGGAGGGTCGCTATCTCCCACTCTGCCTTTCACCTTGACATCTACCATAGCTGACTGTAGGCTGCTGCTGTTTGAAGCTTGGGCAAGCTATCCTGGGACACCTGGAGTTGCCCTAACAGTCAGGGCTTATGGAAGGATCCCCACGTGACAAGCACGGGGCTACGCATCTTGCCACATTTATTGAATCCCCAACTCCCCAGGTTCAGAGTTGGTCTGAATATTGGCTGTTTTGATGAGTGTGATTCTCACACTTGGCTGCACACTGAAATAATCCTTGGTGGGAAGTGCGTGAAAAGCATTAATGGTGCTGGGGATACAGCCCAGTGTGGAAGTGAAAGCCCCCCGAAGGGAGACCCTCACTCAAATCTCGGGAATAGCGCGCACCCAGTGAGGCACCGAGACCGGACTTGCTGCAATCACACGAGGAAGTTTATTGAAAACGGAATTGGATGAGATCTCAGGCCAGCATGCTGGGGTTGAGACTCGTACACCCACGGGGGAGTGGAGGAGTTCGACCCCCACCCAAACTTGTGACAAGCTTATAAAGGCAAAAACATCTAAAGAGGGGAAGGAAATAGAGGAAGTCCAAAGTTACCCCTTTACTTATCAGCTGACTAGGGAGGGGGTAGGGGAGATCCGGAGTTACATGTTTACTTATCAGTTAAGCTATGTATTGTATTAAACAAGGCGTTGGAACATTCCACAGAGGTTGTTGGGACATCCTGGAGTTATCTCAGGAACTATTTTTCTCAAGAGAGTTCCGTGAGCGACCACCTGCAGGGGATGGAGGCCCTAGGGTGGCGAGTTCATGTCCCTACAGACAGCTAGTACATTTTTTACTTTTCAGAAGCACTTGCCTGATAATATTCAGAGTCCTGGGCTCATCCCCAAATCTGAAGGTAAAAGAAGGCACAATGCTGATCCCAATGTAAGATTAAAACTGGACTTACTTTCTTAGTTTTAGTGTGTATTTTGCTGGGGGGGGGTTGAGTGCAGGTGTCTACAGAGGATAGGGGCATCACATATGCCTGGAGCTGGAGTCACTGGCAACTGGGGGACACCTGGTGTGGGTGCCAGTAACCGAACTCAGATCTTCTACGAGAACAGAAAGTGTTCTAGACTACTGAGTCACTTCTCAAGGCCCCAAACCAGTACTTATCAGGAGCCACCCCAAACCTGCTGAATCAGAACCCACATTTTCACAAGCACCCTCTGGGGATTCCTCTGTCCATTGAAGTCTGAAAGGCATGGCTACCTCTGAGCACAGCACTTGTAACTCCAAAAAGTCAACTCCATGGACCAATAAAACTTTCACAGGAGGGTCTCTGGAGTGGCTGTCACAAAGCAGTCCATCTTCCTGACAGGACACCATGCCTACATTAGAGGCATAGAGCAGAAGGCGTATTTGAGATTTTTAATTATACGATGGTTCCTCGTAGTTGAATGTTCTCGTGTTTAGGCAGAAACATTATGATTCCTTCATTTCCTCCCTAATAATCCTCAAACTAAAGTTTCCAAAGTCAAATCAAACTCAGAGATCAGGAGTCATATCTACATGGAGAAAAGAAAAGGATTCCTTTTAATCTCAGGGCGAGTTTTTGCCTGTTTTACTTATAGACCTGATAACCACCAAAAATATTTCCTTTCAGATCTGAAGCAAGTATCTACCTGTGGGGTCCTGCCTGCAGCTCCTAGGCTTCTCTCAAGAACCTAACACTGTCACATGTGCTGAGGGCCTGTTTTCCAGCTTTATATTAAAACAACAAATTGGCACTCACCTGTGCCAAACCCACAAGTATTTGTACAATTAAGCAGCAAGCTTTGTAGTAAGAGATGTGAGTTCCTTCGAAGACTAGAGCCAAGTATTTTTTTTTCTGTTTTGGTTCAACTAGATTAAATCAGATTAACAATATCAGATAAATAAAACAATTGTCAAGGTGTTCAGTAGTAAGTTGATGTGTTCTTGTTAATAGGTGTCTAATTCAACAGCTCTGATACTTGGAAGGTCTTAAGAACTCCCAGGCAGTACCCTATAGACAAATTTATTGGGAAGTCATTAAAAAGAGATGTGTTTACTGGAATTTTAGGAGACCAGAAATCAAGGAATATGTGTGAGTTGAACCCTTTAGGGGTCACCATGGTGAAGGCTTCTGACTCCATGCTCCATCTGATGTCTGGTACTGTGTTCTAATCTTCCATGATGCAGATTTCTGTTTCCCATGCTTTGGCTGGTTATGATCCTAAGTCAAGTTAAGATTCCATGGCAGCCCAACCCCATCCCTGGAGCGGATGTAGTGTAAGCCAACAGCTTCCCTTCCATATCTAAGTAGCATTTGGAAGGGCTGATTACTCTAAGGACACTAACCATCCTTTGCTTGGACCAGATGCAAAGATGCCTGTATCAACTGACAAGTCCTTCTAGAAGACCATTCAGTTTGTGAGCTCTGTTGAATGGTTGTGATCAAGTGACCCTGATCCCCCCAGCATGAACAAACTCAGTTGAACCTCCTTTAGTCTACACCACCATCCCAGATGCTCTGCATTACTGAACATTTTAATCATAGAAAGAAGCACTCAGACTCCCCAATAATAGTGAGCAGGAACCCCACCCCTTCACTTAGCAAAGCTCATCCTGATCCAGAAATTCCCTCCATTGCTGCAGGGAACAGAAGGCATTTCTGAGAAGTCCTGTAACAGTGTAGCAGGGGTTTCCATAAAAATGTGTTTAGTTTTTCTCATGGTCATTGTAGTGTAGGGCTCTGCTCCAGGTGGATTCCAGAGAGCTGGGTTGGCCACAGGTAATCAAGCACTCTGTGTCCAGAGGCACCTTCCCTGTGAGCCTTTGCCTCCTGACACCTCACAGATCTTCAGAAACTCTCCCATCTCCTGATGACACAATCCTAGTGGCCCAGCCAGGCTCTAGCTCGGATTCTGTATCCAAAGCAAAGACCATAGAATTCAGCAGCATTGCCCACATCCACCTGCAACCCACAAAAGTCTGCATCAGGCATTCTCTGTGGGGGTGAGAGGGGGGACAGGCACAGGTTGAGGGAAAGCGAAGCCAGCTGGCTTTACATATCATGCTGCAGTGATCACAAGTGCACTGTGATTATTAGTTATTAATTATAGCTGCACTGTGTAGTCAATCCTTATAGAAAATAGATCTCGATAAAATAATTTTAATTAATTTAAGCGCTACTGATAGCCTAAGATAAAGACATTTTATTTTAGACTTAAGTCCACTGTGTCTAAGCATTGAGCTGTCCCTGTTTTACCAAGGGCTTCCTAGAAGGTCAAAGTCCTGTCGGTGTTGGGTATTCTGAACTTAATCATGTGCCTCCACATTGGACATGCATGACAGAATTCAGGGATTTCAAGATATAGAGCTATCCTGTCAGAGGGGAAGACATTCCCTCCTAAGTGACCCTACCATTGTAAAGGAAGATTCATCCTGATGATATTAGGTGTGGCTAATCCTATACTCTTTATATCGCCTGAATGGCAAGCTTTGGCGTGAAATAAATGCTCACGAGTTGCTTGGCTCTACCTACTTCTTGTGATGAAGTTCTATAGCCATTGTCAAAATGCCCTAAATGTCTACATTCTTCATATAAAGCATTTTGATCAAAGGATGACAAAGTTTGATAGAACCGGTAGACTTGAGTACAAACAAGGATCTTAGGCCATTGATTTGGGCTAAAATAAATCTAACTAGTATAATGTTTAGCACTCAACAAAATTGATAAGGAATCCAACATTGGACAATCTTCATTTTTTCAAGGGTTCTCTTCACAGTCTTTGCTTGAACAGCATCATAGGGGTATACACACCATAATAGGGGTGCATACTCCATCATAGGGATGTTCACACCTAGGGCAGTGAGAAGACAGCCATGTTTTCTAACTGAGATTATTTGCTGCAGTCCTCACCAGTAGGCAGGCCATCTCAGCAGAGATGCATGGAACAATCTGGTCTCTGTCTCCTATAACACTGGTGACATCCTCTCTACTCGTCCTAGGCTCTACTTGAATGGCACAGCCTCATCCATTCTCTTTTACAATAGAGTGTGGAAACACCCTGACCACATTCTGAACTATTTAACAAATCAAACCTGTTCTAAGCCCTTCACATGCTTCCACTCAGTCCTTACTGATGTGTCATTGCCATCAATATTTGATAGATGAAATCTTGAAGTATGAAGAGGTTCTGCTATTTGCCCAGATTCAAAGATAGGTACCAGGACTCAGGCTCTCAGCTTACAGGAGAACACGCAGCACTGTCATTACTGCCCTGCATCAGCAGAGAACCTCAGCCAAGAGCAGCCAGGTGGCAGAAGGGCTATGCCCTTCAGCTGAGGGGAGATGGCAGACCACATGTCCCCTCACCCTAGTCTGTGGCAGAAAAAGTCACCACTACTGTAGGCTGGTGGTAGAATTTATAAGAAATCTGTCATGCTAGAGAAATAAAGCCTCTGAAACCCAGAGTCAGGCAGGAGGGTATCTGAGGGAAGTTGCCATGGCGGTAGGAAGAAGTAGGAAGAATGAAGAATAGTCCCCGAGGTTTGTGTTAGCCAGCTGTCTTTTACCTCTCTATAATTGTGACAAAACGCCATGAAAGGAAGTGTCTAATTGGGCTTTTGGTTGTATGGAAGACAGGCTGTCCTTGAAGAAAGAACAATGAAAATAAATTCCTGAATTTATTTATTTATTCCTGAATTCCAGAATTCCTGGTGGGCATTGCTCCTCAATAAGGCTGAAAGAGAATCAAAGCTTGGATACCAATTTGTACCAGTGGCAATGGCAACAATAACAGGAAGAGGCCAAAGTTCACTCTATGGGTCAAAGTCAGGCTGCGCAGGTACCATCCCAGCCTTTGTTACGGCACTAAGCTACCGGCAAAGCCAGTGGTCCACAAAGCAGGCAGCCTATCTCCTGGAGGAGGAAGTGACAGTTCCATTGTGACTTCAGAGTGCACGCTAGTACCCTTTGGGGCCCTGATTCTAGGTGAGAGGTGGCAGAACACGTGAGGGCAGACTTTTCAATGGGGAGGCCATATAAGGCAATAAAGCTTTGTGTCATGGGTTTGGGCTCCAACTCTGACCCAAACATTCCCTTGCAACAATGCAGCTCCCATTCCTAATTACTGATGGGAGAATCACACAACCTCCCTGGACCCATGTCTGAACTGAGCCTACTACTATTTTCTTATTCACTGACGTAGCTTCTGGTAAGGTGTTGGGACCTGACATTGTAGACCTGCCACGGTGATTCTTTCTTAAAGATGTCCTAACCCTCATTTTCCCTGTGAAATGGTGTCACCTCACAAGGCCTTTGTGGAGAATAGCACTACTCACAGTTCTCTGCCTGGCAGAGAAGATTCTTGAGACCCAAGCAAGCACACTGTCCATGTGGGCCTCTCCTCTACATGACCCCGGTGGGCACTTTCTTGAGGACCAGGAAAAGGATTCCATTTTCTTATTTTGGTAGAACTTTCTAAACACAATGGAATCTGCTATAGGGCTTGTCCGTGCCCATGGACTAGCTGATTTGTGATTCCTAGCTATGACAACCTGCTCCTTGAAAACAAATCCAGCATGGCTGCTGTGCTTCTCCATCTTCTGCCTTCCCTTAGCAGTGGTGAACATGGCTCCGTCCCTTTGCAGAGCTTGGGGGTGACAGCGTGTTTTTGAGCAGTGTCTCTCTGCCTTGCGCAGTGCGTCCTACCTACCTTGGCAGGGGTGGGCATGTCTTACAGGTGAAAACCCAAGCATTTTTAACTTCCGTTGCAGCTGCTCATCTTGAGGCGAGCACAGCCACAAAGGCCTGAGACATCGTTAGGCAGATGTCTTACTCTTTCCTTACTCTTTCATGACCGCTGATGCTAAAGATCAGTGAGTGCTGTGCTGTGTCCTTCCTGTGACCATACAGCAGTAATCCTGGACTGTTCTTTTTAAAACTTCACATGCGCCATGTGATTCCAACAGTGCAGATTATTGTTGGGCTCATGCCATTTAAACTTGACCTCTAGGTATCAGTGCTAACAGAGTTTAACCTTAAAGCAGACAGACATTTAATTAGTCTGTGTCTACAACAATCGGATGAGCCGGGTTGGCGTTGGAACAAGGAAGTTCAATTGCCAGAGAGGGATGCTAATTTTATACTTTACACACAGAGAAAGTCCAGAAATAACCTTCTTACAACATGCTGCTGGAAGCCAAGCATTTCAAATCCACTAAATTAAAAGGTATAAGCATCCATGGTCAAATTTAGAAAAGCGGCTCAAGTCCCATAAACCCTTTGAAAGCCTATGTGGAGTGAGCTGTGCTCTCCATTGGTGCTTACTGAAACCTAAACACAAAGTTTAAAAACTGGTGGTGTTTGATTTATGTGAGCTTACCTGAGTTGTCCTGTCCTTGGATGTGAGCAGCAACAATATTTCCTAAGGTTATTGTTTATTGTTTATTCTTTCCAGGGTGAGTTATGTTTAAGAGCATTGTATTCTTGCAATGAGTTTCCCTAGGGACCACTCACGCGTGACTGGGGGCTTTCACCTCAGACCCTCTGCAGAATGTGCATGACTCTCTAATTTGGGGATGCAATTGTGTGAGACAAATGGAATATAGTGTGAACAGACACATATTCACACACACATACACACCACACACACGACATACACACACATGCACAACATACACACACATACACACGACACACACACACTCACATGACACACGACACACACACACGCTCACACACACATATACACATACACACACATACACACCACACACATATACACATACACACACACACATACACACCACACACACATGACACACACACACACGACATACACACACATACACACACACACATGACACACACACAAGACACACATACACATACACACACGACACACACACACACACACTCACACACACACATATACACACCACACACACGACACACACACAACATACACACACATATACACATACACACACATGACACACACACGACACACACAGGACACACACACAGCACGTGTTTTTCCTTTGGTGTGATAAAACATGCTCATGCAAAGCTACCTAGGAAAAGGTTTACTTATTTTAGCCCGTCACTGGAGAAGTCGGGGCAGGGCTTGAGGCAGCACATAGATGAGCACCGCTTGCTGGCTCTTGCTCCTTGTCCTTCTCATACAGTCCAGGACCACCTTTCCTCGGGATGGGGCCACCCACAGTGGGCTGGGACCTCCGAAATCAGTTAGTAGCAGAGACAATACAACTGTGCTAGTTAGTTAGTTTGATTTTTGTCTATTTGGCATATGCTAGAGTCATTTGGGGAAAGGGGACCTCAAATGGGAAAATGCCTCCATCAGATTGGCCTGTGTTCAAGACTGTGGCGGCATTGTCTTGATTAACGGTTAATGATTAATGATTAATGTAGTGTACATGAAAGCAAGCAAAGCAAGCACAGGGAACACACCTGTAAACAGTATTTCCCCCAAGGCCTCTGCTTCTATTCTTGCCTCTGAGTTCCCTTCCTGGGTTCCTGCCTGGGCCGTCCTCAATGATGGACTCTAAGCTGTTGGGTGAAATAAACCTTTTTCTTTATCACAACAATATAAAGAAAACTGGAACACACACCCTGCTCCAGACCTGCCCGCAGGTCCATCTACTCTTCTACCTAATACCTCAACTGAAGCTTTTCGGTGACTCAAGCCTGTGTCAAGTACATAATTAAAGCAACTAGGCTACACTATACATACGCATATGCACAAATCCTCGAGAAAAGAGCTTTATAGCAAAGAAAATTGTGGTATAAGAAAAAATTAATAAAAATAACAAAGGAATGAATAAAAATAACAAATTGATGAATTCATGAATTAAAAACAATGATTTTGTTGCACACTAGGCATTTAACCAAAGCGCTTATATGTATACATATATGTGAATATATAATAGTCATATTCTCACACTAATCCTAAGGAGCTAACTCCCAATGTCCAAACAAGGAACAGGGTCTAGAGTCTGACCCCCGTTTCCTAAAAGGACACCGATAAGAGATAGGAGTACGAGCCCCTTTTTTGTCAGAGGAGACAAGTAGAAGGCTAAGGTTCCTAGGAAACTCATGCTGCATGTTTGCTAAATTTACACAGTGTGGGAAAATGCTTTTGGTTTCACATCGAAAATGTGCAGTGCTAATTCATGGCAATTCTCATTGATTTACGAAATATGCATGGTAGAATTTCAAGGGAACCACCAGCAGAGTAGAGTGTGTAACAACCAAGCTGTTGTTACAGGGAACTATTCAACTTCAAAAAGGAAACATTAAATCCACTTTCTGAGGGAGAGGAGAGCATAGGAAAAGGAATGGTAGATTTGAGGTAAAAAGCATTAGTAACTATAATAAAAATATTTGGACAACATCTAAGTTAAATCAGAAATTTTCAATTTTTAAAATTCAGTAATTCCTGTTACTAAACTTATCAAACAATACTCAAAATGTGGCAATAGAATAAGGCTGAGAATAAAGTGGTAGAAATAAATTAACAAATGTAGATTGACAAAACTATAATCATAGCAAGATGTTACAACAAAAGCATAAGGAATTATCAGGAAGGCAGGCTTACAAACAGCAGTTTATTGTCTCACAATGGACTTAAGTGGAGTCTGGCATTCTACACCTGTCTCTGTACTCAGGTCCCCATATGGTGGCATCTGGGTGATAGGGCAGTGATGGTGGGTGGCATCCTCACACGGAGGCATGACTGGGGACAGATTTGTGTGAGCAGCACTGGATTGTTGGCACAGTTTCTCTCTTTCTGCTAGAGACCTGAGTTCTCTTTTCTTGCTATCTGCTAACCAAGGACCGTGTTCCACTCTTAGGCCGCTCTCAGATTAGCTCTGGGGTCGCTTGGTCTGAACAGAGCCCCCCTTTACGTGGTTCCCCCCTGAGCCGTTGTCTGCTGACATTCAATTTTGTTGCAGCTGGGGAACTGTACCTTTGAATAGTCTCAGGCTGTATTCGCGGCCAGTGCAGATCCTCTAGTGAATTCACTGTCCCAGGGCATATGTGGGGTTTATACAGGAAGTGGAGAGGAATCTTGGCGTGAGCACGTTTTAGAATTCTGCCTAATACAAAGGGCACTATGGGCATTGCATGTGAGCTGTGTCAGTGAACAGGACACAATCTTGGTCAAGTTGCCAAGAAAATGAAAAATATATAGACTGTGCATAAATTACTAGAATATCTTAAGGTAAGAACATTGATATTTGTTAAAAATCATGGGAAAATTCATAGTCACTATCATAGAGACTTCAATGTATTTCTTCTGACTGGGGAAAAACAATAAATACCATTAGAAAAGCACATCTAGGAAACTTGTAACACTAGTAAGAGAGGTTTTCAGCAAACGCTGTAGGCACTCTCACTACTGAGCCTTGCCTCCAGGACTCAGGCTGTATTTTCAAGGGAGCTTGTGAAGAAATTTAGCAATCAATTTGAACCTGAAGTTAGATCTGTTATTGGTTGGGTACTCCCACAAGCTATGCCTCCATTGCCCCAGCTTACCCTGCAGCAAGGACCCCATTGTCAATAACAGCTTTGTGGTTCCTGTGCAGAGCTCCGCCTTCCCTACCAAAGACACTGGATGTAGAGCGACAGCTCCACGTTCCATGAGTTGCCTTCAGCAATGGGGCTTTGCCATCACCTTTGTGGAGAGCAACTGTAGTCTTGGCCACTCTGGGGTAGTTCTCATGTTCAGGAGTAGTTGACCAACAAATAATGGACTCCACGGGTTTTTGTGTGTTTTATTTAGTTATGGGGTTTTTGCTTGTTTGTTTTTGCTTTTCAATGTTAATATATTTTATTTTCTAGTTGGCGGGGGATTGTTGTTGTATTGGGGTTTTGATTAATTTTTTGAGAAAGAACTTAAAGTTGGATGGATAGGAAGGAGGGAGTATATGGAAGGACTTGAGGGAGGAGAAGAATATAATCAAAATATGTTTAAATTTTAAAATTGTTTTAAATAATAAAACTATTTTAAAAAGAGACAGTATTAGAAGGACTAGGAAATATGGCTTTGTCGGGATAATTGTGGCCTTGTTGGAGGAAGTGTGTCACAGGGGATAGACTTTGAGGTTTCAAAAGCCCAAGTCAGGCCCAGTGTTGCTCCCCAGTCTACTGATCAGGAGGGAGCTCTCAACTACTGTTCTAGTGCCACGCCTGTGGCCACGCTTCCCACCATAATAATAGCTGCATTAGTACCCTGAAACTGTAAGCCTGGCCCCAACTAAATGCTTTATTTCATATGAAAAAAAAATTAAGACAGATTAAATTTGAGAATTCCTAGAAAAGTGTTATTTATCAAATTCTATGATTCAAAAGATTTTTCCAAATGTACTAGAAACTTGATTGTCATTACAGTTGTACTAAGAGGTTGGGCCTTTCTGTGGGGTGTTTAAGTCAGAAAGGCTCTGGCTTCATGCCAGAACAAATACAACTGTGGGGATGGATATTTTTAATCAGTTTACACCCTTCAGTCTTATGTGGCATAGAAAGCTACCGTTTGCCAGAAGTAGCCCTTCCCAGCCTCTGGGACCCTGAGCTGATAGATTTCTATTTATTATAAATGTCCTAGTCTGAGATATTCTAATTTAATAGCACAGATTTGATTAATACATCACAATCTTTTAAAAAAGAGTTTTACTTTTAACTGTGTCTGTGTGTGTTTGTCATGTGCATAAGAGTCCAGGACACCTTGGATGCTAGGTGAGGGTGTCTGGTCCCCTGGTGCTGCCCAACATAGGTGCTGAGAGATAAACTGGGGTCCTCTGGAAGAGCAGTATATATTCTTTGCCACTGAGCCATCTCTCCAGCCCCAGAGTTGATTTGGAAGGCCAACAAATGTTGTGTTTCCTTATAAACTCTAAAACTATCTTCCACAAGAAAGACCAGCCAGTACAAGTTTAAAAATACACTCTGCAAGACTATAAAAAAATCATTGCAAATTTGCACAAAAGGATTTAGAATATTTAAAAAGAGGGCATGCCTTCTAGTTCAATTTATGAACACAGTGTCCTTCAATAATAGAACTAATCCACTGAAATTTCACGTGAACATAGCTAGAAGCCTTTACAACAATACATGGACAAATTATTTCAAGAAGCATATAAAAAACAGGTGACGTAGTGCATGCCTTTACTGTCAACATTTGGAAGACAGACATCCTGTTTCAAAAGGGGGAGGAACATAAAGGAAAAATGCCATGCCCACTTCTGCAGCAACACACACCCTAAAATACTAAAATTAGAACAACACAAAGAAGATTAGTGTGGTGTTTTGAACGAATATGCCCCCAAAGGGAGTGGAGCTATTAAGAGTGGGTTTGGGACAAAGTTTGCACTGTGGTCTTTGAGGTCTTCTATGTTCAAGCTATATTCAGTGACAGTTCACTTCCTGCTGCCTATGTAAGATAAGGAACTCTCAACTCCTTCTCCAGCACCATGTATGCCTATACACTGCCATGTCCCACTATGACAATAATGGACTAAACCTCTGAACTGCAAGCCACCCAATTAAATGTTTTTCTCCATAAGAGTTGCTGTGGCCGTGGTATCTCTTCACAGCAATAGAAACCCTAATTAAGACAGTTAACATGGCCCTGGTGCAAGAATAACATGCAAATTTGTGAGCCATTCCATATTTTTAAAAAATATGTCATGACAAAGTTGTATTTATGGCTTAGATAAGGACAGTGTAATGTTGGGGGGAAAATCTAAAAGTAGAAGTTAACTCATTAGAAGATTCAATTAAGCATTTCATATTCCTGGATTTAAACAAGAGAGCTATGCTCTCACTAAAATAAAGTACAATGAGAACAGATATTTGCAATATATCTTCACATATGTAACCTTATATATGCCATATGAGAACTGCAATATATATATATATACATATATAAAATACTGATATATATCATACTGATATGTGGGTGCAATATATAATGTCTATATTTGCATATGAATCATTTATATTCTTAGAGAAACAGTAGAAGGAAAACATCAGAATGTTTATAGTTTTTGTCAGGTGATGATTTGAGAATAATTTTTGCTGCTTTATACTTACTTTTTCTATTATTTTACTGAGTTTCTGTGATGTTTATATTTTGATAATCATAAGAAGTGTTTATTGAATCCCATGAGTGGAGACAGCCCTTTGGATTCCTTTTGGGAGCAGGACTTCCCTGAACATCACACAGATACAGAGATGGGGATGATGGAGTGGGTCACACAGATACAGAGATGGGGATGATGGAGTGGGTCACACATATAAGGAGATGGGGATGATGGAGTGGGTCACACAGATAGAGATGGGGTGGTGGAGTGAGTCACACAGATAGAGATGGGGATGATGGAGTGAGTCACACAGATAGAGATGGGGATGATGGAGTGAGTGGATCACAGAGATAAAGAGATAGGGATGATGGAGTGGGTCACACAGATAAGGAGATGGGATGATGGAGTGGGTCACACAGATAAGGAGATGGGATGATGGAGTGAGTCACAAATAGAGATGAGGATGAAGTGAGTCACACAGATAGAGATGGGGATGATGGAGTGGGTCACACAGATAAGGAGATGGGGATGATGGAGTGAGTCACACAGATAGAGATGGGGATGATGGAGTGAGTCACACAGATAGAGATGGGGATGATGGAGTGAGTCACACAGATAGAGATGGGGATGATGGAGTGAGTGGATCACAGAGATAAAGAGATAGGGATGATGGAGTGGGTCACACAGATAAGGAGATGGGATGATGGAGTGGGTCACACAGATAGAGATGGGGATGATGGAGTGAGTCACACATAGAGATGAGGATGATGGAGTGAGTGAGTCACACAGATAGAGATGGGGATGATGGAGTGGGTCACACAGATAAGGAGATGGGGATGATGGAGTGGGTCACACAGATTTGTGTATTCATTCTGTAATAAATTCTATAGTCCCTCAGAAAAAGAGAAGCATGTTTAACACCTACAAGTTTCAGCAGATGCCTTTCTCAGTGCTGAGAATATTCCCCAAAGGTCAGGTGTGGGGTTTACTTCCTTAACCCCAGCATTCTGGAGGCAGAAGCAGGTGAGTCTTGTGAATTCAAGGCTGGCCTGATCTACATAGCAAGTTCCAGGACAACCTAAGCTATGTTTATGTTCAAAAGAAACACACACACACACACACACACACACACACACACACACACACACACACACACACACCACACACCACACACCAGCAAAAGACAGTTAGAGACAAGAAAAGGGTGGCAACTCAAGACTGAGTTTTAATCCCTAGATGTCTAATAAGGTAAGAAAAGCATGAAAAGACACAAGACAGAAAGAAAAACAAAATTATGACTTCTCAAAAAAAAAAGTGTGGCTTTCAATACTCAACAATTTTTCCCAATTATCTTTATCTACTAGAAACAGGTTAGCAACAAGCATAGAATAGACATGAGCCCTTTTTAGAAATAAAATCCCTACCACTAGCTTTGCAAATACAAATCCCTATAAAGATCCTGTGGAATGGAAAAGTAGCTTAAAGTAAATGTGGAGGAACTGGTTTTGATCCCAGAATATGAAAATCTTAAGGAAAAAACAAAAATTATTTTATAAGAGAAAGTTAACAATCTACCGTAAACTGTCCAGGGCTCACCTTCAGAAAATGAAAGGACAATACCTAAGATGAAAATATTGACATAAGATTAACAAATAATACATAAATAGATTTTACAAACCAATAAGAAGAAAATCAAACAACCCACTAAATTTAAAAATAGGGAATGGTTATAGTCATAAAGGGATCGTTTAAAACTATTATGCCTTGAGTCAAGCAATCAGGATCAGCCTCACAAGCCAGATTCCTTGTCATAAAAGAATTAGGAGGCAGCGCTCCCCAAGACAGGGGCAACAGTGAAAGGAAGTGAAGCAATGAAGTTGTATGGAGAGCTTTATTTTCCCTTCAGAATATGTAAATTTCAGGACTTTTGTCACAAAGACCCCAGCTCTTCTGTGGAGTCTGAATAATGAAAATTAAGACTAATAAACATTAGCTGAAAGAAGTAGCAGGGGGGGTCTCTAAGATATCTTTGGAGAATAGTGCATATCTGCATTTAGTCACAGACAAAGCAATAGGAGTAAGGAGATGATCAAGGAAGTTCAAATCCTCAAAGCAAAGTTTGCTTAGATTAGAGCCCTCAGTGTCTGCAAATATCTCAGTCACCCATATGCGATATAAATTCAGTGGTCTTTAAAAGCTATGGATTTAAAAAAAATGCTGGTCTTGCTGGTAGCCTGTTAAATTAGTTCCCCACCCACTCTCTGCTAGTCTACCTACTTCCACAGTACAAACTAGAGGTTTAAATTTGCTGGCAAATGGATGGAACTAGAAAAAAAAAAAACATCCTGAGTGAGGTAACCCAGACCCAGAAAGACAAACATGGTATGTACTCACTTGTAAGTGGATATTAGATATAGAGTGAAGGATAACCAGGCTACAATTCACAGCCCCAGGGAAGGTAGGTAAAAAGGGGGACCGTAAGAGGGACACATGGAGGGTCCCAGGAAGGAAAAATAGTTAAGACCTCCTAGGTAAACTGGGAGGGGTGGACAGAAGGGAGAGGATGGAGAATGGGAACATGAGGGCTTGAAATGGCTGAGTTGGGAAAGAGATAGAGAAGGAGAGCGATGAAAGCCACATTGATAGAGGAAGCCAATATGGAGTTAGAGAGAAACTAGTGCTAGACAAATTCCCAGAAATCCACAAGGATGAGCCCAGCTAAGACTCCTAGCAATAATGGAGAGGGTGCCTGTGCTGGCCCTCCCTTTTAATCAGGTCAGTGACTATACTAATTGTCATCATAAAACCTACATTCAGTAACTGATGAAAGCATATGCAGTAATCCACAGCCAAGCACTAGGCTGAGCTCCTGGAATTCAGGTGAAGAGACGGAGGAGGGATCATATTAACAAGAGCGGTCAAGAGCAGGGTTTCCCAGCTCTCAGTCCATAGTCTGTGAGCTCCCACTGTTAGCTGTCTCTGTGATTTCCCCCATCATGCTCAGTGAGATTTGTCTGCATTGGACTGGCCTATGAGAGCTAATGGCTTAGATTAACTGATGTGGAGAGATACTGCCTGCCACAGGTAGCACTATTCCTTAGTTAAGAGATCCTGACATTTATGAGTGGATCATTTGAGCTGAACACAAGCAAGTGCTTATGTATGCCTTCATTTCTCTCTACTCATGACTGTAGATGTGAATGGCTAGCTGTCTGAGTTTCTTTGACTTCCCTACAATGACAGAGTGTAACCTAGAAACGGGAGCTGAGATAAATCATGTCTCCATTAAGTTGTATTTTGCCAGGAGTTTTATCACAATGACAAAATAAAACAACAACAAAGATTAAACCCAATGTTAAGAGCACTATAAATACACTAGATGCAAAACTATTGGCTCAGGGTAGAAACAAAGGCCACAGATAAGTGCTTCTCAACCTATCTGCAATAAAAGTAATTGTTAGTTTGTTTGATTGATTGATTGGTTTTGCCTGGCAAGGTCTACCTACACAGCCTCTCCAATGGTCATCCTATCTCAGTCTTCTAAGTAGTGGAATCACATGCGTGCACTACCATCCAAATGTTTCTAGTGCATTATGGGTCCACGCCTTCGCAAAAGCCTATGGATGCATACTTGGAATCAGTTTGGTGTCAAATCACAGTAAGAGTTCTACACTGCTAATGCCAGCTCGTGTGCTTGGCTCACAGGAGCAAGCCATCCGTGGACTTAGCTGACATGGGACAACACAGCACCAAAGAAGGCAGAGGGTCCAAGTCTTCTGTGAGATGGATGGGTTAGCTGGCTAGCAGGAAGGTTCACTACTCGCTCTGATGTCTAGCAGGATTCAGAGGGAACTACTCTGTTTTCTAATCAACTGAATTAAGTGGAAGTAACAGCTCACTTAGCAACCATCACAGGATTGAGCCCGTTTTCCTAAGGGGTTAACTCCTTCCTGTGTAATACTTCCTTCCTGGATTAATCGGGGGTAAGTAAGAATTATAAATTATAAATCTCTCTTGCTCTTTGCTGCACTGGACCACATGAGCATCTGTAAAGGCATGACTCTGTTTTCAATATATTTTGAAATAAAGGGGATAAAGCCATTTGCTACTCTATCTAGCCAGAAAGATTCTGACCATAAACATAGAATCATTATCTTATATTACCATGGGGAGTAACAAACAGCAGGATGTCGTTGACACAGGGATTGGGCAGTACTTACCAAAATTTCACAAGCATTTGTTCCTTATCTAGAATATGTATTCCTAGGTATTGACGCTAAAATTGCTCTGCTAGAAAATTAAAAAAAAAAAAAAATGGCACAGATACTAAGCTGAGCTTCTTAGTTATATCTACTTAAAACTTCTATACTGAGAAATTTTATGTGACCCTAAGTAAATAGGGTTATCAAATAGGTATACGAATCAAATACTTGCTGATAATAAATCACAAAGAACAATAGTTCTTTGGCATATATATATATGTATATATATATATATAACCATTTATTAAGGAAGAAATTAAATCAGCATGCTAATGAGATGGATCCATTTATTTCTACATAAAGAATTAAATCTTTGCAGAATATTTGATACTGCAAGGCAGAGAGCATCTTCAACACATTTCATATCGATATTTTAATTTTATAATCTTTAATCCCATGAACACAACTTCACATAAATACAAAATGGCACAAGTATGTTTGCAGCAATTTCAGAACTTGTTGGAATTTCTATCCTAATTCTGAGCCAAATTCATTGAATACATTTTTATGACCCTCAAGTCATCAACTCAAGCAATAATTTTAAAAATAAACATTCTGACACTATGCTAATAATCTATAATATATCATTGTATACAATATACATATAATATATAATGATACATACCAAGGTATTATATGTTGTGGTAGTATATGTAATACACATGCAAGCAACACATACACATTATAAAATCATAAGGACTGAAAGAAAAGAAGCTATGCACAAAGACTTACATTAGAAAATTCTTCTAAATAACAACTACCTAAAACCATTCCAAATAAACTATGATATAGACACAGAATCTGTGCCCTGCTAGTAAAAGGGATAAGAAAAATCTTTATATGTTATTTACAGTTAATAAGGTAGGTATAGTAAGCAAGGAGTAGTTAGATAATGGATGGATAAATGATAGACAGGCAGACAGATGAACAGATAGATAAATAGATGGTAAAAAAAATGTAAAGATAGGTATCAACAAACAAGCATCCAAGGAGTTAAAATATAATTTAATTTTTGAAGCACATACTAACCTACAGGGAAATAATTTTTAAAGCCATTGCAGTGTTTAGGGAAAAGAGAAAGGGGACCGAGACAGATGCTAGAATTTATTGAATTTGTCTTATTTGTAGATTTGACTTTCACACCCTGTAAATATTTGACACACTTTTAAAATAAAAATAAAAATTTTAAAGTAATTTTTAGAAAGAGAAAATGAAAAGTAACTCCAACTATGAATGGTTGGTAAAACAGCAGTGGCAGCCTCATGATAGGAACATCACACAAGCCTTGTGTCTAACTGGGGAAACTTTACCACAAAAGGAAGCTGAATTCAATAGGTATGGAGCCTGTGCCTTTAATTCCATCACTGGCGAGGCAGAGGCAGAAGCAGGTGGATCTCTGTGAGTTCCTGGCTAGCCATGGCTGCACAATGGGACTCTGTCTCCAAAAGGAAGGAAAGAAGGGAGGGAGGGAGGGAGGGAGAGAGGGAGGGAGGGAAGGAGGGAGAGAGGGAGAGAGGGAGGGAGGGAAGGAGGGAGAGAGGGAGAGAGGGAGGGAGGGAAGGAGGGAGAGAGGGAGAGAGGGAGGGGGGAGGCAGGGAGGGGTTCATTGGTTGCTTTCATGGCCATCATCTCATTGGTGATAGGCACTGCCCTTCAGGCCTGGCTGTGGTTTGTGAGGATGAAACTATGCTGCCTCTATGTGCTAACTGGAACCACTGGCAAAGGGAAGAGATGTAGGCTTAAGATCCAAGAGTTTGTGGAGTTCTTTTTGTTGTTTTGCCTTTGAACTCATGATCTTCCTATCTCTACCTTCTGAGGGCTGAGATCACAGGAACAGGCCAGCACACCAAGTTTAAGATTAAAGAGTTCATGTGAAAATTCTGTTTCTGGATTGGAATTTGCAGCATCACTGTGGAAGGGATGGGGCAGAGGGATGCCTCCCAGCTCTCTCTGCTGAGGCTGAGAAGCACCAACCCAAGTGTGCTCTCGCCCACTTTGGAAAAACCCACAAGAGCAGCCTGGCAAGTCTGTGATGCTAGCACTGAGGAAGTGGGGCAGGAGGAATGAGTGTTCAGGGTGTCCTTGAACATAGCAAGAGCCTGTGGGGTTTCCCTTTTAAGCAGTAGCCAGTCCACATGTGAGGCAGAATGAGTGCAGAGGACAGTAGGAAAGCCGCACCACCTACTAGGCATGTCCAAAAGACTGTGGTTTGATTCCGGACAAACAAGTCATCAATACGCATAGAACTTCAGCTAACTGAATACATCAGCTTTGTTTAAACACACGTTTGTAATGATACTTCAAGAACACAAAGGCCGTAAGTGCAGATATTTTGAAATGTGAGGTAAAGGGGGAAACTAAGTATTTAGCCAGCCTTTCCCCTATAAGGTGTTCCTGGGCACCCAGAAGTTGTCTTTATAAACTCTTCTCAACACCCAAGGTCAACATATAGGGTTAAAATCGCAGTATCTGTCAATGTTTCCAAGGAACAACTTTGTCCACGGCAACATTAATCATTAGAGACAAACCCAGAAGCCCCCCTGACAGCCCCTGTCACTAGGTAGACGAAGAAAAAGCATTCATCAAACCACCCTGCAAATTGATCCCACCTGAGTCAGGCTAGCTTTGATCTACTGATGTGTGCTGATGTGAGAATTCCTTCTCTGGGGAGATAGAAACAATGTCTACATCCTTCTCTCAAGATCCCATGGATGAACCAAAATATGACTCCCATTGGAGTTTACTGTGGAGAACCAATGAATTTCACTGCACTTGCTTCTGCAGCATGGTGAAGGGTTACTGGCAGGAATGGTGAATGATACCACATGGATGCCATCAGCACAACCACACTGTGAGAATCCCTAGCAGACGTTTGCAGTGTAATGAGGTGATGAAGAGGATGTGAGAAGTGCAGGTCTTACCCAGATACTGATTCAAACATAAACACTTCCAAAAGCCAGAAGATGGCCACACATACACAGAAGAATCATTGAAGCAAGTAAGGAATTGTTACAGTTTTAAGAACAGTAACAGTATTGTAGCTGCATTAAAAAAGAAAAGAAAAAGCAGAAAGTCGACTCCCTTCCCAGCCAGCTTGGTGTCAGGTGAATGACAGGATGGAGAAAGTACCAACAAAAGACTTTTAAGAGATTCCTAGCCGGGCAGTGGTGGCACACGCCTTTAATCCCAGCACTCAGGAGGCAGAGGCAGGAGGATCTATGTGAGTTTGAGACTAGCCTGGTCTACAAGAGTTTGTTCCAGGACAGGCTTCAATGCCACAGAGAAACCCTGTCTGGAAAAAACAGAGAGAGAGAGAGAGAGAGAGAGAGAGAGAGAGAGAGAGAGAGAGAGAGAGAGAGAGAGAGAGAGAGAGAGAGAGAGAGAGAGAGAGAGACTCCTCCCTCTCTGGTTCATGGAAGCCTATCTGTGGAATGCCAGCAGATGTCCTAAACTGCAAAGTTCCATCCTGTCTCGAGATTCTAGAGCTATTCATATACTGTTCAACCCTTTCATGTCACCAGCCGAGTTCCTCTGGTGAATTACAGCCTTCTGCCCACTTTGGGACTATCCATTATGGATGCAGCCGTCAGCCAAGATGCGGCTGGCTCCTCTCACTCGGTGTTTCCATCAGTAGATTTATAATGAGAAGAAAATGCATTTTTACTGATACTAGGCAGGGCTCCCCCCACATGAGTGGGGCTGTTCTAGGGACAATTTGCAGAGCCTCCTTCCAACCACATAGCAAACAGCCCCCGACCCCGCTGGCGTTTTAAAATGTACTAAACAATGTGAAGGCACAGTTTCATTTTTCCTCCCTCTGGCTGGAGATGGTGGGAAATGTTCATCACACAGTGGGAAGTCGTATGTGAAACAGGTGTTTTATTCCCTAGCAGGTAAAATGGGTTTGATTCCTGAGAGAGGCAGGCGTTTCAAGGTATCAGCGAGAGGTCCAGATGGTGTGTATTTTCATATCTAATATTATATAAAAGATTTCGGATGTAGCCTGACTCTTAACAGAACCATAAATTCACAGCTTATTGCCAAGCTGAACAGCTCTGGAAGCTACTAATTAGTGTAGCTGTTTTTGCTCTTCTAGGGATCACTAGCCTATCTGAGCCTTTCCTGTTTAGCTTCTGGTAAAAAGACAAAGAATTCCAGGGAAGGGGCCCCGCCCACCTAAGGCCCAGCTGCCTGTAGAACATTTGAACTCTAGGGGATATGCAAGTATTTACTAAGTCAGGGGCAGCAATGTGGGTGAAGATTCAAAGGAAAGCACGGTAGGGGGCAGAAGGGTTCCCTGATCACTCCCTCCTCTATATATGTCCCTCCTCCGTAAACACAATTGACTGACTGTCTCTTGACAATAATGATTCCAAAGGAAAAGTTGCCTTGAATCTCTCATGAACTGGCATTTTCAGATAGCTGCACATGGCCTCTGATTCAATATCCCAATGAACCATGATAGGGCACAGTGATGTCAGCTTTGAGTTACAGACAAAACAAATGAGGGATAGGAGCTTCAGCTACTTGTTTGAAAGTCACCACTGTAGTAGAGTTCTATTCCCCACCCACACAGCTTCTCCTGGTTTGGAATTTTGTTGTTTGTTTCGTGCTAGAGTGTTGTGTTTCTTTCTTTCTTTTTTGAGTCTTTGAAGACAAGGTTTTGGTGCATACCCTAGGCTGACTTTGAACTTTTAAACTTCCTGCCTATGTCTCCTAAAGGTTGAGATCACAGACACCACTAGCATGCCTGGTGTAGGGATTGAATTCACAGCTCCACACATTGTAAGTAAGTATTCTTCTCTGAGCTCCAGCCCTCATTCTTCTGTTCTTTCTACATGGCAGTCTAGAAGGTACTGTGCATGCAGAGTGTAGAGGAAACCCTTGTAAGAGTTCCATGCAATGTGTAGCCAGCACCATTAAGAACAACAGCCAGCTCTATGACAGGTTAGGGTTGCTCCTATCCTGGAAAGCAGCAATCTAGGTGTTCATGAAGGGCCTGGGCAGAGTTCTGCCTCCTAACCTGGTCTGCTGCCTCCCTAATCAGGATATCACCCACAGCTACATGGAGGGAGCATAATCGTCCATGTCAGCGCACTGTGCTGAGAGGAGAGAGAATCCCCATGGCTGCTAAGACTTCATAGGGAATGCTAGGACTGTGTGAATGTGATTTCTGTGAGGTGAGTCGACAGGGTGTACTGCCTGGCTCCTGATGCCACTAATCTTTACAAATGTCTTCCAGTTCAGCTTCATCCTCTAGAGAATGTAGTGAAGGAAGTGAAGCCAGAAGACAGTGAATCTCTTTTCTGCCCTTTCACTGCAACCATGGCAACCGTAGTGTCACCTCTTAGGTGTTCATTTGGTCCTGTCACCTCAACAGTTCAGAGTTCTCATCTCCTCAATTCTTGGTGTGAGATGATGGTTAGGCATTTGTTTCCTTTTAAAAACCAATGTAAAATAAGATTGTTTTTAATTTAGATAAAAATTAATTTAAAAAAAATTATTTCTTTGTCTACACGCGCATGCATGTGGAGAGGATGGAGTGTTTTTATGTTAATAGTTGTGCTCACATGGATGTGGAGATCGGAGCTTGGTGTCTGAAATCTTTCTTGATCAGACTGCTCTTAGCATTATTCACTGAGACAAGGTGTCTCAGCTGAATCCAAAGCTCATAGGTAAGGCTCATCTTACGCACCAGCTTGCACTGAGGCTTGCCTGTCTTCGCTTTCCACATGCTAGGATTTTAGGTAGCCCGCCAGCATTCACTTGAGTGTTAAGGATCTAAACTCCAGTCTGTATCCCAGCACACCCACCTAACCATCTCCCCAGCTCTATCGATCAGTATCTTACTGCCAGTACTTATGCTCAGGCCATCGTTTGGATAATGACCTCATCAGAATAACAATGCAAAGATTTCACTTTGGAGGGCTATGATTGGCTGAATAGAAGCCCTTTAAAACAAGAACTTTGGAATTTGTCTTACAAACTTTACAACGTGGGTATAATCTGCAGATTGTGAAATGGGAAGCTAACCCAAGGGTACTCTGAAGAAGTGACATTGTCCCTGTGCTTCTGGGTAAGTTCTGTGGAATGTTGTTCATTACTTTGTCTTCAAGCTATTTAATTCTGTCGTAGCGACACTGGTGCGTTAACTTTCGCCAACTGAAGTTGCTTGGAAAAGCCCTAAATGTGTGGAATATTCTGCAGGCAGACTGATTTGACCTCCATGATTGTGAACAGGTAGAATGTTGCATACTGATTGCGACTTACCACCTATCTCTTAAGCCAACCTAGCATCCTCTTGACTATCCCGTCAAGACTTTGGGATGTATTAATAGACAGACTACTAGTTTTCAACAATTCAAAGCTGAAAATGCCCTCAGATCATATCTGAAACTTGAAGCAGCGTTCCCTGCCCACTGCAAGCAGCCCGATAGCTCCTCAGGGTGCTGAGGAAGTGCACTCACTCACCACTGGATTTTGTTCTTGGAGTAATAAGTGCGCACACAACAGCTCCCATGGTGGGTCATGTCCTTCAGATCACCCAAATCCACGTTCCTGGGCCCTGGTCACCCACATAACCCATCTTAGTCCATTCGGAGAGGGTTTTGTACTTCGGGTCACACTTTCTAAGAGAGCAAAAGGAGGAAAAGTCCAAGCCTTTCAACTGTGGCCCTGGTGGCGTCTTTCTCTTCAGTCTGGTGAGCTGTTTTGGAAAGACTGATTGACAGGGCTCCAAGCTGAACAGCGTGGGGAACAGCATCTTCCCCTTCTGCTCTGGTGTGGTGTGCGGAAGTGATCTGGGAATGGGAGGAAGAAAGTAAGCTGGTGTCCAGGAGGAACAGGATGGCCCTACATCCAACCCTGGGGTGTGGCTCCAAAGGCTGCCTCCATTTCTCCGCGTGCGTTTTGAGCTATTATACAGCCCATTCCTGCAATATTTTCATTTCGTGTTCTTATTCTCTCAATGCTTGAGCAATTCCAAACTCTCATATTTAGGCAATTCCCAGGTCTCAATCCTAAAGCACTGTGCTTCCCTTTCAGCCCTTCAGAGGCACATGTGCTAGGAAAGGCTCCGAGTCCTCCCTGTCAATCCAATTTGCAATAAGCAGTTCCCCAGGTGCACCCATTCCATGGTCCCATGGTGCTTTGCGCCTGCTCGGCATCCTTAGGGGAAAGCATTTGGATTGCGTTTTCATCTCCGAAAAGATACTCTAGTCACAAACCAGTCATCTGCCTGTTAAGCTGTATTTAGAACAAATCACTGCGAAGCACAACAAGCCACTGACAACAAAAGAGCTATGCTTATTTCTTTCTAGACTTTTAACAAAATGTTTGATGTTGTGGAGATTTCCAAACAATTAATGTGAAATTGGGGACTGTTGTTCACGGGATTTATTTACCAAGTGTAGAGAACTCAGCTGGAGTGTGGTTGTAAGCAAGGCTCCTGATGAAATGATAACTGAAGACAGGCAAAATCCGTGAGCCCTTTCGTGAGTGGCAGCACATTTTCAAAGGGGTCACTGTTCACAAGCATCATGTTGCCAAATCATGCAAGACCCTGGGAACTCTACCCCTCTCAGCCAAAGGGGGCATTTGGTTTCAGAGTCACAATCGGTAGGTTATTCCAAGCAGGTTGGGAGGCCTCCTGACATTGTGTAGTGCCTTCCAGGGCACAAAGCAAGGCACACAGAATCGTCTGTGCACACAGACCAGATAAGGGAGAATGTCTAGTAGGCATTTTATCAAAGCCAGTTTCCATACTATAGAATCCGAAATGCACAGAAACTTTGGAAATCCGCTATGAGATGCCCAGAGAGAATCCCACCTGTTTCTCTTGAGCAGTTTCTGGGACTCTCTGCATAGGCCCTAGAAGGTCTGCCAAGAAAGGCAGGGCCAAAAGAGGCCAGGGATAAAAAAGGATGCATCCGTATCATACAAAATAGTAAAAATGAAATAGAGAAGGTGTGAAGTTAGACAGTGCATTTATGTGCATAAAACCAATGCCAAGAATAATTGTTATGGGCCTGGCTCCTAGAGGCGAGATTTGTTAACAAAACTGTCTCTAAATATTTATGCTCAGCTAAATAATTGCTAAATAATTCCAGATCTCAACTGGAAATATGGAATCTGGGCTAGTGCAAATTAGTAACTCTCTGACATAGTATACTGACTTTCTATCCTTGTTCAATGACACCTTTTAACTTTGATCATACAGCTAACATCCTTTATGTGAGTCTGTTCAGGCCCCCACACAAGAAGGCTTCCTTTGGAAATATCTCCCAACAATAAAGAAGGCCCTTGGCACAGTCCATTCGTCGATATCATTTGCGTTCAAATTATTAAAGACATACAGCGGCTTGTGTTCTGCCTTGTAGCATTGTGTATTCTTTCGATTTAGAGTCTTGTGGTCTGGGGGGTGGGGGAAGAAGGGACCAGAGTGTACACCCTCACCACCTTTGACCGTCACTTTCCTGAGAACCAATATATGTTTCTAATTTTAATTTCAGGGCCCTGGCTGGTGCTTAGTGAACTCAGGTAGTGGAAAAAATATCTTGAATGAAGCCAGAGATAGAGGGAATGTTGTATGTCGCGTTTAATAAAGTTGCTGCCTTCTTGTGTCAGATCAGAGGATTGGAGCAGACTTCTGTTCCCAGAGTGAGACATTTTAAATTCAAAAGGAGTTACTTGAAATGGCAACCTTTATTTATATTTCTTATTTGTTCTGTTTCCAATATCATAAAGAGAGCTGGAGTTTTGAATGTACTCTGCCATAAACAAGCACTGTGATGTCACTTCCTATCTTTGAGATGTCTCTCCATCTTTGAATAGGAGATGCTGACCAGACTTTCCAGAGACTTCTATCCTGCAGCCAGTCATCACCAACTTCTTAACACCATGCTGCAGCTATGCAGCCACGGGTGAAGGAAGCTGAAGGAAGAAAACATTTCAGGCGTGCAGCTGGAGGCTTGAAGTCAAGACCTGCATTGTAAAAAATTAAATGTATCATATTTTATGATGTGTGTGCATGTGTGGGGGTGTGCATGTGCCGTGTCGAATGTGTGAAAAACAGAGGAGAACTTTCTGGAATCAGTTCTTGCTTCCTTCCCTGGGATCCTGGATTCAAACTTCGATGAACAGGCTTGTAAGGCAAACCCCTTTGCCTACTGAGCCACATCGCTAGCCTAACTCTTGATTATTACCGTAGAGACATGACAATTGCTTCCTTACCATAGCATCAGGAACTGCAGGAGAGTGTGGTATTGGTGTAACCAAAGTGCATTTTCAAGAAAAGCAAAAAAACTAATTTAGCTAGACAGAAAAGTGTATGTATCATGTATATTTTAAGAAAGTCTAAGAAGTGTCATTCATCCCTTCTGTGTCGGATGGAGATGCAGGATGGAGCTTTGTAGTCTAACCCACATCAGTTTTGTCCACTAATGCACAAATAACTTCATGTCCATTTCAAAAGCTCCAGACCTGTTTAAATTAATGTGAGCAAAGTTAATGTATTTTGAAGTATTTTGATACTTGAGCTCTTTCTTCATCAAGGTAACTCCACAGTGGTTTCTTTGAGCACAAGATGATGACGAAGAGATTCACTGTGTTACATCTTAGATCTGTGGCTTCAAGACTGTTGTACCCTTTTAGCAGAGAAGCCAGGGCTCTTAAGCTGTGGTTGGTTGATTGTTATCCCACAATACTCAAAGGCGTGCCTCTGCTTTGGGCTGCTATTGCTTCTAGTCTGGAGATAAGTAAACACTTGATAAAGCCATTTTAATGGTACTAATAATAATTCTTGGCTAGAGTACTTTGTTAGTAATAGCTATAGATTGTGTTGAGATTTTGATAGACTTTACAATATAAGATCTGTGATGACAAAGAAAAGTAGAAAAGTTACCATCTCCCTCCCTGCTTTCTCACTCCTGTAAAGATTACCACAGGAATAAATACATGCTGTTTTCTGTGCTTTGTATGCCAACCAATATATTTGGTGAATGGAATGGTATTAAGAAAAGGACTGTCGTGTAAACAAACATTGAAGACTATGCTAAACATTATAGCCAGTTGATTATGTAAATTTAAACAATGTAGGGGAAAGGAATCACTTATTAAATTAGTCTGTTTTGTGTTCACTCTGGCATTGTTTATTATGCAGCATAGCAGATATTTCATAAATGGACTCCTTTTGCAACTTGAAAGTTTGGAGAATGCCCGCTGATTACTGCAATAACTTATGAGCTGGGAGGCCACAAGGATGAGAACTTATCTTACATTATATCTTACACACCAGGCCTTCTGGAGGCTGGGCAGGGTAGGGGCAGCAAGAGGTCTCTGGTGGGCAATGCACTCCAAAAAGAACATTGTTACTTCAATCTGTGAATGGGTGATTGGTATCGATACCCTTGCACTGAGCTTCAGAGACGCAACTGACTAAAGTTCTCTGAATGCGTTGTACTCATAGAAGACTTCATTTTCTAACCTGTGACCCAAAGGTTTGCAAATACCTAAACAAGCCTCAGAAGAGTGGGTTAGAAGTGTTGCCATCTGGCTGTGGCATTTATGTGTCCTTGAAGCCTACTGGGCTGCTGGAAAACCAAACTTCCTCCTGGGTAAACCATACTTCTAAAGACTTCTCACTCAGGCCTGATGCCTTCATTCCATTCTCAAGCTCTGTGATGTCCTAACAATCCTCACTTGTCTTCAGTTCATCCCATGGATGCTTCTATGTTTAGTGCTCACAACAGCCAATAACGAGGTCCCTTTGGTTCACACCTTCTCCTTCCCCTCTATCTGTGCAACCGTTGAGATACGTTCTTCATTCCTCTGTACTATCTCCTGCCTCTTCTCTTCTCTTCCCTTCTCTTCCCTTCTCATCCCTTCTCTTCTCCTCTCTTCTCTTCTCTTCTTTTCTCTTCTCCTCTCTTCTCTTCTCTTCTCTTCTCTTCCCTTCCCTTCTCTCTCTCTCCACTCTCCTCTCCTCTCTTCTCTCTCTCCTCTCCTCTCCTCTCCTCTCCCTCCTCCCTCCCTCCCTCTCCTCTCCTCTCCTCTCCTCTCCTCTTCTCTTCACAGTTATTTCCCAGCTGCCTACTGCAGGCTCCATTCCTTTCTCTGTTATTTTCTCTCTGTTCTCATGCTACTGGTGTATCCTTGCTGAACCATTTAGACACTAGGAGAAACACCAGAGCATCTGCTTGTATTCTGACTGCTCCTATGCACACAAGCTTGTGGTTCTGATTTTGATAACAACTTGGCAGTAAGAATGTTGAAAGTCCTCAGTGCCATCTTAATGAGCACACACAGTGGTCTTCTCTTTGTTTGAATGCCTTTCATGAGTGCAGGGGCCACTCCCATTCTGGAAATTCTCTCCACCCTTGACATTCATGGTAGAGTACCCCTCTTATTCTTCAAAATAATAGACACATTTGTGCTTCCTTTGCTTCTGTTTTCAAGTCACATCATAGACATTTATGCTGTGTGCGTGTGCATGTGTGTAATTCACTTTATATAAATACAGGCTAAATGTGGGAGAATCACCATGTCACTGTGTGTGGTGTGTGTGTGTGGGGGGGGTGTAATCATCATTGCACAGATGAAGAGGACAAGTTGCTCAGAAAGTCTCATAACTTGAAGCCCAGATTTGACACCAGGTCTGTCTCCAAAGCCATGGCCTACACTCTTTAGACGGTCTAGAGACGGTGAACACCTCTCAGCCACCTAAACTCACTTGCTCCACTGCATCTTTTAACTGTGGCGTCAAGATTTTCTTCCACACCTCCTGCATGAGCTACACAGTTGTGTTCATGCACACTTTTCTATAGAGCTCAACAGAGAACGCCTCAAGCTGGGTGCTGTTTATCCTACCTTGCCTTCCTAGGTTCTTTCCTTCTTGACCTCCCTCTTTCATAGTTACAGTGAGGTTTTTGTTCTGTTTTGTTTTGTTTGTTGTTGTTTTTTTTCCTCTCTGTTGCATCAGCTTCATGAGCTTGCAAGCATGTGGTCCTCTTTCTCATTCCAGAGAAATGATTTCTTGAGACCAGGTTCCCTGGCAGCACTGGGGTCATTTCTGCAAAGGTTCCACTAACTCCATCTTGGCACTTTCCTCTCAAGTTTACAAATGTTTTGGCTTTTCCTTTCCCCGTCTACTGACAGGATCTCTGTATACCTTCCTTCCACAACAGGGTATCACAGCTCCCTGTCATGGCTGCCCTCTGCTGCTTTTCTGTTCTCTGTGATCTACTGTCTTGCTTGACTCCATCTTCTTACTCATTCTCCTTCCCTCCTCAGGACCCTTTTCCTCAGCCCTGCTCATGAAGGTGGGACTTCCCCCAGAGCTTGGTGTCTAGTCTTCTTTTATTTCCCATCCATACATGAGCACTGAGGATTTTATTCAGTTTTATGGATTGGAGACCACATATTTCATGATGCAACTCATATCACACCTTAAGTTTTCTGCTGGCTCCAGATATTTTTGTACAATTTTATTGTTGGATAATCTGAATAAGATGGCAATCTGACATTTTACGCTTATCATAGAGGAAATAAGAGATCATCTTAACTTGTCTCACATATGTCCTGCAGAAGTCTTCTCAGCGTATTGTACTCTAACCCTCTCCCTGAGCTTCTCAATGTAGGAATGCAGCACTTACCCTTAATTCCTTCTCTCATTCTCAACACCAAACCCATCAACTAGGCCAGGTATTGCTCCTCCAAATTGTCCTTCAACCCCAATTCGTTTCTGATTTCATTGTCCCAGTTCTAGTTCTACTTGGCTTAGCATTTGACCTGTGGACCCATGGCTTGCTCTTCACTCTAGCCCATCCTTCACCCAAAAGCCTAACTCTGGAACGTGGATCAGAACAAGGATTTTTTCCATCCCACATAGTTCGAAATGAAGCACTCCCCTCTAACGTGCTCCTCCTTCACCCCGCCCTTTCTGTTTTTCTTGATGCTCCAGCCTGACAGACCTCTTTTCACAACTGGTTGTTCTGTGCGTCAGCTCTTTGCAAACCATGATGTTTGCCATAGTTTACATAGTTAAATAAACTGATGTGTTCTTGTTGTTTATCTGACCTGATCATTTACAAAAGGTGGCCATCTCAGTCTCAAATATCTGTCTCTCTGTCTCTGCCCCTCTTATCTTCTTGAGACAGAGTCATATTATGTAGCCCAAGCTGGCCTCTAACTCATAGTCTTTGCCTCTAACTCATAGTCTTTGTAGAATAAAGGTATCTTCTTCATGTAACCAATTGTCGTTTGTTCTATGCACCTTTTTAGAATAACACTATCTAGAACTACTTTCCTATCATGTTTAAAATAGCCTTCCTCACTATCCAATATGCCACCTGGAAAGCACATACTATCATTGGTCTTTTGTGCTTATACTAATGGTACCCAGGAGTTACGTGTCTAAACTTAATTCAGGTCAGTTTGAATGTGAGCTGATGTGTGATCTAGTGGCTATCACAACGAGCAGAGAACTAAAGAGTCTACTCTAAGGCCGTAATTTATCCCATTTCTTCGTTGTTGTAGCCCCTGGCCTTTCTTGGAACCTGAAACATGGAAAGTGTCTGGAAATAATCTCTAGTGAATAAATGAATGAAGGAGCAAGTTCTGCTTGGGACAAACTTGCTATATGCTTTGTGCATAATACGGAAAAGGGCTGAGCTTGGCTCTCCTGAGTCCTTTCATTAAGATTCTAACTCTGGGACCTTCAGACTGTAAATTAAATTTTTGACCATGTTGAAAACATGCTTGATTCTTCTGCTGTGTTTGTTAGCCAGTGGTACAATTATGCTATCTATTCTGTTATCATACCTAATTAATGAATTAATCCATTTACTCAATTCTCAAGCAGAAAGATACTCTGCTTTCTAGTGTTGTCTACTAATTATGCAGTAAATCAAGCCTTTGAAGAGTTTCAATAGCCATTCATTTTTTATGAATTAATCTTTCTTTGGTTTTCTTCTCTAAGGGTGAGAAACTTCTGTAAACATGCATTCAAGTGTATATGATTTCTCAGTGTTAAAAGTATGTAGAAGGTACAGCTGGATATGAAAAACACATGATTAATTTTTCAGATAGAGTACCAATGTCACTGGACACAGACAGAGTCAATATCTGTTCCACAAGGAAGAGAGAGCCTGAGGAGCAAAGACAGACTGCTTTCTTAGAAAACAATAGCAAATTAAGTATGCAATTGCCAAAGATTAGAATGAATGTCTAACTTATACATTTCCCCATAACTACCTGGAGATAGCTACCATGGTTACTGTCTTAATTGGGGTTTTTATTGATGGGAAGAGACACGGTGACCAGGGCAACCCTTACAAAAGAAACATTTAACTGGGGCTGGATTGAAGTTCCCAGATTTAGTGTGTGATCATCGTGGCAGGCAGCATGGCAGTGGACAAGCAGACATGGTGCTGGAGAGGTAGCTGAGAGTTCCTTATCCAGATCAGCAGGAAACAAAGAGAGAGCCACTGGACCTGTCTTGAGCTTCTGGAACTCAAAACCACCACCCAGTGGCACACTTCCTCCAAATATGGCCACACCCACTCCCACAAAGGCTACAAATAGTACCACTTCCTACGAGCCTAGGGGAGCATTTTCGTTCAAACCACCACAGTTACTAATAACCACGGTGTTACACTACTGTTTTATAAGAAGCCACTCTATGCCAGCAGCTAAAGCCCTCATCCACAGCATGCATGTGGTTCTATTTGATCAACAGATCAAAGTGTACACTCGGGGTTGTGAACAATGAAGCTGCTCTCTGTCTCTAAATCAAATTCAGAAATTTGTGTTCCTTTTTTGAAATTTTTACTTTTAATACATTTTCCTCCCTCCAGCCCCTGCTATGTACCCATCTCAAAATGATAACTTCTTTTTCTTTTAATATGATAGTTAGGTAAGTAGGTAGATAGATAGATAGATAGATAGATAGATAGATAGATAGATAATAGGTAGGTAGATGATAGACACGTGCTATATACATATGTAGGTAGATAGATGATAGATGGATGGATAGATATACATACATAGCATAGATAGATAGATAGATAGATAGATAGATAGATGTAGGTAGATAGACAGATATGGATAGACAGGTAGTAGATGCACAAGTAGACAAGTAGGTAGGTAGATCATAAATAGACAGGTAGATAGATGATGGTATATGCATAAGTAGATAGATGATAGAGAGAGAGAGAGATGATAGATAGATAGACAGACAGACAGACAGACAGATAGATAGATAGATAGATAGATGTGCACAGATATATAAATACAGCCTGCTGCGTTAGTTTTGTTGCTTGTATGTATATGGTTTTAGGGATGACTCTCATCCTTGGGCGAGGCTAGTGCTCCATCTCTAAGCAGTCATCAGTTGCTGGTAGTTTTATCTAGAGATGGAGCCTCTTGAGGTTTCCTCCTTTCACATTAGCTTGTCTGTTGATATTGTCATTAGTCAGGTCTTGTTTATGCAGTCAGTTGTGAAGGGTCAGTCTTGCAGCAAACTTCTGGTGTTCTGGCTCTCCCAATCTTTCCGCCCCTCTTCTGTGATGCTAACTGAGCAGGAATTGTGTTGCAGGCATATCTATTGGAGTTGGGCTCCCCACAATCGGTTGACCTCTGTATTGCGTCTGGATGTGGATTTCTATGTGAGTCCATTTGCTCTAAAGAGAAGATTAATTGATGAGGGCTGATAGCTACACTTACCTGTAGCTGTAGGGATAAGCTACAGAATGTAGTAAGGAATTATGCTGGTCTATCAATGCAGCAACAGTGGATTCTCTTCTGAATGCCCTAGGTAGCTGGCTAGCTTTCTACTGCTGGGAATAATTTCCCTCCTGTTGAGAGGGACTTAAACGTCCTATTAGACAACCATTGGTTAGCACTAATGTGTGAGTGCCAGTATTACACCTGCATGAATATCTTGCCATGCTGGTCTTCACTGTGATCCATATCTGTCATGGCTATGTAAGATTATTGATTGCTTCCCTCCCTTGGTGGCTTACATGGTACTTTCTGATGCTATGGAAGCTAGACTGCAGGAAGAAGGCTTTCATGTTAGATCTAGCGCCAACATTCTGAGTCCTGTGTTCTAAGTATACAGTATTTTCAGAATAGGGGCACTACCTTCAACCCTGTGAGAGGCACCAAAGGGTAGCAGCAATACATTAAGTTGTTTGGGGACCAACCACTCACAAGGAAGTTTCTTGGGACTGGTGTTGGGATTTTTGTTAGTCTATAGTTCTTATGGGGAGCATTGTCAACCTAGTGTCCTAACTCTACTAGTGTGTGTGTGTGTGTGTGTGTGTGTGTGTGTGTGTGTGTGTGTATTTACATGTGTATGTGTATGTGTATGTATATATGTATGTGTATGTGTGTACTATATATATGTGTGTGTGTATATATATATACTATATGGATGTATACATATACAGAGAGTGTATAATCTTAGATAAATATAAAATTATATTATTTCTGAGGTTTTATTAAACAACCTTGGCATTATTTGTCCTTACTTCTCCTTTCTCCTTCTGGACTGACCTTTCTCCCCCTCCCCAGTTTTAGAGCCTGTCTTAGATAGGGTTTCTACGGTTGTGGTAGCAACTTGGGAGATTAAGAATTTATTTTAGCTTATAATAGCACATCACAGTCCATCATCAAAAAGAAGTCAGATCAAGAACCCAAACAAAACAGGAACCTAGAGGCAAAGAACATGGAAGGTGCTGCTTACTAGCTTGCTCTCCATGACTCACTCAACCTGCCTTCGTACACCACCTAGAACAATCTAAGGATGGCACTTCCCAGAGTGAGATGGACCCTCCCACATAAATCATCAATCGAGACAAAACCAGCACAGACTTGCCTACAAACCAGTCTTATGGCATTTTCTCAATTAAGAGTCCTTCTTCCCAGATATGACCAAATCATAATTGACAAACACAAACCAGAACAACTGACCCTCTGCTATGTCCTTACACAAACACATCACTTATTGAACCATAGTAACTTTTTTCTTGTTCATCCCCAAGATCTCATATTAATATCAATACAACATAGAACATTCCAGCTTTTAAAAGTTCATCTTTAAAATGTCAAACACTTTAAAAGTTCAGTCTCCTTAAACAACCAAAGACTCCCCCAAGTTCCAAAGACTCTAAACTGTGGTCTCCTGTAAAATTTAAAAAAATATATAGCTCAAATTCTAATTGGTCTTAATAATAAAAACCTGGACTCAGATATAGGGGTCAATGTTGAAAGATCAGAGAAGCAGAGTAACCAGCCCTTAGTTCTTACCTCTACTGAATCCTCAGACCAACAGAGCAATCCTGTCCCTACAAATCCTCAGACTGAGTGCCATGAGTTCCTGTCTCCTCCATCCTGTACCCCTCTCCACCCAGCCACATCACTCCTGTCTCCACTTCTCTATTGCTGGGATTAGAGGCGTGTGATTCCCAAGCACTTGGATTAAAGGTGGGAGCCACTGCTGCCTGGCTGTGTTCCTCTTTCAGACTAGATCAATCTCATGTAACCCAAGGTGGCTTTGAACTCATAGAGATCCATCTGCCTCTGCCTCACAAGTGCTGGGAATAAAGGGTGACCACCACTGCCTGACCTTTATGGCTAACGAGTGGCTTAGCTCTGCAATCTGATCTTCAGGCCAGCTTCATTTATTAGATCACAAATAAAATATCACTGCAAAAAAAAATAATAAGCTACAATTTTCTTACTCCAAGAGGAAAGAACCAGGGCTTATTTACATGCAAATCAAACAAAACCAATGTCCAACAGTATGAAGCTTGATGTCAGGCTTGTGGGACTCATGGCCTTCTAAACTTCCTAGCTATTACACACACAGCACATCACATAATTTCAGGCTAGCTCCATTCCACAGCTGTTGCTGTCCTTGGCATGGTTCTAGTGTATGCAAAATGCTGGGTTCTGCACTCACAGTGGGCTGTACCCTTACCCATGTCCACTTCAGGGCTCTCTTTGATGACTGTGACCTTACCACACGATGCCAAACCTCAGCTCCTCTCTATGATCTCTTAAGTCCTGGTGCTTTTTCTTCAACTGAGGCTGTACATTCACAGTGGCCTGGCCTGGCCACTTACTATGCTAGCCCGTGCTCTCCAAGGCTCCCTCGTGCCATCAAAACCAGCACCTCCTGGGAAACGATTACACATCATGAAGTGCAGCTGCCAGCACAAGGTACTGCTTGCCCCCCTCTGCTCCATGTCTTCTGAGGAGACACTTTTCAGAAGATCTCACCTCTGTCATCTTAATGTTAATTTCTGAGTTCCAACTAACTGCACTGATAGTGTCAGCAAAGGGTTCACTGTAGTGGTTCTTAATTTAAAAAAAAAAAATACTTGAAGGTCCTTGATAGTCTTGGAGGGACTCTCAAGCATCTTTCTGAAATGTTATAAGCCAAGCCTTCATTACTGTTAACATTCTTACCTTCCAAGCTCCCATAGAACAGCCACTGAGCTCTGAGTCATTTAATAGCTTTTTCATCCCAAAATTCGAAGGACACAACCCTCCTGAAATTGTCACAGCAATACCCCACTCCTTGTACCAATTTCTTAATTTGGGATTTCTATTGCTGTGATAAAACACCATGACCAAAGCAACTTGGGATAATTCCATATCATAATCCAGCACCAAAAGAAGTCAGGGCAAGATACTGTGGTATCTAAGGATAGACATCATATATCGGCAGTGCCTTCCCTTCACCCTTGACTTTACTGATTGACATACAAAGAGCGTGTCTATGCTGCAGCCTGAATGTGTCCCTTCCAGATGTATATGCTGAAGCCCTCAAGATGGTGCTATTAGGAGTTGGGAAGGAACTGCCTTGGACCTTCTTCCTTGTGAAGATGCCCTGAGTTGGTGACAGCTTTGAGACAGAAAGAAATTCTGGGAGAATCTTGATTTTAAACTCCTAAGCTTCTATAATTGGGAAAACTAAATTATAAGCCAACTAGTTTCTGGTATTTTTGTTAAAATGACTTGAATGGTTTAAGACACCCTACACTTACAGAGACCTCACAGAGGTTGATTTTGATACCCTATTTAAGGGCGGTTAGTGGCATTGGTTTTCATCTCTGTTGTGGAAAGGAAGCAACATTAATTTATCTGTGATATCCATGACTTGCTGAGAGGTCTGAAGAAGGAATCTGATAGCATCTTACAATATCTACTTCAACTATATATTAAAAGTAGGGGCAATTAAGTCTTATTCAAGATGCCACTTCACAACAGCAGGGTGGAGTAGAATCCATCTTCCTTCCTGGAAAGTTTCCTTGTCCCGAGAGTTACTTTGGTGCACATTGCAGGTCTCATTCAGGGAGGATCACATAGCAAGCATATGGGGATCAGTCTTTCCAGGGGGTCTTGCCTTTCTCTGATTCTGGGGACTGGAAATCTATAAACTGACTGACTCGGGTCTGCAGTCTGGTGATGGACCGTGGGTCTCTAGGGTAACAGCTCAATTGTTACCTCTAATCCCCACACCTTAGTGTTTTTATTGATTTCTTAAATGAATCAAAGAAGACTTAAGGGATGTGCTTATTAGTTTTAATCCTTCCAAGCCCATGTTTAATTAAGCACATGCATGGATAGCGCTGAATCAGAGTAGCTTGAAAAATTTTGGTTGCTTCATTAGCCTTGATGCACATTAGAGTTGGCACTTGTCATTTCTGGCACTGTGAGCTTCTACCATAAAGTCAGCAGGTGTCGGGTGTAGCCCCTCTCAAGAGTGTTTCCATCCTAGGAAAAGAGCAGGGACAGTTCTTCCCATTGCCACTCCTCGAGGCCGTCCAGAATGAGGGGATCTTCCTGGAACTATAGAAGTGCGTAGATGGAGAGAGTGGGCAGACATGCATTGTGTTTTCTGACTTGGTATTTATTCCCCTATGGTTGTGATGATTAAACTTGAACAAGCATCATAGTAACCATAGTGTGTTAGAAGCACAGTTTGCTGAGCATAGCCAGTAAGATTCCAGTTCAACAAGTGTGTGAGTCCAGGGGCAGGGTTGGAATGTGGGAGTCTCTGTTTATGGGACGTTCCCAAAGGAAGACACTGGGGAGGGGAACCACACTTCAAGAAACTACTCCAGCAGGTGGAAGAGCTGGCCCTGAGACCACTAGAGAAGTGAGCCCTCCCACTTACCTGGGCAGCTCAATTGAGCTGACTCTGTAAGTGGACGGGAGGGTGAGCCCATCTTGAGGGTGTAAGAGTGGGATAGCTCCCCTCATCTGCCATGTGGTAGTGAGGGCAGAGAAAGATGCCCTCCCCTGTCACCCTTGCCACCTGTGGTGGGAGAAGGGGCTGGTCGTCTTCCCTCCCTGCTGCGGCACTCTGGAATGAGGGCCCTGCCCGTCACCTGGGCAACACAGTAGAACTGACCGTACTGACCGCGGTGACCGGGCAGAGAAGACGAGCTTAGCAGATCTGGTCCCACCCATCGTCTGCCATATGGTGACGTGCATAGGAAAGAAATGTCCTCCTCCCCACCCCATCACCACACGTGGCAGGTGGGAGGGTTGGTCCTGACGTCCTTAGAGTGGGAGAGCAGTCCCTCCCTGTCACCAGCCGTAGCACTCAGGAGAGTGGTCCCTGCCTTATTGTCATAGGTGTGGGTGAGCTGATCCTGAGGGCCTGGAAGCAGGAGAACCAGCCCTGTCCCTGGGTCATCACTGCAAGGGGTGAACTAGCTGGGGGCAATACCACAGAGCTCACCCAGAAGGGAGCTGGCAGGCTGACCAACCCTGCGGCTATCCAGGCCTAGAACCAGGGTTATGAGTTGGTCCACCCCAACATCCACCACATCATGTCTGCTGGAGCACATGAAGGACCGGTCCTGTAGATCCAAAACTGCATGATCTCCATGACAGGACAACAACAGAATATCCAAGAGGAATCCCAGTGAGAGTCCAGTACCAGTGGTGTAGCAAGAACCAAGGGCCTCAAGCCAGACTGGTGCCTCTTTGGGAACCACAAGGAAAGACATGGATAAAGGGGTAAACGATGTAGACATATGGATAAAAGGGTAAACGATGTGGGTCACTGTGTCATGGTGACAGTCCTTCTTTTTCCTTTTTTTTTTTTTTTTTTCTCTTCCATTTAATTTTATTTTGTTTAGGGGGTAGGTTGCAAGGTTGGAGAGCAGAGATAAAAGATCAGGACGATGAATGGGATCGAGATGCATGATGTAAAAGACACAAAGAATAAATAAAAAGAAAGTTTTAATATAAGAAACTCAACTTCACATCATTCCCTAGGAGTTCTTGTCTTTTATTAGACTTGCTGAGGAAAGGGTTATATCCAGTTTGCATGCATCCATCTATGGAGCTTCCCGAGCTGCAGCTCCCTCCTCTAGCTGTGACACTGATGGGAGGCACTCTGAAGACACATTAAGATCAAAACCAGACCAAGTGAAGCATTTTCATTACATACCATCATGATCCATGCCCATAAGCAAATCTCAGCTTTTTATGATATGAAATGTGTTACCAAATTTCCTTATTGGCTCTGACTCCAAATTTGTCATGCTAATCTGTACTGAGATCTTTCACTGGGCTTTGGCTGCAGATAATAGCTGGGGAGCAGCAGAAGGGAAATGTTAGAACTCTCTTGCAAGGACACCCTGCTTCCTCAGGCAGAGGAGAGAACTCCATGAGGTAAGGGGATATTTCCTGGGAATTTTCCAGTTGCCCTTATCTTCATGGGGCTCTGAAGTCAATCATCACCATAACTCAGCTGTCCCTTGAATCTTACTCTGGACTTTGTCTTTTGTGGATCTTAGCCCTCTATACATAAGATGCAAGAGATATATTTCTCCATGATGGTCAAAGATGAAGTATGAATTTCATCTTGGGCTTTGATTAAGAAACTGCATGTTCTAATTGAAGGCAGCCACTGCAAACATCACCTCTGAGTCCCTTGTGTCTTTTAAGTCACCTTATATGACCAAAATGTAGTAAACACTTTTATATCCAGTGGTACGAAGATATTCTGCCATGGTATCCCCTGCCCAACGTCCGTCTCCTAATAGCTCACATTTTGAGGACTGTTTAACTGCCCAATATACCGTATTCCAACTTTTGTATGTAGGAAGGTTCTTTTCATTCCAAAATTTAAAAAATAGAAGAGGGTGATCTCATTAATTTGTACCACATAGCCATTGGGTGTGGGCCCAAAATTCAAGCTTTCAAAAATATTAGAACCAGAATAGTTCAGCAGGATAAAACAGGTAACATCATCAGAGGCACATGGCCAGAATGGCTAGAGCTAGTCCGGTCTCTGAGAAATAAAGATGGACATTCATGTACCAGGAATACTCATTTGTCTTCTTCATCAGAAGCCCCTGCACTTGCCAAGACACAGTGAGTCACCTTGGTTATCAGTGTCATTGATAGCACATTTAACTGGAAAAGCACTTTCCACAAGTTAATGTAGTATGCTTCCTTCAGGAAAGGGTGTGTGTTTGTCGGGGGGGGGGGGGAGGGCACCTAGACGTAAAAAAGCATGCCTCCCACCTGAAACTGTACACTCTCTCAGTCTTTCCCTGGATGTGGGGATGAGAGCTGCATGGTGTAATAAATTTATACATATTTGGAGATTTTTGTCTTACAAACTATTTTGTCTGTAGGAGAGTTGATTCTCTAAGCTGTGTTTGTTCCTCCTTTGGAGCTGTCAGGGGAAAATTGCGTGCAGCTTCTCAAAGAATCAGGGCCTCTTCATCAGACAGGAAAATGAAGAAAGACACAAGCAGGTTTTAATATCCAGGAGTGGGATAGTGTAAATCTCCTTTTCAACTTAAACCATATGGGCTATGGAGCAGTTGAAAATCAGTCTGCAAAGCATTAATAGCCTTGACTAAATAAAAACAGACATCCAGCTCATGCCCAAACAGCCAGGAACCAAGGGGATGATGGAGATGTACGATCAGCACAAGCCCAAAGGCCCTGTTATATGTAGGATGCAGCACATCAAAGGCAAAACCTTTACCTATTATTAATTATGACAGCAACTTCCATCTCAGAGCATTTCACATAGCAACTGTAACCAAGAACATCTGCAGTTTAAACTAAAGGTGCCTTCTGGGCTAAAAGGAAGCAGGATAGAGGAACAACTTCCACAAGCCCAGGAAACCATTGCCCATCTAAGCAGTCACGCAAACCGTCACCTGCCTTTTATGATGCTGGAAAGTAACATCTTCCATTCCCCCAGTGGGGCAGATAGAACTTGGGCAAGAAGAAAATAGTGCAGGACCATAGGCTGCTTTGCTGTATATACTGTATTTTAGAGTTAAACTGATGCCATTAAAAGAAAGCTACCTTTTCCAAACTATTGTTCAACCAAGCATAATCACAAACATCTTTCGTATAGAAGTAAGTAGACAAAAATAGAGTGACACAAAGGCCAAGGATTTTTGTGAGAGAATTTTGCTTAAAATTAAATGTATCAATCTGGAGAGATGGCTCAGTGTCCGAAGTGCTTACTACACAAGCCTAGATGAGAGTTCAGACCCCCAGGGCCCACATAAATGCTGGGTGGGTGTGGTATTCTGCCTGTAAGTCCAGTCTCAGAAGATGGAGATAGGAGGTTCCTTGACTAAAGACCGCCATATTGACCAGCTTTGGGTTTGATTGACAGACTAGCCTCAGTGAAAAAGGTAGAAGAATAACCAAAGATGATTCCTAACAGCTACCTAGGACCTACATATGTAGACGAAGTTTCTGTCCTGCCCGGTCCACTAGGCTCTAGAGCAGCTGTAGTGGCAGATGTGATATTCTCCTCTTATCATGTCTAGCGTGTTCGTTATTGGTCCTGAAACTTTGGAATCCATCTTGTTCCTTTGTTGCTCCTAACAATTCTGCAGTTGCCTCATAAAAATACCAGTTTAAGTTTAAGTTTAAGTTTATTTACTGCTGTGGATCAAACCCAGGGCATGCTGGACAAACACCTTGTGAATTAGGATACATCCTTGTCCCCTTTATCTCACCTTAAAACGGTCAAAATAAATTCTGTTGCTTATGACTAACAAACCACAATAATACTAGAGTTATTTTTCTATGAAGGATAAAGTCAGTTGAGAAATATAGCTCATTTCATACCAAATCAAAGTTCAGTGTTGGAGCTAAAATAGAAATCAGTATCATTTTAATATTTTACCACATGAACTTCTCTCCCTAGAACAGGCGACAACCCCATTTTCCTGGAGGGATTTAGTGTTACCTGATCTTTTAAATGACAGATAATAGGCCATAAGGACATGCTATGCAGGGCTGGAGAGATGGCTCGGAGGGCGAGTGTTTGTTTCACAAGCATGAGGACCTGAGTTAAATATCTAGCACTGTGGGGGCAGATACAGGAGGGTGTGTGTGGCTTGCTCGTGAGTCAGGAAGGGACCGTGCCTCAAGAGAATAAGAAGGAAAGTGGTAGAAATCATACCCTTTTTTGGCTGCTGTGTGATCACACAAGCACAGGTATTTGCAACCTAACTGCACATTACACCACACGTGCACATGCAGAAAACAAATTTTAAAAACAAAAGCACGGTAATGATATGAGAAAAAATAATGACTGTTTAGATGAAATCTCCGTCTTAAGTCTCAATCGTGTACAGCAAAAGCTTCCAAAGAAAGAAAGAGTTGGGAGGAATGGAGGACTAAACATCACAAAGTTTTCCAGGCTTTCTCCTTTGGGACCCCGTGTCGGAGGCACATTCATTCTGCTCGGGTATTTTACAAGACATTCCCCTAAAACTCAGAGCAAGCATGGTACCATGTCTGTGTGCCTGGGATGTGCATACAGCCTTGCAGTGCTCAGCTCAGCTATAGTAGACGTTTAAAATAACATGCTGCCTGGGTCGTTCTGGTTTCCTAGTGGCGTGGCCTTAGCTCTCTGGCATGGTAGCTCGTGTCTACTGTTCAAATGTGTCCTATTTCACAGTGTCACTAGGGATGTTTCAGGCTGATGTCATCAGCAAAGCCTTTCGGAACCCTTCCCGCTGGTTTCCCCATGTGACTCTATAGAAACCATTTACCAAATGTCATTTGACTCAGAGAAGTTTGGCTCAAGATCTGCAGTGTGTTCTCAGATGCCCGGGTCCTTTGTAGGTCACGGCTGGTGAGAGCTATTTCTGTGGATGCTCTTAACTGAATCACTTAATGCCAAAACCCTCTTCTTGCCATTTCTTGTGCCTTCGTTAATACTTCAATGGGTCAAAAAAAAAAAAAAAAACCTAAGTCCACATTATTACATTTAAATCATATTCTGCATTATTATTATTATGTGTAAATTATTATCAGTTTTAGGCTTTAGCTACTGTTGTCAGTGGAGATTTGTTGCTGTGAAAGTACCTTAAAAGAAGAGGCCCAACTTGGTGGTGTGGGCTTCTTTTTCCTGAAAGCTTCTCTAAAGACCACAATTTCAAAAATTCCAAAGCAGTTCATCCCTAGGTTTGTATTCATCATTGTCTGCTTAGAACAAGCCAACTAGCTGCATCTGTACCTGGTGGCCCAGGAATGTACAACCTACCTACTTGGGTGGCTGAGGCAGGAGGATTGCCAATTCAAAGTCTTCCTGGGCAACAGAGTGAGTTTAGGGCCCGTCTGGGCGAATTAGTGAGACCCTGTATCTAAACAGGAACTGAGAAAAGGGTTGTGGGTACCGTGCAAAACTCTGGCTCCCACCTCCATTATCAAAATGTGCTAGCAGTGGCTGCAGGGAGAATGCTAGCTCACCGGAGACTTTCTGGAGTGATGATTGTAGCAGGAAATAATTGGAAGGATAGTGGAGGGGTAAAAATGAATCGGGAGAGGGTGAGCAACCAGATGTTAGTGGCAGAAAGTGGTTCCCATCTCCAGAGCTAGACATGGAAGGAGCCATACACTCAGCCAGAGCACAGAGGTCAGAGAAAAAACAGGGAGAAGAACTTTGTGTTGGGTACAGCACAAGAAAAATTCATCAGCGTCTTCCTGATTTCCACAACCAGCTTCTACCAGGGAATTCCCAGGACAGACCCTATCTGCCAGTCTATTGGCAGGGGCGCCTGGAAAACGTGTGCTACATCCTTTGTGATTGCGGAAAGGTAGGTAAGTTCCCAGAACAGCAATCGGGCACCACCACTGTAGCAGTGAGGAAGAATTAAGAATACAGGGGATGCCTAAAGTCTCCATCTGCCACCTCGAAGCTCTTTCTCCAGCTCCCTGTGGCCAGCTGAGAGGACACAAAGGGTGAGAGTCTGCTCTGATCACACACCCAACGTTCTCTGTGCGGTCCTATTATATGCTTTTAAATGTTATTCATTCACCTCGTCTTAGCTGCTCGTTTCTTCTGTATATAGAGCCCAACACAGTCACAGTGTTGTGATGACCGACATTATTGCGGCGGCGTTATCTTGAGAACTGCAAATGTCCTGTGCTCCTTCAATTCCAGACTGGTTTCTGTACTCACACGTCTGGAGCTAACATCACATTACTGTCTCAAAGAATTTGTCTATGTTCTCTGACAAAGGAAAATATTTATCTATAGATTAGGTTTGCCATTTTCAATCCTAATGGGGTACCAGCGTAGAGTCTCCAGATGACAATACTGTAAGTAAGGAGGGAAACAGTATATATTTTATTCCATCAAATGTCTGAATGCCCAAGGTCCCACAGGCACAGGAGAGAGGAGTGAGGACCAGGTCAAGGGGTGGGTGACGAGGAGCTGGTGATGGAGAAGAAACTAAGGTCATTTGGTTATTGCATCAATGATTAAGAAAACTGTGGCACGGTGGGCACTGAGCCAGGTACTAGCAGGACAGGAACACTCCATATTTCCATGGATCTTATAGTCTGTGGAAAAGGCAACAGGATGAGTTCAGAACAGCCTCTTTTCAAATAGCCATGGTCAAAGATCGAGGAGCTGTGCTGAGCATCCTCAGAGGGCTGGAGGAATCACATTTTGGTGCTGAGACCTGGATGCTGACTTAGGGAAGAGTGGTCCAGATAAGACGTCATCCCAGAAGCCAGACAGTCTTGGTACTTGTTTTGAGTGATCAAAGGCAATCAGTTGGCCAGAGGAGGGAAGGAGGAAGAGAGGGAGGGAAGGACAAAATAGGTGGCTACTATAGCAGCTTATTTTGTTAAACCCACAAATTAAGGTGGAACCACTTTCCAGGATGACTGCTAGGCAAAAAGCATGAGGCTTTCCTTTAGGCAAGGTGCTGGTATGCTTGGTCCTGAGAGAAAGCAGGACTAGTGGGGGGGGGGGTGAGGGTTATGGGAAGGTTTGGAGGGAGGAAGGCTGAGAAAGAGATGTTATAATATAAATTACATACAGAAAAATAAAATAAATATGTAAAAAAAAATAAAACTGCAGGTGGACAGTATTGCTTCAGTTGGGGAATAAAGACCAACATCAGACAAATATTTCAAAGATTCTACTGTCAATCAAACAGAACCGAGTTTGTTTAGACCATGGATTTTGGAACTAGGAACCACCAAGATGAAACTCTTTGTTTTTTGAAGAGGAAATCAGGGGCTTAATGACAGCAGAAGGTCAGTGAACTGACACCTGCTCATGAATCCTTTGACATGTCTTATTTTTACTTTTTTCTATCATAGCATGGATGTAGGTATGAACATCAAGCAACTGTCCAAATTTCCTGAAATATGGTCTTGAAGTGTTCCTCATATTCCTCAGCAAACTGCATTTCCCCACTCATCACATTAGTGAAATTATACCTACCTCATGCTGTGATGGGCCGACTTAATGTAAGCATCCATGAGCTGTGGAACATTGAAGTAACCAGCAAACACCTACAGATCCAGAGAAGAGTTCAAACCTCGTGGTTGCTATTTCCTTTTAACTAATGCAATGGCAAGTAAGTAGTCATTATAAATAGAACTATAATTGTCCCGGAGCCTGGATGTAATTCTGAGCTTCCCGTCTATAAATAAGTTGGTCCACTCTAAATGGACCCCACTGTGCTTCCTAAAGTCACAATGACTAAGTCACCAGCCACAAACAGCTGATGTTGGGCTTGCAGCTCGAGATGAGTGCACTTCACAAAGGGCATTTAAAGATATGTCCAAGGATGACTAATGGCCTATATGGAGAGTGCTACACTCAGCTGCTTGGAATTCTTAGCAGGTCTCTGGATTCTGTCTAAAAATATCGGCTGCAACATCTGCCCTCATTGTTTGGTGCATGCAGAGACGGCTTTAGTGCACGCAGAACAGGTAGGTCCAAGCTTTCCAGGGGTGAATAAAGATGCTTCATCCAGCAATCTGTGTAGACTGAATTTCAACTTCTTTGGAGATGCTGAAAAGCTCTGTAAGTTACATTTTGGTTTCTGGAAGACGGGACTTAGGAAGAAAGTCAAGAGAAAGGCAATGGATATCACATGCGCTGTGAACAGGTGTCTGGTTGGGAGTGTCTCCTGGGCAGCCCATCTGCTCTTCAACCTGCCCTTGGGACTCCTCGTGCAATGTATATGGATGCCGTTTTTGTGTTGTGAGATATTGGATTACAGTATGTGAAGATGTGTCACTGTGGTTGCTTTAATAAAAAGCTAAATGGCCAATAGCTAGGCAGAAGGGATAGGTGGGACTTCTGAACAGAGGGATCTCTGGGAAGGAAAGGAGGAACTATGCCCAGAGGAAGCAGGAAATGCAAGAGAAGAAGTAGAAACCACAAACCAAGTGGCAGCATATAGATGAGTAGAAATTGGTTAATTTAAGTTATAAGAGCTAGTTAGAAACAAGCCTAAGCTAAGGCTGAGCTTTCATAATTAATACAAAATCTCCATGGGTGTGTGTGTGTGTGTGTGTGTGTGTGTGTGTGTGTGTGTGTGTGAGAGAGAGAGAGAGAGAGAGAGAGAGAGAGAGAGAGAGAGAGGGCAGAGAGAGAGACAGAGACAGAGAGACAGAGAGAGTGAGCAACCCAAAGAAAAATCCATCATTTTTGGTAGCTGTTTGTAAACTCACTCCCTGATGTCTGTGCCTAACACAAGAGACAATAAGAGAAGAAATTCCTGTGCATCATATAAGGCTGTCCTGAAATTACTTTCAACTTTTATTGGGAAATATTATTGCATAGTCCTATACTCTATAACTTTATCATATACAATATTGCCATGCACTCTATATACACTTGTATAATTCATTCTCACAATAATTTCCCCTCGTTCTTAAGGAAGGAAGTGAAGACCGCCATCAGAGCTGAGATGCACTGCGGGAGTGACCTGACTTCAGACATGAGCGCCTTGCTTCTTCTGTCCACTGTTTACCAAAATGAGTTTTCCAGAGCTCCACTGACACCTGGGAACATGCACTCTTTGAATGGAAAGTCTGGGATCAAGCAAACTGAGGAACTGAGGAAACTCATCTCAGGCTCCGATGCAGACTCGCGGGAAAGGCTAGTTTAGTGGTGGCATGATAGAGAATATTTCTGGTAACTGCAGCTATTGCTTGAGCAGGTTTGGAAGTTGGAAGCAGAGTGTTGGTTTCCATGAGTGTATGAAGTCTGAAACTTCTGCTTCTCCTTGTGTTTTATTAAATCTCCAATCCACAGAAAATGCGCATCATGTTCCATTTTGCCACAGGGCAATGAATGAATGGCTCTCTGGAACAATTCATTTATCCAGGTAGGGCTGGTGAGTTTCTACTGTGCTCAGGACAGCGTGATGTCCACACCCTCAAACCCAAACATAAAAGGAGGTCAGAAATGCACGTACAAAATAACCTCATGCAATAAGGGAACGGCAGCAGGTTAAGTCATTTACCACCAAGCCCCTAATGATTTGAGCTTGGGACCACGTGGTGAAGGGAGAGAAATGATTCCTGAAAGGTGTCCTTTGACCTTGATAACACATACTCTTATCGTGGTTTAATAAGGATCAGGATAAACAAATAGGCCGAACAGATGTTTATTCAGCGAGACATAACTTACAACCTAGACAGATGAACACCAGCAGGTTCCACCGGATGTTCTCCTCTCTGCATCCCATCCGGCCAGCAAGAGAGGGCTCCCAGGCTCCACCTGAAACCTAGTTCCCCAGGTCACTTCTGCCCGTGGCTCCACCCCCCCAATGGGCGTGGTCAGTGCCACAGAAGCAAACAGAGTATCACACTACAATTCTCTTTCTCTCCTTCTCTCTCTCTCTTTCTCTCTCTCTGTCTCTCTCTCTTTCTCTTTGTCTCTCCCTCTCTCAGAAAAGAAATTTATAGAAGAACTTAACCAATTTCAGAGATAATTTTTTATATCTAAATAATAATAATACAGACTTTCACTTTCAAGCCACATTTAGCTTGCAAAACATCTTGACTGTTGTGCCTACAGGACAGTGAAATAGGTGCTCTGAGAAGAGAGGATGAGACAGATAGCATAGGAGGGGCCTTGGTGTATACGTGGGACAATACAGACTTCAGGCTCTGTGGTATCTCTGCATAAATATCTCTAAACCTCATTTTCACTTTTGTTTCCAATTACAAGCTTTAAGCCAGGTCCATTATCCATTATAGTCAGATGGCACCATCCAAAACGTGGCCCAGAATGGTAACTGTATAAATCCACATTATTTCCTCCTCTCACATGTATTCAGATACAACAACAGAGAGTTGAGGTCATCAATGTCTCACCAATCTGGGAGACTTATCTATTCCTGTTCCTCAGTGTCATTCCTGTAGGCAATGTAGCAGTGCTCCATTAAAGTGCATTCTTAATTCATAAGCAGATAACCCCCGAGCTGGCAAAGCCTCGCCACTATGTACAGTGCTGGCATCCATTCCTGACTCTGCACAACCAGCAACTGCTCTGCAGCCAATACTCATCAAGTCCCATGCCACACTGCTCGTCTCTCCTGTAGGGTCTATAGAACGTGTTTTGTGTATCTAGTTCAGAACTAGAACCCAGCAATATCAGTCAGTATGAGTTGGTCAATGGGTTATTCCTACATTCTACACATACAACAAGAAGTATACGATAATTGGTGAGTTAGTATTTTCTTGTCATTCCTGTAGCTGCAGTTAAGGATCACTAGCTAGAATGTAGACCTCTGTCCTCTTTAGAAGAGAATTTAGAGGTAGAACATTGTATCGCAAAGGTTGTCTCTGGGTTGTAAACTACATCATAGATGACAGGACTATGGAGGTAGAAGCTGTCCCTTGTTTAATGGTGTCTATGTATCAAAGCCCTTCCGCAGTAGGTGCTCAGCCCTCCCACAAGTAAAACCAGTGTGGGACATGGGAACTGGGGAGATGGCTCAGTGGTTAAAGTCTCTCTGCTCTTGTGGAAACTGGATTTCAGTTCCCAGAAGCCACAATGGTCTACTCAAACTCCCTGTGACTTCAGCGCCAGAGGGTTCAATGCCCTCTTTGTGGACACAGACCACACACATACACTCATAATTAAAAAGAAAATTGTTTATAATTGGGTATCACTTTGTGTGCGTTACAAAGTCTACAAATGCTGCCACTCACTTTTAAGAAACATTGCTTGCTTTCTACACAAAGCATCTAGCAAGACCAACAGTCTACATAGTCAACTGGAAAGAGTTTTGCCTTGGAATTCCCAAATCCATGGGAAATCACTTTACCCATCATATTTGTTGTTTGTGTTCCTCTTTGGGCCGAGAGAGTCTCTCCCAGAGCATCACTTATCAAGTCGGATAAAGGTAAGTAGAGTTGTGGGATGTAGATGAGAGACCCACAGCAGATTCTTTATGGAGAAGCTATATGGCCTTTGAATATACCTCATTCCCGTAGCCTGTGACCTAAGTGTATACATTTAAGTTGACTTGTCTCATCATGCATTGATAACCGCAAGAGGGTATGTGCTGTGTGTAATAGAGATGCGAAAGTCTGCTGTTCCTTTTTAGAATTGGATTTATCAGGCAGAGGAATAGGTTTTCCCCTATGGTTTCCTTCATCTTGGTTGTCATTTTTTAGCAGTGAAAACCTCATCAACATCTAGCAGCCTCTCGTGCACACAAAAGAAGCACCGTCGCTTTAAATTTTCAGTAGGCAACTGGCATTTTATTATTTACGTATTTCATGTCATTATGCTGGATAATATAACAAATGATGCAATCAGATCCACAGGAAATTTAAAGTGGTGTACACCTGTTCTCACCTGGGATTGGAGCAATAGCTCATCCACAGCCTCCCCAGCCAGCCCAACGCCGGCGCCACACAAAGCCTCTGCGCAGAGCCTCGCTTCCAGACTGACAAGCAGGCTGGGGAACATAAAACCAATTCCGTGAGCTCGCTTCAATGACCTTTGGGCTTGTTATTTTGTAAAATGGCAGTTTTCTTTCTTTGAAAATCCTCTTTTCTTTCTCTTAGTTTGGATAGGGACGGTGGCTTCCTAAAGTATCGCTGAGGCAGGATACACATTACAACGGTTTTCCTTAGGTTATCTGTGTAGGACATCAAGGCCTGCGGTACCCTTTTGTCACTGACGCTGTTGCTGCACTGTAGAAACTGTATCATGGGTGGACACTTGCTCTTCTGTATTCAGTGAAGCAGGACGATGCATTTATCTAAATAAATTAATCATGACCATGGCCAAGAACAAGTCTCTTTTAAGAAATTGGCAAGTTATTCCAAGATGAAAATGACTTGAACGTGTAGCTGGGTTCACAGTCTAACACTGCTGGAAGACGGGCAGCCAGCTGGGTGCCCTTGTTTTCAACTGTTCACCAATCACTATGTCAGGTTCCCAAAGGGGCGAGAAGTATACGCAACGTTTTTACTCCCTTTTGTAAGACTTCACATCGAGCTTTGAGGACCCTCCTAGCTAACTGAGTTTACCTAATAGAGTGACCAGATAACATATAGGACACCCGTTGATTTGAGTTTCAGATAAGCAATAAGTATGTGGGATAGAAATGCCCCACGCATCGCATGGTACAGATGTAACATGTAAACTACACCTCTCAAAACATCAAATGTAGTGAAGCAAGATGTGCAGACTTAACATTAAACTTTAATTGTACAAACTATATTATATTAAGTATCTACATATGAAATACTGTATATATATATCTTATATTAAAGAAATTATATTATATGGTGAATCCAATGTATTAAACAAGGCACATTATACTAAAAGATTGTGTTATTTGCAATTCCATTTTAATTTTTTATTATTTTATGTGTTTGGGTATTTTGCTTGAATGTGTCTATGCATCATGTTCCTGTCTTCACAGAGGGCAGACAAGAGTATCAGACTAGACTTACAGGTAGATGGTTGTGAGCTGACATATAGGTGCCAGGAAAGGAACCTGAGCCTTACAGGGCACCCACAGGGCAGCTAATGACTGCCTGTAACTCGACTATCTGGCACCCTCACACATGCATGCAGGCAAAACACCAATGCAAATAAAATAAAAATATTTTTTTTTTTAAAAAAAGATGGGAGTTACCAAGCTCAGAAGCTCTGAGGCTGTCTGGCCTTTCACCTCCTGCCTTAACTGGTGGCCCTGAGATGATGTGTATCAGTGGGATGTGTACACAGGACCAGAAAAGGGAGCTCAGGGGCAGGAAACCATTTCCTTCTTAGTAGTTTGGCTACATTGAAAAAAGTATTTTAAAAACCAAACAAACAATACCCAGTCAAATTTGAATTTCAGGGGCAGGAAAGCAGCTTAGCAGGAACCCTGGGAGTTGAACCCAGGTCCTCTGAGTGAGCAGTCAGTGCTCTTAACCACTGAGCCATCTCTCCAGCCCTTGTACTGCCCATTTTACACACAAATCTCCACCACTAAGAACTGCTGTCCATAATATGACCTTGGACGTTGACTCCTCAACCTCAGCTTTCTGCTTCCATGGGGGAAATCACTCCCACTCGCAGACATTCTGATGGACTTCGGGCCAGTGGCAATTAGCGCTTTATGATGATGGGATCTCTTGAATTTCATCATACACAGAGACACGCTATTTTTTTTTTTTTACTTTCCACAACAAAGATGTGCAACATATCAGAACCTCAAAGGAAATAAGAACATATCTTCACCTTCCTGTTGTTTACCCAGCACCTGCAGATCATACCCTCTCAACACAGCTGAACAGAGCCGTCTCAACCGCCCTCTCCCAGGACCATTGTTTCTTTGTGATGATGGTGTGGGAGAGTTCTGCTTTCCTGGCAGTGTCCTGCCATGGCCTGCCCCCGCCCCCCCTCCCTCTCTCTCTCTCTCTCTCTCTCTCTCTCTCTCTCTCTCTCTCTCTCACACACACACACACACACACACACACAAGAAATAATTGAATAAATAAATGCAATAAACATTTTAACTAAATCAGAGTTTTCATAATTGAGTCAGACTTGGTGGTACACATGTATAATCTAGCACTCAACAGGGGAAGCCAGGAAGATGGGTTCAAGGTCATCCTCAGCTACCTAGCAGGTTGGAAACCTGCATAGGCCACATGGACTCCTGCCTCCAAAAAAACCAAGAAGTCAGCAAGGTCAAGAAGAAGTATGTGGGGTACTTAAAACCACCAGTGTTTATGATAATGAAATTCCCATTAAAATAGTAATAACAATGACAACAATCAACGGTAGCACATACCATCTAGGGAACATGCTAATGTGCTAATCACTTCACATATTTACATTTTCTAATCAACATATCAACTGATACTGCAAACAGGGCTGTAGTTTCACATGAAGGAACATCCAGGCAGCAGGGAAAGCTAGGGAAAGGGCTGGAGAGACAGCTCAGCAATTGACAGCACTTGCCGCCCTGCAGAGGGTGAATGTTCATTCCCAGAAAACCACATTTCACAACTGTCTGTAATTCCAGCTCCAGAGGATCCAACCCCCTGTTCCGGCTTCTATGGGTACTCACACGTGCCCATACACACAGACACAAATAATTAAAAATAAAATAAACGTTTAATAAAAACTAAAGAAAAACTGTGCTCCAAATAATATGCCATCAAATCACTGAAGCAGGATTTTCACCAGTCCCCAAACCAGCAATTTTAGGGTGACGCCCATTAACAATGTGTGTTCCCCATGGTTTTGTGTGTGTGTGTGTGTGTGTGTGTGTGTGTGTGTGTGTGTGTGCGCGCGCACATGCATAATCTCTTGCCGTTAACTGAAGCTGTATGTGAGTCTCTAGAAGATAAGTATTAAGCATTATAATTTATATAAAGTATGCTTCAGAAGAATTACAAGCTTTTGTGAATTAGAGTAAATATCATTTATAGCATTCTCCATGCAAAACTTAAAACTTAAACACTCTTGCCTGAATTCTTCATTCACCACCAGGTGGAACAGCCAGATCCTGAATGGAAAATCCTTATTTTCATGTGTGCACCAAACACTTACCTTGCAGAAATAAATCTGAATAAAAGAGATACTTAGTTTTTCCCTTTATTTTTCCGGTAAGCTATTTAGTACCAAGGTCTCAGTTGAGCACCTTGCTCCAAATACATTTTCTTCCAGCTTCCCCGTCCACTGGATTGTCACATTCCATGTGTGAGTTTTCATCAGTTGGTCTTGCTAACTAACAGGATGCAGTAAATGACCTTGGACTCTGAGCCCCACCTTTCAATGTTACTCAAGATCAGACATCAGGTGAAAAGAACCTAAACCTCTTGTGTTTTAATTGTGCTTTAGAGGAGAAAGGGAAACAAGGTTAGGACAGATGTGTTGGATATGACTGGTTCAGCCTTTGTAACACTGTGATCTAAAATCACCAGTGGCTTAAAGGTGCAGAAGTTGGAGGGGTTTGCCATTGGGAATGTAATACTCCAAGTCATTAGGGAAGCCCTGCTTCATAAGGTTGTCTGGCTGTGCATCAACCTTGATCTACCTTCACCCTTAGATCCTCCAACTTCACTTATGTGGTCCATAGCTCCCTGTCAAGTCTACACCCAAGCTGGAGGTGGGAAATAAGTGTGTCTTCTCATCCTGCATGGATTTAGCTACAAGGAAAGTCAGGGCACAGAATCATTTTGCTGCATTGCCCTTTGCTGCAATATGAATATAGAAGCTGAAAAGAGTGTGGCCATCGGGTGATGAAATGATAACCATCTCAGCCCTAGTGACTGCATGCACGGCACAGCCAATGAAGTTAACCCTGAAAAAACCAACCTTGCACTGCAGCCCCGGAGCTAGAAGTCTGGAGTTCTACTCCCATCTGTTCAGTAACCGTGTGACCCTGCTGAATTGAGATTGGATTGGGATTGAATTATTGTACACCTGAAAGACAAGTAAAGTACCCTCTAAGTGTGGCAGTGAGGACATTTCCACAGTCAAGGAGGTCATAACCACTGACACCTGGTTGATGAGTTAGTCCCTCGCTGAGCTCCTAAGACAGTAGCGTTATTGGGAGAGGTAAAGGGGGGCATTGGATAAAATGAGTCACTGGGGAATATGCTTGGGGCTGTATCGTAGAGCGGGGGGCTTTTTTGTCTCCTCATTCTTTCTGTTTCACATCTTCCAGTTAAGGCCAGCCCCCAGCATACATTCCTGCTGCCATGATGTTCTGTCCAAGCTCATAGGGTCAAATGCAACCATGAACAGTTAACTCACTTGTCCTATAAGTGACCTTCTGTCGGGTGTCTTGCCACAGTCGTGGGACATAGTGAGTACAGGTGGAGTTACCTTTACTGAAGCCACGATTTCTCTTTTAGCTATATGTTTGAACTATGGTAATTATCTTTTTCAGGTACAACTCCTACACTTAAACTATTGTATTAGCTTTCTAGGTAATTCCTTTAGTGATATCTACTGAATTTGTTGGGGAAATGGTTGGGAACTGGAAGGCCAGGAAGAGCAAGGCAGTTTAGGTAAACTGTGGCAACAGATTCAGCCTTATCTACAGGACCACTGTGACCTCATTGTAATTCCTTAAACACAGCATCCATCGGCACTGCCTACGGGCTGGAGACTTCCCTCATGGTGGGGACAGGCACAACGCTGCTTCTAGAAAATTCTTTATTCTCTTGAGCTTTCCCTTCATGTTCTGAAGCTATTTTACTGGGGGTTGTCTCTCATAGTCTTAATAGTTTAACCAACTCTATAGCTGGCTCCTGAATCTCTATCCAGCTTGACTTCTTTTGTAATCCACCTACATGCATCTCTCTGCCTACCCAAAAAAATCTATGAAGGACATCTTAATTGTGAGGGGAGGGTACAGGAAGAGGAGTAGGTTATCAAGCAAAGAGTAATCCTCAGGAGCCATCTATCTTGTTTGTTTGTTTTAAACTTTATTTTACATACACACTGAAAAACTTTAAAAATCATGTGCCAAAATTAACCAGGCCCAAAGGCCATACCACTTAATGAACTTCAGTTAGACAATCAGAATGGAAGCTGTGGATTTACATAGGATTTTATACTTTCACTATCAGATATATTTTATGAATTTATCTACCGCTAAAATCTGGAAGCCCCTGACAGACTTAGAACTGGAAAAACAATTAGCTTTATATCCCATTTCATAACTCACATGCATTGCTTACAATATCCCCTAATATTTAGTCTTTTATATTCTCTTTTCTATATGTTACCCTGTACCCATACATACATTTGCTTACATATATATGCACATATACTATTGGCTAGATTCCACATGTAAAGGAGAAGATGTGGTATTTCTTTATTTGTTTGTTTCTCTGTCCTGAGATGGCTTGACCTTGGTTAATATTATATTATCCTGTTTTTTAAGACAGAGTCTCTTCTTGGCTTAATACCTACCAAGTAGGCTAGGCTGGGGGGGGGGAGCCTGTCTCCACCTTCTCAGCTATAGGATTATAAATATGCTCTCCCGTGGCCAGGTTTTTTGTTGTTGTTATTTTGTGTTTGTTTGTTTTTAAATGTCTGTCCTTGTGCTTAGAAGGTAAGTACTTCCCCAACTCCAGCAAGAAACCAAGTAGCAATTATCTTTAGCCTTGTCCCCTGGTGACTAGCTCGTATTATCTATCTTATTACCTATCTGATAACTGTCTTGGGGACTGTATCGCAGGTATTGGCTGCTCTCAGTGGTTCTTCACTGACTAGCCCTTCATACAGTAGGTAAAGACAGTCCCTCTCCTTAGCTCCTCACTTCTGACCCTCCTGTTCCTCCGTAGAACTGATGGATGTCTTTCTAAGAGTGGGAACAGGAGATAGAAATTGACTCTGCGGTTTGGGGGGAGAAACATCCCCCCAAAAAGTGACCAGTTGCTTTCTTGGCTAAAAGTCAGAGATGTCCTTGGAATGTTCTTGCTAGAGGCCAGAAACCCAGACTTTTTAAGACAAAATGTCTCTGCCTCCACCATGGCCAGAGTCACCATTGCCAGGATGAAGTCTGGCTTTTTCCTTATCTCTTCCCCAGAAGGATTACTCCTGTCCTGGGAACCACAAAGCTAAAGCATCTTGACACCTGGGTGGGAGCTGTACTGACCAGCAGCCTAATGGCACTCCAGTCCTGGGGCCCTTCCGACGGATAGCAGTTCTTTCTCTGAAGATTTCTAAAATTATTTCTTTCTAGTACTGACCTTGTTTCCATGCATTTCTTTCTTTGAATGTAAGAGAAACCCCCAAAGCTGCTGGGTTACAGTAGACTTCCTGGACCCTAGCTTCTAAAGCTGACTTACCCAAGGATGAAGAAAGTTCCCATCGCTCCCAAAGCCATCCCGATATCCCTGTACCATACTCTCCAGAAGCTTCCACAGTTTCACAGTTGTTCATGATAGCATGAAAAACAATCATCTTCCCTCAGGACCCAGATATTACCCCATTTGGCAGTCCACCGGCTCTACTCATTCACATTAGTGAATCACCCCCCACCTCCAACCCACCCCCACCCCCACCCCCATCACTTTCAGGCAGAATTGACTCCTGAGGAATCTACTGTGTTGTCAACTCAAACATCCACTTCCCTGCAAGCTCTTTCTGATGCCACAGCAGCACATCCGTTTGTGTTATCTGTGTTGTAATTTATTTCTAGGTGTTCAGTGTCTACTAGACTATGAGAGCTTCTCAATGTCTACCTTCTGTCTACAGAAGAGGGGAGACTGTGAAAAGGAAATAACCAGTTCCTAAAAGCCCTGCCTGAGAGCAGCTGATGTCACCTTAACTCTCCTCACAACTGGATAGAACTTGATCGCGTGCCGGGCTTCCGGCAAGGGTGGGTAATACACCATAGCTGTATGCCCACAAAGAAAAGCATCAAGCCAGTGAGGCACAGAGGCATGGGCCACTAATCCAAGCTACTCAGAAGGCAGACACAGAATTTCAGGTTCAAGTCCTGCCTGAGCTACAAAGCCAGCAAAAGCCCATTCTACGAAACTTAGTGAGACCCTGTCTCAAAAAAACAACATCCTTTTCACGGGCTCTGTAGATATCTCGGTGACAGAGCATTTGCCCAGTGTGTGAGGCCCAGTGACTAATTCCTCTTTCTGCAAAATAAGAGTTTTAGCAAAAGCCAGGGAGCTATCACGGATTGCTGAGCAGAAAGTGTGAGGGTTGACTTTAGGTCTTAAGTTTAAATGACTGCTTAGGAGATCTATAAAACAAACATGCCTGTAAGTGTAAGCCCCACTTACCTAAGGACAGGTAACTCCCTGGAATGCTGGGGGCCACGTGCTTTCACGTCTGTAAACAAGAATGGTTCCACAATCTCACAGGATGTGCTTGAGCACTCATACGTGGGAGATACGCATGTAGGAAGCATGTTAGGATGTGTGCTTGACCTTGATTGGACAAAGGCTGCACATGCTTGACCTGCGGGTTTTGCCTTATAAGCCCCTGCCAAATGTAATGTGGGGCTATGCTCCGAGATTCCTGGTATAGACCTGGCCAGTGTCCGTCATAGTGAACACACACTGCTTAGTAAACCTTGTTTCAAATTTGGATCTAAAATTGTAGTAGTGGTCTTATTGTTGCCCAGTGGATTAACTAAAAGTGTTTGCATCCCTCACAAACAATGCCAGGAGTTTCCCTTAGGGTTTGTTCTTTAACCTTCTAATTGCTGAAGTGACAACATTCAGTGCTGTGCCTGGACCCAGGTCATCCTGGTCTCCTCAAAAACGAACGGTGAGAAAACACGACCCAGAAGCAAACGTTCTAAGCTTAACTCCGTGTCTTTCTTTTTTAATCTGTGTGTGTAGGTGCCAGTGGAACCCTGGAGAGGGTGTTTAGATCCCCTGGAGCAGGAGTTACATGCCACCCTGTGTTCTTGTATAGTCCTTTGTCATTAAATCCTTCAGTATTTTCCAACTCTTTCTGTTTAATGTCATTTCTATTGCTGTGATAAAATACCCCGAGCACCCCCCCCCGACAAAGCAAAATTGAGAAAGAATTTGTTCACCTTAACATTCTAGGTTGCAGTCTGTCACTAAGAGGAGTCAGGGCAGTAAGTTAGCATCTACTAACTGTCATCGCCGCCACAGTCAAGGGCAGGGAGGGTGAATGCCTTCCGGCCTGGCCTAACTACTCACTTGCTCTCAGCAGGGTTTCTCATCTCTTACACTCTTTGGGAAGCCCTGACTAGGGAACAATGTTGCCTGCAAGGGCCTGGGTCTTCCTACACCAATGACAAGCCTATAGCCAACACCAAGGACAAGCCTACAGCCAACTTGATCTAGATAGCTTCTCAGTAAGACTCTTTCCAGGTGCTTGTAGGTTATTATTTATTTATTTCTCTTCATGTTGGAGGGGGGCTTATGGAGGGGGTTTGGGAAAGGCACAAGTACCAAGAAACGTGGAGGTCAGAGGATAACTCTTGGGAGTTGGTTCTCTCCTCCCACCAGGAGTGTTCTGGGGATGAAATGCAGGTTGCTGGGCTTGGCATCAGGAGCCTTTGCCTACTTCTCCCAACCCCCTTTCCCCTTTCAGTCTGTAGTAATTACTGCCACCCTACCCAACTGTATAATCTCGGTAAAGAGCTGATAATGATAATGCAGCTGCCCATCTTAACCCAAGAGGAGTGAGATGTTCTCAGGATAAATGCCTTTAGTGCAGTTCAGTTTAACAAGCAACTGGTGGAATTAGTGTCTTTAAATCACACAAGAGACACTGACCATTATTGCTTCTAATTAAAAAAAAAGAAAAAGAAAAGAAAACGTATTTGGGAGCTATAACCACAATGTAAGTTTATATTAAAGAAAATTCCCAGTAAAGGATAAAATTTCTATATTCCATGCCCTCATTTTTAACTTTTTGGTTATTTGAGCATGGGAACTTGAAAAAAAATGGAGTAAAAGTCCTATTAGACATGGTAGTTACATTGATACATTGATTCAATATGTGATTAGCTTTGGACTGTAATCATTGTTAGTCTTGGAACTGTCCCAACTCTGCTGATGCAGACTTCTAACTTGTTTGAAGTCTGCATCTCATCTGATTGTTTGTAAGGACTACTGGGGATAGAATTTCATGGTTCTTGGGGTTTTCTGCGGGCCACACCTACCAAGGCTTGGGATTTCTGTTTCTTCACAGAATCTGATGGTTGGTGTTTAAATGCAGAAGGGTAGATCTGTACTTAAATTCTCATCATTTAAAGTGACAATAAATGCTACCAATGCATTTTATTCAATGCAGAATTAAAAAGGAAGCCTTCAGCCAGGCTGTGGTTGCACATGTCATTAATTGCAGCTCTCCTAAGGCCGAGGCCGGAAGATCTCTGTGAGTTGGATGCCATCATGGTCTCCAAAGTGGGTTCCAGGGCATCCAGGATTACGCAGAGAAACCCTATATCAAAAAACCAAAAACCAACCAAACAAACAAAAATATTTAAGGAAGACTTCACTCACTAGGGATCCAGTCCACACTGATAGGAGGAAAAAAAAAATGATTTTCAAGACAGGGTTTCTCTGTGTATTTTTGAAGCCCATCCTGGAATCACTCAGTAGACCAGGCTGACCTTGAACTCACAGACATCCATCTGTGCTGAGATTAACGGTGTGAGTCACCACCACTTGGCTGAAACATTTTCAATATGCACTCAAATACTCTGGATAGCTGCTCCCCAGCTTCCCACCTTCCACATGTCTTGTGTGAGGCTGTACATATTGACTGATACTACGTCCCTAAGGACTGGGCTTTTTTCAAAAATATAAAGAAACATTTCCTGTTTCTAGTAGTGGGGACAATGCTCACCCTTAAGGTCAAGCCAGACCAGGTGGAATGCCCTCACTTCAGTGTAACTGCCACTTTGTCACTAGCAAGGAAGGAGGGACCATTTTGCTGAGAGTGGGTGTGTGTGGATTCCCCTGAATAGCGAGAGTACACCTTGAACTTGCCTGACTGTTTGTCTGGTGACTGTGAAGCTCCCGTAGAACTCCGGGAAGACACCAGGGCTCTGTGACAAAGTGTGGCATGGATAGAGAGCTAGAGCTCTCCCTTTCTTCAAACACTCTAATACAAAGCCTGGGCCTTCCCAAAAGTTGATAGCAAACTTCCTTGGTGAGCAACAATGGATGGAACAAAATTTCAGGCTCGCTTTTTGAGACAGGATCTTATTCTGCAAACTGGTTGGCCTTGAATTTATTCTTCACCTCAGCTTCGGTTTTGCTGCCTCAGCCTTCCAAAATGTGGGACTAACATTTGACATCACTATGCCTAGCAAGTGTGGCTCCTTGATAGACAAAAGCAAAGCATGTGTGTAGAAAGAAGGAAGGGCGATTGATGGCTGTCCATCATGCACCATCCAGCTTCTCAGCATGTACTAGAACATTCACACAAGACACATTTTTAAGTTGTTATTTGTTTTAAATTTTACCGTGTATGAGTATCTTGTCTACATGTACGTGTGTGTCACATACATTCATGGTGCCCACAGCAAACAGAAAAGGGCAGCAGATCCCCTGGAACTAGAGTTAAGAACAGTTGTGAGCTGCCATGTAGGTGCTGGGAACCAAGTCTGGGTCCTCTACAAGAGCAGCCAGTGCCTTTAAACACTCAGCCATCTCTCTCCAGCTGCTCTCATCTTCAGAGTAAATACACACATAGATACGGTTTTATGGATCTGTAAAACCCTAGAATTCTGCCTGGTGGTGATGGTACAGGACTTAAATTCCAGCACCCAGGAGGCACAAGCAGAAGTATCTCTGTGAGTTCGAGGCCAACCTAGCCAACAGAGTGAGTTCCGGGACAGCCAGGGCTACACAGAGAAATCCTGTCTCAAAATAAAACAAAACAAAAAAGATAAACAAATCAAAACTAACCAACCAAACAAACAAATAAAAGCCCCAGAAATGCAAATGAATGGAAAGGTAAGATCTATCTTCCTGAGTCTGACTTATTGTGTGTAATATGATGGTCTCCAGTCATATCCATTTCCTAGCAGATGACATCGTAGCATTCTTCTTTATGTCTGATGAAAATCCATGCATACATATGCTGCCCTTCCCTCTCCCCTACCCCCCACCCTTCTCCTATTCCTCTCTTGACAGACACCTAGGCTGATTCACAGCCTCACTGTTGTGAATATTGCTGCAATACACATAGATGCATGATGTCTCTAGGCCAATAGGAAGGGGCTACTGAAACAGAAAGTAGTTCTGTTATTATCATGGTGACGATAGACTTTACTTTTCAAAGCAGCTCTGTCCGTGTACTGTGAATCTGCTGGTTAACTATCACACACTGTGTTAACTTGGGGGTTGTTCTTTGGCTGTTTGGGAAGGTGTAGCCACAGTGAAGCCATTGCAAGCCTGCAGTGAGTGCGGCTTTCAAGATGTAGCCATCACTCCTTGGCAGCAGAAAACGCACACACACTTAAATGTGTGTGCTCTCATAAAGTTAAATTTAAAAAATAATTTTAAATTTACATAAAAAGAAATCAAAAGGGAATAGCAAGTGTTCACTGTCTTCCTCTGTCTTTTCTATCTGTAGAGTTCAAGTGACAGCACCAGTGACCAAGCCTAGTACTCTCCTTCCCTGCCAGAGTTTTGGCTTTCACTGGGGACACTAGAGTCTGTGTGACACTTTTATGTCAAGCTGGATGGAGATTCTTTTGTAAGTACACACAGAGACCCGATATGTGCCTTCAGTGGGCTTGATGATGGTGATTCTGTCACATGTTACCCTAAAGAACATCAGAGTTTCATCAATCCTTGGAAGATACTGCTTTCCTCTTTACCCCAAGATCAGTGCAATTTGAAGGACATTGTTGATTTTGATAGTTGTGTGTATATGCCATGTGTGAGGCTGGAGACTGGAAGAAGGTGTGGGGTCTCCTGGACCTAGAATTACAAGAGATTGTAGAGCACCAGATCTTGGTGCTGGGTACTGAGTGTGGATCCCCTGAAATAGCAGGAAGCACGCTTAACCGCTGAACCTTCTCCCAGGCCCCAGGTTGCTTTGTCCTGAGGTAAGGCTTCCTGCAGCCCAGGCAGACCTTGCATTTCTAATCTACCTCCCAAATGCATGAATTATAAGCATATAACAACATCTCTAGATTTATCTGGAAGGGCATTTAATTTAAAATAATAAGGAAAAAGGAAGGAAGGGAGGAGGAAAACAAGAAGATGGTTCTGGCTGGTAGAAGAGATTAAGGAATCATGGCTGCATGTTTCTTTTTAATCAACAGTAAAGGGATATAATTTATATAAAATGAATGCACCCATTTTAAATGTGATGATTTTTATAAGCGCTGGCAAGTTTTTCTATCAGTGTGTCTCTATTCATCACTTCGCTCACTCAAAAGACTTCTGCATGCCCCATTGTAACTAATAGCCCATGCCTTGCCCTAGACAGCCATGATTCTTCTATCATACACTGAGTTTTCCAGCTATAGAATTGCATACAATTGGAATAATACAGCACACATTCCTATGTTCTTGGCTTTTATTTAGGAACATAATATGCAATGTGTCTATATTTATGAAACATATCAATAACTCGTTCCTTTCTGTTGCTGAGTAGTATTTCATTCTATGGATACACCACAAGGCTTACTGATTTCCCCATTGACGGCCACTTAGCTTAGACCTGCTACAAATGAAGCTGCTTGAGCATCATTGTCCAAGGCTTTGCTAGGACAGCATCTCCATTACTTGCAGGTGTGTTTCCAGGAGTGAAATGGCTGGATCACAGGTCTTGGATTTCGAAAAGTTAGTAATGACTTTTCATTATCCCCAAGCTTCTACTTCCCCCGAGAAAGCATCTTTCTTCAAAGAAAATGAACAGAACTGCCTAAAAAGGAAGAAGGGAACAGAATGGAAATTTATCTTCTATGTCTTCTGATCAAATTTTTCCTGCCTTGTCACACCAGAGAAAAACCTAGGGTGGCTCCTGGCCTCAGTGTCTCACCCATCGGTGCAGCCAAATACTTCCTTTCAGGTTGTGTAAGACCTCACTTCCCAAATTTTGACCTTGGCCATTGGGAAGATTTTTTTTTTCTTGACATATAGTCATCTAACGGTCCTAAAAGTAATTTGTTGTTGTTTTGAGACAGGGTGAGCCCAGTCTGACTCAGATTCATTCTGTAGCTAAAGATGAACTTGAACTTTTAACCCTCTTGCCTCCACCTCCTGAAGGTCTGAGATTACAAATCCTTCTGGGTTTAACGGGTTCAGTTAAATAATTAGCAATTGTTCTAATAGGCTTGACTTTGTAAGGGACTTGACCCTCTACAGCTTTCAATATCCTTCATTTATTCTGCATTTTAATGTATTTCACGCCCTGAGAGACCACAGCTGCCAATCCAAACTTTATAACCATCAAGGCTAGCTACTAAAATCAAAGGAGAAATAAAAAGTTTCTGTGATAAAACACTAAAGGATTTTATGACTACTAAGCCAACTGTATAGAAGATAATCGAAGAAATATTTTAATCTGAAGAGAAAAATAAGCACCCCAAGAGGTCATAGGGAATAAATAATTTCAGGGTGGGTAATCAAAAAATTTTGAGAAAACACCAAAAATGCAACAAGATGACAGGAAAATAATATGTATTCTTCAATAATAACTCTGAACATTAATGGTCTTAATTTCCCTATAAAAAGACAATCTGAAAGATTGGATTAGAAAACAGGATGTATGTTTTTACTATCTCCAGGAAACATACATCATCACCACCAACAACAATAGACATCACCTTAATGTAAAAGGTTTGCAAAGGGTATTGTTCCAAGAAATGGAAGCAAAAACAAGGAAATGTCACTATTCTAATATCTGACAAAAAAAATCTGCCAATAGGATATTACAGTCTTACATATATAACCAAACACATGGGTGTCCACTTTTATAAAAGAAACACTGTTAGATCTAAAACTGTTAATGAGTAATTTCAAGACTCTATGCTCACCAATAGATGGGTCATCGGGGGAAAAAAAAAACTAAATGAAGAAACCCTAGAATTAAACGACATTATAAATCAAATTATGATGGGAGATGTTATTCTGTATATATGTTTCTCAGACTGGTTAATAAAGACCTGTGGCCAATGAGATAGCAAGATAGGCGGGGCTAGGAGACAAGGAGGAAGAGGAAGTGAGTAGGGAGGAGTCAAGATGTAGCCAGGGAAGGAGCAGGACGCCTGCCGCGCGGCTCCCCGATAAGACGACCACGTGGAAATACTTAGATAAGTAGAAATGGGTTAATAATTAAGACAGAGCTAGCCCATAAACAGTAATGGTAATTGGCCAACAGGATTGTATCAAATACAGAGTCTCTGAGTGTTATTTGGGGCACACGTGGTTGCAGGACAATGGCAGCAGGACCGGGAGGCCGGCGGGGAGACCTGCTGTAACATAATGGTGTCAGAAGCGGGATTGAGAACTTTCATTTAAAACTTAACAAAAACTTAAAAAATAGTTTTTAGAAACAAGGGAACAGAGATTAGCAAGACTTCTTAGTAGCAGCATTTTCTCCGTTGGATTTGTTTTGTTGTAGACAGAGATTTGCGTGGCTCCTTTAAGGGAGGTTTCCAAAATTAGCATAAGCAGCAAGAAAACCGCCTTGCTTTTAAAGAGCTCTGCTAACAATTCATTGGTGTGTACGAGAGCTGCAATGAAGGTTTACACTGTGTTTTAAAAAATACGCTGGCTTGGGAGAGAAAAAGAAACAGGGTACAATGGTTTAAAAAAGAAAAAAGAAAGTAGAATGGATGGGTGTAATGTCTCACGCCATTAATCCCAGCACTGGGCAGACAGATGCAAGCAGATCTCTGTGATTTCAAAGCAAACCTGGTATGCACTGAATTCCAGGACAGATAAAAGTTACACAGAGAAACCCTGTCTCAAAATATGTAAAAATAGAAGTAGAATAAATAGAGTAATAAAAAAGCCACATAAAGATGGAAAGCAGAGAGAAATTTTGGATACTATACGTGCTTCTGTTGTCTTTAAATTATTTGATTGCTGAGAAAATAACTACTGATAAAAGAAAAGCTGCTGGATTAATTCAATTTATATATTTTAAAAATGCTTTGACTCCAAAATTTAAGCCTAAGGACAAGTTACTGGGGAAAAAGATTTCTATTTTTGTTTCCACAGAAAATGAAAAGCTATGGATTCTTTCCAGACTTATATGGTTTGATCAAGCCAGACCCCCTGAAACAGCTCCCCAGGCGATCCAACATTCAAAGCAGTTGAGACAAAGCCTTGCAGACTACTGCCAAGATTTCTGCATCTTCTTTGGAACCCCATGACAGCGCCCTATACCAGCAGGAAGTAGTTTGGAAAGAACGACGCCCAAATTCCCAAATATTGTTTATAAATGTTTTCATTTAAATGGACTTGGTTATAGATGGCTATAACCACAAACAATCTTTTTAAAGGTAAAAAGGGAATTATGGTATAGATATGAATACTTTGCTTTGGAATGGATTTTCTTTTATTGACACAATTTAAGGTCAATTTTGTAATATGTATATTTCTCCTCTTGTTTAGGCATTGTGTTTATATAGCTCATTGGAAAATGTAATGTATAATTTAGTACAGATTAGAGAATTACCTATGATAGTCAAAACTTAGACTTAAGTTAGTTAGGATTTCTAGATATACAGAGATGTATTTGAGATGGATAGGCATTCTTCAAACCTTTCAAAGACCTACAGAACATGGCATTTAAAATGGTTTAGGGTTTTTCTTGACAGTGAGGCACAACTGCTCCTGGTAACACCACCTACAGAAGAAAGGAAGATGGACATCGAAGAAACACATTATGGAGTTTGCTCCTAATATGGCAAGACTAGCCATTTGAGCAAGGTACTGTTCTTCTGGACTGTTTGACTTTATGTTGTAGAAACTGGACATGCAGGACCCACAAAAAGGTGACTGCTGATTCAAGATGGACATTGCTACAGGATTCCTGCTTCATGGAAGAGGCTGCCAAACAGCCAGACAGTCTACAGGACACAGAGAAAAGTTTCCTGCCTTGTTGAGGAGTCTGGAGACACACTATGGCCTATGGGCTGAAGATGGAACATTACAGAAGAACTTCGGGTGACTGACCAGGCAATGAGTTGTCTCTGTCATTTCTAGAGTTTATATATTATCCTTCTGTGGTCTTTGAAGGAGTTGAAGACAGATAGTTATGCTTATAGTTTTCCTTAGTTAGGATTAAAGATAAGTTACATATAGGACTTTAGACTCACAAAGATAGGATTGATGATATTTTCTTTAAGTCTTACAAAATGTTAATGGACTAAATATTGTTAACTGTGATTCTTATTTGATAACTGTTATATGGTATATTTTGCTATGTTAAGGTTAAACCCCTTCTTTTACTTTAGACAGAAAAGAGGAGATGATGGGAGATGTTATTCTGTATATATGTTTCTCATACTGGTTAATAAAGCACTGTGGCCAATAGAAAACTAGATAGGCGGGGCTAGGAGACTAGGAGGAAGAAAGAGGAAGTAGAAGGCGGAGTCAAGATGTAGCCCGGGGAAGGAGCAGGACGCATGTCGCGCACTCCCTGATAAGACGACCACGTGGAAATACTTAGATAAGTAGAAATGGGTTAATAATTAAGGCAGAGCTAGTCCTTAAACAATAATGGTAATTGGCCAACAGGATTGTATCAAATACAGAGTCTCTGAGTGTTATTTGGGGCTGGCGCGGCTGTGGGCCCACGTGGCGGTGGGACCGGGAGGCCGGCTGGGAGACCTGCTGGCGGGCTGGCTGAAACATACATGCTACAAAATTAACCTAACTTATATTTATAGAAGTCCCTTCCAAACACTAAGGGATACATGTTTGAAAACGGAATTTTCTATCCACCTGGTCATGCAGCTGTTTAATCCCAAATAAATACACAGAAGCTTATATTAATTATAAACTGTTTGGCTGATGGTTCAGGATTTTTATTGGCTAGTTCTCTTTCAATTATTAACCCATTTCTATTAAACTGTGTATTGCATGCAGCTGTGGCTTACCCATAATGCTCTTATAGTATATTACTCCTTCTGTGTCTCCCCAGGGACTCTCTCTCTGGGTCCTCTTCCCCGCATTCCTAGTCTGGTAGCCCCACCTATACTTCCTGCCTGGCTACTGTCCAATAAGCGTTTATTCACTAATCAATAAGAGAAACATATATTCACAAGATACAGAAGGACATCCCCCATCATATATTCTTTTTAACAGCCCATGGAAATTTCTCCAAAATGGACCACATGTAGGACACAAAAAATGTCTCAGTAAAACCAGAAAATTGAATGACATCCTACATGCTCTCTGACCACGTGCAATAAAGCAGGATATCAGTGGCACTAGAAACCATAAAAAGCATACAAACTCAGAAGAACTAAATGACACACTTCTGAAAGAAATTTGGTTAAGGAAGAAAAAGGAAATTTTTAAGTTCTTAGTATTGAATGAATGAAAAACACAACATACCAAAATCTGTGGGCCAAATGAAGGTAGACCCAAGAGAGAAGTTTACAACAGTAGGTACTTACCTAATGCTGTTATCAAATTAATAACTTAATGATGCACCTGAAACCTTGGAAAAACAATAACAACCAAACTCAGATGTTAGGAGTAGGTTTTTTTCCCGCCGCCGGTCTGGTTCTGCCACCGCACCAGCCCCCAATAACACGCTGAGACTCTGTATTTGATATAAGGCTGTTGGCCAGGTACTAATTCCTTATCAGCTAGCTCTTTCTTAATGATTAACCCATTCCTACTAATCCCACTTCTGACACCATTTGTTATGAGTAGGTTTTTGCCTCCTCCAGTCGGTCCCGCCGCCATGCCAGCCCCCAAGTAACACACAGAGACCCTGTATTTGATACAATGCTGTTGGCCAGTTACTACCATTTCTTATCTGCTAGCTCTGTCTTAAATATTAACCCATTTCTATTAATCTAAGTATTTCCACATGGTCTCATCTTACCGGCCAGAGCGGCTGGTGTTCTACCTCTCCGGTCTCTCCATGTTGACTCCTCCCTCCTACTTCCTCTTTCCTCCTAGTCTCCTAGCCCTGCCTATCTTGATTTCCTATTGGCCAACAGTGCTTTATTCATTAACCAGTACGAAAAACATATTTACTGAATAGTATCTCCCATCCTCTCCTCTTTTCTGCCTAAAATAAAACTCAGATCCTTGAGAAAGAGCAGTAAGCACTCTTAACTGCTGAACCTCTCCCACAACCACCCAACTGATTTTTGAAAAACGGGCCAGCAACACATTGAAGGAAACAAAGAATCTTCATCAAATCCTGCGGGTCACACTGGATAGCTACGTGTAGAACAATGAAATTAGACCCTTGTCTCTAGCCTTGTAAAAACTCACTCCAAATGGTTTGAGAACCTCAAGATAAGATCTGATCCCCTTAGTCTGATAGAGGAGGACATACAGAGGAACTGAAACAAGATAAATAAATGACCCAGACACTGATATTGGGGTTCAATTTCCAAACTGATGATCAGAAAAGCAAAGCAGCCTGTAGTGGCATCTTGCCTTGCTAGTGAACTTGTAGTAGTGGCCACACTCTTCGAGCTTGGTTTCAGGTCTGGATGTGGCCCCTTTAAAGAGAGGAGCAGTGGGTGCATGTTCAGTTGGTTGGTAGAAAGCATCTTAAGGGCAGAGACTGCATCCTCTGGGGCAGAAAGGCCACAGCGGTAAGTTATTCCCCAATAAAATACATACTTATCTTTTTCTTGTAAAGGTATAGTGAAGAAACAGTCTTTTAAATAATAGTTATAATAGGCCAGTCTAAGGGCATTCCAGGCTGTAGATATCCCATTGGCTGAATTACTTTATTGATGGCTCTCATATCTGTGAGCATTCTCCATTTTCCATATACCTTTTTAATAACAAATACAGGAGAATTCCAAGGCCTGGTAGATTCTTCAATATGTCCAGTATTTAGCTATTCCTGAACCAGCTTTTCTAGAGCCTCTAGTTTCTCAGAAGTCATTGCCCCACCCAGACAGGTTCACCAGTTAGCCACTTTAAGGGTAGAACTTTGGTTCCTCTCTTAGTTTGACACTTGTTGTATTGTGGTTTTGTACAGCCTAAACTGTTAGTGTCTGTTTTATATAGTGCCTTTTAATATTTTTCCATGAACATGAGTTTGTTTATAGTTCATTTCTGATACTGGAATAATGTTAATCTGTGTAATCCAGTGCTGCAACAGATCACAACAGTATAGATTTATTGCTGTATTAGCCACATATGGCCTCAACCTTCCTCTTTGTCCTTCTGGCTCTATACATTCAACCCATCTCATGTTTTCTTTTACCTGAGATAGGGTTCCAATCCCTAAGAATTGAACATTTACCTCCTGAAGAGGTCAGGTTGGATGCCAAGATTCTTAAGTTATAATTGTAATAGCAGCTGGCCACTAGCTTTCACCTCTAACTCAAGCTGAAAGGGCTGTCGATGAGCTCTTCACCAAGTCTCAAACTGTTGGTTTTCTTCAGTGTGGCTGGAGAATGAATGCCTCTATCCTCAATGTACCTGAAGAATCAACACCCAATACTGAGACCTTGCCCTCCCTAGTGCTGGGATTAAAATAATAAGCTCTGTTACTCTTTTAGACTGATTCAATCTCCTGTATCCCTGGGTGGTTTTGAACTCAGAAAGATCTGTCTACCTCTTAATTCTGAGTCCTAGGATTAAAGGTGTGTACCACCACCTCCTAGCTTCTGGATGCTGGGATCAAAGATGTGTGCCTGGCTTCTATGGCTCATCGCTAACTTTGCAAGATTTAATAAATCATAAATAATATATCACTACAGGAACACATTTGAACTCATTGGTACAGAAAAGGGAATTCTAAACAGAAGTCAAGTAGCATGGACATTAAGACCAACAATTAACAAATGGGCTTCATGAAATAAAAGCTATTGTAAAACAAAGGACATTATCATTAAAGTGAAGATGCAACCTGCTAAATGGAAAAAAAAAAAAAGAAACATCTTTACCAGCTATGAATCTGACCAAGCTTAGTGTCTGGAATAAACAAAGAACTAAAAACAAACAAACCAGTAAAACCTAAACATCAAGAAAACAATCAACCCTATTGAAAAATGGTGCATGCAACTAAAGAGAGAGTTCTCAAAGACAAAATACAAATGGCTGGGAAATGCATTTTTAATACTCATTGTCCTTAGGGAAATGAAAATTAAAACTACTTTGAAATTTCATCTTACCCTAGATTAAAGCAAACAAACAAATGAAAAGAAAAATGCTGGCATGAGTGAAAGGAAAGGGGAACACTCATTCACTGCTGGTAGGAGTACTGTCATTAAGGAAATCTTCAAAAGCTTGGATATATATCTTCCATGTGATCCATCTAAACCATCCTTGGGCATATACTCAATGAACTCTATACCGTACTACAGAGATACTTGCTCACCCAAGTTCGTTGTTGTTCAACTCACAACAGCCAGTAGATGAAAAGAACATCAATATCCATCAACTGATGAATGGGTAATGTGGTATGTTTACACAATGGAATATCATTCAGCTGTTAAGAAAAATGAACTTATAAAAATTTTAGGTAAATTGATGGAGCTGGAGACAATTACTCCGAGTGAGGTAACCCAGAGTCAGTAAGACAAATGTCATGTTTTGATCACTTGTGGATGTTAGCTTTAAATCTTTAGGTATGTGTTTTATTTATTATGCCTACCAGGGCCATACTTACTAAGAGGCTATGGGGGAGGGGAATGTCAAGGGAAGGGAGACAGCATGCAGTGGTTAAGGGGAATATCAGAAAGGTTAAACTGGGTTAGAGGATGGAAGGTAGAGGAGGGAACATGGTGAGGGTTAAATAGCAGTAAAGAGCTTTCCAAATAGTCATAAGTAAACCCACTACTGCAAAAGCTTCCTAAAATACATAACACACATATGCATTAAAAGAACATGAATGGCACCATTCTATACCACGAAAACAACCCTCTTACTAGATGCCAGAGACCAGTAAAAGACCAAATGCCAGGATGGGAACCCAAACATTTGTAAGACATTGCCTTTGCTCTTGGTGGCACTACAGAACCGATGGTAAGACTCGATTATTGAAGACAATACACACTAGAAATCTGTCTGGTTTGCTCCTGGAGCTTCATCCACATTACCTAGCTTCTATGGTGTTGAAAGTTCTATGTACACTACTGGAAGAGAAAGGTGATTGTCCAGGTTAACTATCTATGAACCCTGCAAGCTACAATAATGGTAAACACAGTAAGACACCCCTACTGTTGCAATAATAGCATGGATGCCAAGCCACCACTTTCTGATGGATTTAAAGCCTGCTCCACAAGTTGAAACCCATACCTGGCACCATTACCGGGACAAAGAACCCATGTTAGAAATTTCATAGGAACCAGAGGCAAACATACTATCATTACCCTGCTAAACTGAAATAGTATTAAACTATACCAATCTGTGGGTATAGTGATAAATCACTGTGCATGTGTTTGATACTATGACATTAATGTGATACAAAGAATATAAGGGCAGTGCAAACTGTTCTTGATGCTCTTTTAAGAAAGGAAGAGGGGATTAAGTCAAGTGGGTAGGGCTTTTCCCGGGTGGGGCTGGGGAAGAAGTAAATATGATTAAAATACATTGTATAGAATTCTCAAAAACAGAGAGAGAGAGATCAGTGGGGAAGACTGAGTTTGGCAGCACCCGCCTCTAATTCTAATACTCAGGAGGAACAGGCAGGTTGTTTTCTGTGAGTTCAAGGAAAGACTGGTCTATGTATAATGGGTGCCAGGCAAGGCAGGGCTACCGAGTGACACCATATTTTAAAAAGAAAAAAAAAAATAGGAATACTCGCACAACTCTTTCTGGTCTCTTTATTGTGTTACATTGAACTAGGTGTCTTTTGTCAATATGGCACAGGTTGATTGCTAATATGAATGAAAATTGGATAGTGTGTTTTGAAATTATAATTTAAATATATAAAGATTCCTCTGGGGATTTTAATTGCTATTGGTTTCAATGTACAGATCAACTGGGAGAATTTCCCAGTCCATGTGAAAATTTATTTATGAATTTTCGAACTAGAAAGAGTACATTACTTTTCAAGAGGATTCAGAAAGTTCAGATCCTAGCACCTATGTTGGGGGGGAGTCACATTAATTTTAACTCTAACTCTATGAGGGCCTGATGCCTCTGGCCTCTTTGAGCATCAGCACTTATATTACACACACACACACACACACACACACACACACACACACACACACACACTTTAAGATGATAAAAATAAAACTTTAAAAAATACTTATGATTTTTTTTTCATGAGCACGCTATAGTTTTCAGCATGTAGGTCCTATATGTATTTTGATACACATCTAAATGTTTTAAGATTTTTGAAGCTACTGTTATTATCTTGAGGGTTTTTTTTAAGGTTTTTAAATTTTTTGTTAAATTTCTTTAATAATTACAGGTATCTATTCATCTTAGTTGAGTTTTAGTGGCATACAGAGTTTGAAGGATTTGCCCACTTCATCTTGCTTATTGATTGATGTGTGTGCAGAGGATCATCTACAAGGTCTGTAGTGTTGTCTCCTTCCCTGTTTCTCAAATGTGCAATGGCTCTTTCTTTCCTTTTCTGGTTCCTGTCTTTGTCATTCTTCTTGGAGGCTTGCTATTTTACTGCTGTTTTCAAAGAATTGACTTTCAGTCTTCATCGATTTTTGTTGATGTCAGCTCATTATTTTCTTCTTTCAGCTCCAGAGTGTTTACTCTGTTCTTCTTTTCTACAGTGTTTAAATACATGCTACTTTGAGAACTCCCTTCTTTCCTAGCACAAGGACATGTTTAATGTAGTGTATTTTGTTTTTGTATACTTCAAAAATATTTTCTATAAAACTTTGAGATTTCCTTATTTATTCATGGATTATCACAAGTCCTAGTTTACCTTGAACTTGCAAATTTTTCTACTACTTTTTTATAGTTAATCCTGTTATACCTCAAGATGCACTTAGTAAAATTTCAATTATCTTACTTAGTGACATTCTCCACTGCCTTGAAACAAGTGTTCTAATTTTGAAAATATGAACTGAAGTAAATGAAAACCAGGTCAATATGGTGCCTATGTCCTAGTGATAAGAATATCCATCATGTTGGTAAAGAAGGTTATTATATTTGTTATATTTATCTTGAATCAAAATGTTTCCAAGTTAAGTTCCAAATATGAGAGGCCTGATGTTTAGAGTCATATATATGGTAGACTGTTTTGTAACTAGAATTCTCAGGCAACTCTGTCTTTATCATTCTCACTTTTGATAGTACTAGAAGGAACTTGATGATCAAAACAAAACACCAAAATCCTTAACCTTGAAATGTTCTCAGGAAGAAATATTTGGAGTGAGTGCCCTAAAAAAAAAAAAAAAAAAAAAAAAAAAAAAAGAATTTCATCAGATGCCCTCCTTGTAGGCTTTTAAGAACATAATTTGTCCTCAGTTTCAAGTCCTGATATATTTTTCTTACTGTTCCCAAACCTTTGACATTGTGGGGGCAATAAATTAAGCTCTATTGATGTGTGTGTGTGTGTGTGTGTGTGTGTGTGTGTGTGTGTGTGTGTGTGTAGGATGATAGTGCACAAATTAGTAAACTCTGGTTGGTATTCTTCTAGACCAGTGACTTTCAACCTGTGTGTCATGACCCCTTTGGGGTCACATATCAGATACCCTGTATACCAAGTATTTATTTACATTATGATTCATAGCAGTAGCAAAGTTAAAGTTATGAAGTAGCAGCAGTAATTTTATGGTTGGGGCCACCACACCATAAGAAACTATATTAAAGGGTTGTAGCTTTAGGAAGGATGAGAGCCACTGCTCTAGTCTCTACACTTTCTCGGGTGCTCTGTACTTTTCCTAGTAACAGACTCTCAACAGAGCGGTGGAAGCATCCAGTCCAATTCATAACCCTCCAATTATAGTTTAAAAGAAGGTCTTGGCATTTGTTGATATGACAAACCCCCAGAGGTTTTGGAATCTTCTGTTTTAAAAACACCAAGGCCATTCTCTGTATCATAGCATGGAATATATGTCTTAATCATCACTTAGGTTAACAAGGTACTGCAGCATAGTGATTATTTAAATGTGTCTGTTCCAGTCCAATCACATTTTAGTATTTCTTGCTATAGTAAACAATTCTTTGTCAGTGGAGTTAATTTAAGAATGGCTGTCACAAGGTAGGAATGTAACAATATAAGATAGAAATCAATGGGTACATAAAACAGTAGTGTCATCTCCCTGCCCGATGGCACACTACCCCTAAAAAGGCATTCTGAGCCCCATCCTACCAGGTTGTTTAGTGAAAGTCATCCATGGTTATTTCCCATGCAAGGAAAGCAGTCTTCTTATATCCTGAGAAATCTTTAATTACACTGTGCTGTGGTTGTGCTTTTGATTATTTTTTTTCTTTTATTCTGACCCCATTCAATACAATGCTCATGATTTCAATTCTTTTAATAAGACTATCATATTGCCCATTGGTTTTCTACTCCTCCTGTGTGATTATCCTTGCTTCTTTGTGGTTCGTTTTAGTCAACTGGTAGAGTGGTGCTATCAGTCAGCATTACACACAGTGAAATAAATCAGAATGCAATGTCATCCATTCTTTATATCTCGGTACCCATGAGTGTGACGTCAGTGGTAATCAGACAGTCTCTGTGCCAGTCTGAGTGTCCACTTTATCCAGGCCTCTCACTGAGGTTTACTTGAGGCTGTTCCCCATTTGTTTATATGGAGTTCAGTCAAAAGGAAGACGATGTGTAACCTCTGTTGCTGAGACAAAACATCTGAGAAAAGCAGCTTGGAAGGAAGGGTTCAGTTTGGCTTATGGCTTGAGAGGAACGAGGCAGGACGACATGGTGACAGGATCTTGAGGCATCGTGGCATGGATGACATTGTGGCAGCAGCTTAAGGCAACACGGTTGGGAGGCTTCATGGCAGGGATGGCATAATGTTAGGTGCTTGAGGCAGCTCATCACATTGCATCTATAATCAAGAGGAGGAGAGGGGTGAATGTCATACTCAGCTCACTTTCCATTTTATGCAGTCTCAGACCCCTGCCTGAAAAGTGATGCTCCCCACATTTATGGTGGGTCCTCCTCCCTCAATTAACCTGAGGAACTCTTCCATAGACATGCCCAGATGTTTGTCTCCCAGATGGTTCTAGACTGTCAAACTGACAATTAATATTAGCCATCATGTGCCTCAAGTCTGCTAACGTTCATTTAGCACAAGCAAATCCATGACAAAGCCCCGAACAGAGAAGTGGGGAAATGGCCAGGGCCCCAGCCATGGAAAGCACATGTGAGTTTTGACCAAAAATCTACTTCAAGCCTCTGCAGGTTGTCTTGGCTTTATTTTTGAGGACTGGGCATTGAATCCAGAAACTAGGACATGTAAGGTCCTAGTTCTATACTATGTGTTCTATACTACTCTGCATCCCCAGACCCATGTTGGGGTAATAAATGTTTTTTCTTTTAGTGTGCTAAGTGTACTTTAAAACTTACAAGAACCTTATATCCTTTGCTGGGTCTGCAAAGTCTGAACCATGTTCATAGAATCAAGATTTATTTGAGCTATTCTGTCTACCTCCATCCGTTCCTCCTAGTTATCTTTAACTCGATACAACCTAGAACAGTGGTTCTCAACTTTTCTAATGCTCTGGCCTTTTACACAATTCCTTAAGATGTGGTGAATCCCAACCATAAAATTATTTTGCTGTTACGTCATAACTGTAATTTTGCTACTGTAATGAATAACTATGTAAGTATCTGATATGCAGGATATCTGATATGTGACCCTCCCCCCAAGGGGTCATGACCCACATGTTAAGAACCACTGACCTAGAGTAATCTCAGAAGAGACTCTATCTTGAGAAATTGCTTAAATTGAATTGTTAATTGATGTGGGGCAGGAGGCAAACTACTGTAAGTAACACTATTCTTAAACAGGAGAGCCTGGGCTGTTTAAGAAAGCCAGATAAGCATGGGCCTTCAATGGAACCAACCAGCAACTTCCCTCCATGGTTTCTGCTTCAAGATCAATCTTGAGCTCCTGCCCTAACTTCCCTTAGTGATGGAGTATGACCTGAAAGTGTAAGACAAATAAATACTCCTCTCCAGGGTGCTCTTGACCAGATGGGTTTTATGACAGTGACATAAAGGAAACTAGAAGTCTATTTCACTCTGTGTGTTTTATCTGTCTATCATCTTCGAGACAGGATCTCCCTATGTAGCCCAAATGGACCGTGTGTTCCTCTTGCTTCAGCCTTCCAATTTTAGGTATTATAAGTATGGACCACCATGCCCAAAAATACTTTATTTGAAGTTTTATTGTGAGATGCCTATAGACTTGCCAAAGAAATAATACAGTGCTGGTGATACCACTTAATGATTAAATCTGTCCCCAATGACCTGAGTTCAATCCCCCAAATTCACAAGGTGAAAGTAAAGACCCACCTTCCAAAAGTTGTCCTCGAACCTCTATATGCAAGCGGCAGCATGTCCATGCATGTGCGTGTACACACACACACACACACACACACACACACACACACACACACACACACACACACACCAAGCAAGCAAATAAATAAATGTAATAAAATTTTTAAAAAGAAACAATACAGAGATCTGCTACCCAATTCTTCCCAAGGGAAACATCTTGAGACTTATAACACAATGTCACAAAGAGAAGGCTCTCATTATTACACTGAAAGAGAGAGACCCCGGTTCCCTTTATAGCCTGGTCCACTGCCTGTCTCCCTCCTCCACACCTCTGAGTGACAATCCATTTCTTTTTGTACTTACAAACTAGTGTGTTGTTTCCTTCTCCTTTCTATGGTTTCTGATGAGAAATCCACTCTGTTCACATAGCTCCCTGTGTGTAGAGTACCCTTTCTGCCTTACTGTATTAAAGATGATTTCTTTTATAGTTTTTAAAAATTCGACTTTGGCTGGGCCGTGGTGGTGCACACCTTTAATCCCAGCACTTGGGAGGCAGAGGCAGGTGGATTTCTGTGAGTTCAAGGCCAGCCTGATCTATAGAGCAAGTACTAGGACAGGCACTAAAGCTACACAGAGAAACCCTGTCTTGAATAAATAATTCAGCCTTAAGATGTGGTTGTGTTTGGGTTCGTCTTGTTTGAGGTCTGACCGCCTCACTGAGTCTATGGTTTGATGACTTTGCTGAGACTTGTCTTCTTTGGTCTCTTTCTAGGATCCGGGTGACAGGAATGGCAGAGCTGATGTTACAGTCTCTTGGATTCCCGAAGTTTCATTTGTGTCCCAGTTAGTGTTACTATTGCTGTGACGAGACACTATCACCAGAAGCAAGTGGGAAAGGAAAAGGCTTATTTGGCTGACACTTCCACATCGCTGTTTCTCAGAAAAGGAAGGCAGGACAGGAACCTGGAGGCAGGAGCCAGTGCAGAGGCCATGGTGGGGTACTGCTTACTGGCTTGTTTCGCATGATATGCTCAGTCTGCTTTCATATAGAACCAGGACCACCATCCCAGAGATGGGACCACTTGCCATGGACTGGGCACTCGCACATAAATTATTAATTAAGAAAATACCCTACAGCTTTGCCCACAGCCCTCTCGTAAATCGAGGCTCACTCCTCTACAGATGACTTTAGCTTGTGTCAAGTTGACATTAAAAAAGCAGCATAGTTTGTTCTCCGTTTTTATTGTTGTTCAGACTTTGTACGGAGGAGTCTCAATCTGTCTTCCTTTCATTTCCTGTGATGGTTAGTCTTAGTTGTCAACTGGGAAGAGTCTAGCATCCCCTGGGAGATGGGACTCGGCATGCTTGAGAGGAATTATCATGACTGCTAACTGAAGGAAGACCTGCCCACCGTGGGTGGCACCATTGCCTAGCTGGGTGCTGAACTGTGTAAGCGGAATGAGGGAGCTGAGCAGCAGAGCCTTCATCCCTCCGTTTCCTGACTGAGGATGCTTTGTGACCAGCTGCTTCAAGCTCCTGTTGCCTTAACTTTCTCTCTAATGATGAACTACACTCAAGCTGTGTCCCAGAATAAATCTATTCTCTCTTAGGTTGCTTTTGTCAGAATAGTCTATCACATCAACTGGAAGTGAGACTAAGGTATGCTTCCTTTGGTCTCTTCTAGATCTGTTAAGTCATCCTTCCAATTTTTTTTATTTCAGTTTTGTATTTTCAGTTCTAATGTTTCTCTTTGCCTCTCATTATGCTTGTCCATTCTTTAATATGTTCAATTTTTTTTTCCAAGCAGGATTGTAATTTCTTTCTGTCTTTTCTCATTTTGTTTGTTTGTTGGTTGATTTTTGTTTTGTTTTGTTTTGTTTTTTGAGAGAGGATCTCTTCATTTTGTAGCTCTAGCTGTCTGTTCTGGTACTCACTTTGTAGACCAAGCTGGCCTCGAACTCACAAAGATTCATTTGTCTCTGCCTCTTGAGAGCTGGGATTAAAGGCATGTGCCACCATGCCTGGCCAAGATTGTAATTTCTTAATGAAGTACTATTCCATAGCTTTAAATCATTGCTGGGGCAACAGTGATGGGCTGTCTCCAAGCATGCCTTGGGTTGGATAATCAGCACCACTAAAACATTCTATTAGACAATTCTAATGTCTCTGTAATCACCTTGTTTGTATATATCCATTGTCTTTTAGTGCTTAATATATTTATTTTGTTAAAGTGTGCTTTCAATAGTTGCATTTAAATTCTTTCCATTTCAATCCTTTTTATAGAAATAGATAGGGTGAATATATCCTGTACTTTAAATTTTTTATTTGAAGACACAGTGACCATAACAGATCTATTTTCTTCAAGTGAGAGATCATTCATTGTTCCTAAAAGTCATGAAAAACATTAAAATCTTGTCTATTGGTAACTTTGACTTAATTCAAACTTATTTGAATCTAAAACGCTTAATAGAATTTCATTCTTAGAGCAGTTTTAGGCTCAGAGCAAAAGTGAGTGTGAGGTACAGATGTGTCCTCTGCACACCCTCCATCCTACCCACATCCTCCAACAGAGTAGTCCACTGTTAAAATCCTAACCCACACATACACATGGTATCAGTTACTTCTCTCCCCACCTCGCCCCAAAGCATGATAGAAACAACTCAAAGCTAGCAGGGCTTATTTTGGCTAAGAAGGGAAGTGGTCTATCGTGACAGGAACTTGGCAGCAGTGTGAGGCAGCTGGCCGTGCTGCTGCAGAGAGCAAAGAGAACGAAATAAATAGTGGTCCCAACCTGCCTTCTGCTTTTCTTGTCCTCCAGTCCATGAGATGGTACCGCCCACGGTCAGGACTTTTGTTCCTCGCGTTAACGTCTCTGAAAACATACGGACAAACCTAGAGGTGTGTCTCCAGGGTGAGCCAGTCAAGTTGACAATGACCGTGTCGCCCACCACACATTTCATTGTCACTGGAAGTCCATCGTTCATAGCAAGCTTCATACTAGTGTTGCACGTGTTATGGTTGGGACAGATTTACAACAGTGTGCTTTGCATAGAGCTCTCTGCCGTAGAATCCTGTGTGTTTTACCTGTTCCCTCTTCATTCTCCCTAGCCCTTATTGACCTATCTTTTACATCCACTTTGAGAATTTTGTAGATATTGTTACAATTTTTCCCCCTAAATATGTCTGGGGTGTTTCATTATGGGACTCAGTGTTTACTTAAATCTTCTGCTTCCACTAGCTTTCTTGAGATGCTGCTCTGGCAAGATGACACTTTGTCATAGCCAGGTGGGGACAACAGTTCCAGCTTCCCTCTAGGACTGTAGGCATCTTCTTGGCTGGTTGACATGGAAGTACCTGTAACTGCTCTCTTGGCAGCTTCCTCTGACACTCACTCCTTGGAGAGATGTAAAAGCCCAGAAGGCTTGACTGTGCCCAGACCTCCTTCAGTACTATCCTTCGGATTCTCAAGGACCCTTACAGCCTCTGGAGTGGAAATCGGATCTCCATAGTGCTGTCCTGGGCTGCGTAGGACAGTGACTATGGTCCTCCCCGTGGTGTGTAGGTGGAGTAATGTGGTCACCGTGTAGTTTCCTGTCTTGCTAGGCTGTCTCTCTTCTTAGGGTGGAGAGAGTGGGCTTGGATGACTTCCTTGGTGTGTCTCCCTGGATTGTGTTTCTGAATTGTTGCCTTCTTTGTTAGAAGTCTGGAATAGATGAAGATAAAGAAAGCCCAAGGAGGGCTGAGAGATGGTTCTAACAGCACTGGCTGTTTCCAACACCCACACGGTGGCTCGGAAATGTCTATAACACTAGTTCCTAGGGCCCTGCCACCCTCTCCTAGAGGCACACATACATACATGCAGGAAAAACATACATACATATGAAGTAAAGTTTTTGGTTAAAAAGGAAGAAGAAAGAAAAAGACCCAGGGAACACAGGACTACAACTGTTCCTTGGTCGTGGGGCCCCTCGCTCTCTGCCCTCCCCTGGGCAAGCTCGCTTCCACGGGGTTCTAGCTCTTCAGCAGCCCTGGGCAAACAACAACAGCATCAACAATACTAATAATGGAAATACATCTCAGCCTTCCCCCCATAAATGAACACCTCATATAAAAATATTATATTTATGTATTATTTTTATTGTGTGTGACACTATATGATGTACATGTGGAGGCCAAAGACAGTTTGCTGGAATCAATTCTCTTCTTTTATCATGTGGGTGTTGGGTGTCAACTCAGGTTGTCAAGCTTGGTGGCAGATACCTCTGTTGGCTGAGTCGTATTTCTGGGCCTTAGGCATTTTTAAGAATATAAAGAAATCCTAAAATAGATTTGAGAATTGAAGAATTCTTAGGCTTGGGATTTTGTGGATAGGTAAAAACAAAACAACAGCACAGACAGATGTGTAGATGCAATCTCAATAAAATTGCTCTGACCAGTGGGGTCACCGGAACTCAATAGAAAACAGTGGCCATCTCTTAATCTACCAGCATCTTTTCATCAAAGAGCATTTTGTCACACACATGCACACACCCAAAAGTCAAAAACCTCAAAAGAAAGTGCTATCCTTTCAAATGTGCAAGTGTGGCATGATCGGAAAATGTTACTTTTCTCACCTTTGTGGTACTCAGTGGCCTTCCAGGAAATGAAGAAACACACGGGCTCTCTGGTTCTCACAACTGGCCTCCAGCGGTAATAGAAAGGAGAGACTAGAGTTTTAAACGAGATGCTCCCCCACTCATCCTGTGGGATTTGCCACAGAGAAGTTCTTTCTCACACGAGTTAGTTGTCTGTTCAGGGCTCTAACCTACACACACCCAAATTCTAAAATAATTGTCCAATGGGGTAGACCTCAAGTTACACCCACGAGGAAGACTGTGATGGCAGAAATTTGTTTTTAGTTTTTCATTTTTATGTCTGTGAGTGTCGATTTTTCTGGAATAGTCCATGCTCTTAACTGGTGAGCTATCTCTCCAGCCCCTTTGTTGCTATTTTTGTGTAAAATTTTATTTTATCTTTCTTTCCTGTGCTTGCAACCCCCCCCACACACACACACACTCACACTATTAAGCCTAGGGTTTATTGTGCTAGGTGTGTTTTTAAGCAAATGACTTCTAAGTAATTAAAATCAAATAAATATTGAGTGCAATCCCAATGGAATTAGGCTCTGCAACTGCCTCTTGTCAGGCATACATACTGACAGCATAAGTCACCCTGTGTCCTCAGGTTTCTGACGGCAGAGCTGAGATAAACAGAGATAAAGCCCTTAGCTTTGCCTCCTGACTGCAGCAGTCTGGAGAGCATTGTGCGGTATGTAGCATGGCCTTTGTGGAGAAGCGTTCTCCTGTGCAGGGAAGCAATAGGACTCCCTAGCCTGGTTTTTCCTCAGGGGGCCACATGCCCAGTGTCAATCTCATCTGAGACCCTCAAAGGAAAGTCTTGCAGTTGTTCATGGTGCTGGCACCTGGGGACAGAAGGAAGCTGGCTCCAGCTTCCGTGGGCCCAGAAAGCATGATTGCAGGAGTGAGCGAATGCTCTTACAGTCTCATCAATCTCATAGAGCAGATGGATACAGCAATTAGTGCAAAAATAATTTTGCCAAGAATATTAACACTTCTAGACTTTTATCAAGAAGGGGTGACATTTCAACTCAATAATTTTCTAAATTTGTAGAATATTTACTGGTGAGCAACACGTGTAGGGACTCTGGCCTTATCATCGTGTGGACACCAAGGTAATTAATAGGAATGAACAAGTTGTTTTTATGCACAAGTAAGATGGAGAGTTGAGAGCAGAAGGATTTTTGGGTTAGTATGTGCTCCAACTCCTCAGAGGAAATACTGAAGTGATTGTTTTATTCTTTTCGTTTTTCAAGTTATCCAGAACAGCTTAGCTTAATGACTCACATAAAGGCCAACACACTTTGTCTGTGGAGGACGAGAGAGAAAATGTCACAGGCTTGGTGGGTCCCATACTCTCTTTTACAAGCCGTTACAGAGAAAGTGATGATGAAGAGATGATATAACAAGACTCTGTTTGCAACATGGATGGCAGAGAGATGACAAACCCTAAGCTACAGCCTTGATCTGACCACTTCAGCTGCTCTGTTACATACAGTAACATTCTACCCCCACCCCTGCCACACACAGAAGTTAGAACAACCGTCTAAAGAGTCTACATCTCTAAAGGCACGTCTAAAGAGTCCACACCTCTAAAGGCACGTCTAAAGAGTCCACACCTCTAAAGGCACGTCTAAAGAGTCCACACCTCTAAAGGCATGAAAAAAAAATCATCTCAGCACATGGTTTCCAGCAGTTCTTTGCACAAGAGTGAGCTCTGTAGAAGGTGCCCCCCTTTGAGTGTGATTGCTTACTGCCCCTGCTTCCTTTCCTGTCTTCTGACACACCCCCATGCTTCATTGTTTGTGTTTCTAGTTGTTTCTTCTTCCTTTCATTCATTTATTCATTTTTACTTCTTTATTGGATCTTTAGAGGTTTCGCATCATGCACCCCAAGTCTCTTCACCTCCTGATTCCTCCATGCTCCCCCCATCCCTGTTGCCTCTCCCCATGAAACAAAACAGAGCAAAGTATAAAAGCAAGAATGCAAAACAAACAAACAATAAACACAAACAGAACAAAAACACACCTGAAACAGAAAAATCTCTCTGCTTCTCTTCCTCTCCCATCTCTCCATCTGTCCTGGTGGCATTGCAGGTTTCCACGTGCCTTTTATGTACCCCTTTGCCCCATCAGCTTGACTGGCAGCTGTCCATTGCAGTGAGTCGTTGGTCTGACTCAAGGACTCTGGTTTTGGTACACATCCTCACTGGATCTTCACCGGAGCTCTTCTGGGGTATGCTGTGCCTTGGAGATCTTTCAGGTATCATTCTGCAGGACCAGTCTCTTCACAGGCTCCAGAGGGACCTAAATGGGGTAGATGCTAGGGTGGATCAACCCAAGGCCCATTTGTGGGCCGGGTGTTAGCAGGACAGGTCAGATGGAGCCACTGGGGGCATCAGCCTTGGGTGTGGAGGCAGAGTCAACTCCGCTACATGCATTAGGGTAGGTTCATCCTCATCTGTGGCGAGAGGTGGGGGCTCTCTCTCCCAAGTGCAGGGGCAAGCTCTCTTGCTGTAGTGGCCAGCGAGAGGTAACGCCTGCTTTCCCAGGGCAGTGAATTGGCTCAGTATAGCCCTCTGAGTTCACTTTGCATGATCCCTAAGGTCTCCTGAGCTGACATTGGCTACAGACCCCAGCTGCAGCAGGACCATGAACCTATACAGCTTAGACCAGGATGACATCCTGGCTCATGGTGGAGGCAATGGCCACTCAGGTAGGAATGGTTCCAGCAGCCTTATAGTCGGGGGACACCACCAAGGCTTCCAGCCCCGGGGCTCTATGTGACCCTTAGTGGCAATACAGGACTTCAGGTCAAGCCCCCAACACGGTCCTTAGCAGCAACTGTGTCTGGACATCACCACTGCCCCCAGCATCACTATGGCCCTAAGACACTAACTTGGCCCTTGATCGTGTGTGTCCAGATGTCACCATACCATTCAAAAGCACTACAGACCACTCAGATATGGGTGCATCCTGAACCTTAGTCACCAACGCAGACTCAGGGGTCTGGTTTGACCCAAGGCTTCTTCATGGCACTCAGTGGCAAGCAGAGCCATGGATGTCAATCCAGCAACTGGCTGCTACAGGGGTACAGACCAAGTCATGACCCTCGGTCACAGCCTGGGCCCAGGTAATACCCTGGCCCTGGGTGGTAGTACAGGTTACCCATATCTGGGTGGTCCCCGATGTGGTGTGGTCCCCCTGACTCCACCCAAACCTCGGGCTCTGGCCCAGATCCAGATCCCTGGCCTCTGTTGGGGCCCTAGTGGTAATCTGTGCCAGAGTTCAATGCAGACCCTGGCTCAGCTGGGCCATGGACCCAGACATGGCCTCAGGTAGCAGCTTGCCCTCGTTGACATTCTTGTTCTGAGTGGTAGTTCTGGGCACCCAGATCAGGTTCTGATGGCAGCATGGCTCCTGGACACCAGCAAGGGCACAGGATGCAGCCCAGACCCCAGGCTTCATATAGCCTTTGGTTTTCTTTCATTTATTATACATTATTATATTAACATATAATAGCATGTATAATAATACATGTAATATATTAACACATAACAATATATATTAAATTAATAACACATAAGATATTATTAATTTAATATATTATGGTATGTGTTATTGGTTTAATATATTATGTGTTATTAATTTGTGATTTATCAATAATGTATATGATTAATGATATATGGTATGTTATTATATATTGTGTGATTGATTAATTCATCACAAACCTCTCCTTTTCTTTCCATTGGTCAGGTAGGATTTTGTAGGTTAGCCTATCATCCTAGTCAGGAGCAGAGGGTAAAGTGATCTCCCTTATTATAAGGAAGAAAAGAATATATAGAAACCATCAAAAACAGAGTGCTTGCCAGACGTGGTGGCACTCAAGAGGCAGAGGCAGGAAGATCTCTGGGTTGGAGGCCACCCTGGACAACAGAGCAAATTCCAGGGCAGCGAGGGATACAAAACAACAACAAAACAAGGAGACAGAGAGAGAGAGAGAGAGAGAGAGAGAGAGAGAGAGAGAGAGAGAGAGAGAGAGAGAGAGAGAGAGAGAAGAGAAGAGAAGAAAAGAGAAGAAAAGAAAAGAAAAAAAGAAATATAATTCCAGCCAGATGTGGCATATGCCTTTAATCCCAGAATTGAGGAAGCAGAGGCAGGAGGATGTCTGAGTTTGTGAACAACCTGATCTATACAGCAGAGTCCAGCCAAGATGACATAGTGAGATGCTATCTCAGAAAACCAAAAGAAAACAAACCAAAAGAACATAGTGCTGATGATACATCTACAGTATACAGACTGAAGGAGTCACACAGAAAAGGCTTAAGTGGGGCCATATTATAACTGCTCAAGCAGAGCAAAGGTGAGTGTTCTTGCTTTTTCTATTTCACTTTGCATTGGGCATCATAGAAAATAAAAGAAATAAAGAAGGTTTTTAGATTGGAAATTTTAAAGAAGTAAAATTGTCAGCTTGGTGGTGATGGTACACACTTTTAATCCCAGCACTCAGCAGGCCAAGGCAGGTGGATCTCTGAGTTCCAGGCCAGGCTGATCTACGAGAGAGTTCAGGGCAGCCAGGGATACACAGAGAAACCCTGTCTTGACAAACCCAAAAATAAATAAATAAATAAATAAATAAATAAATAAATAAATAAATAAACGAATGAATGAATGAATTAAATTGTCTTTATTTGTAAGCTGATGTTAATATGTAGAAAAGTCAATGGAATCTACAAAAATAAAACTATTAAATGATCTTAGAGTAGATCCTAGAATAAATAAAAGTTCAACACACACATATGTTGTATTTCCCTACATTTAGATCAAACCACTAAAAATAATTTTTAAAGTACTGCTTGGAATACAAATATGAAATGAATTAAGTATGAACCTAAGCAAGAGATGTAGGACTGCCCACTGGTGGGGTTAACATCCTGGAAGAAATTAAAGATCTGAATAAATAAGAGGTGCATTGATTTTACAGCTTCTGAGATTCGTGGTGTTAACAATCCTGTTCCTCTACAATGATCTCTGAAGCTCATTAAAATCTGGCAGGTCCCACCCTGCCTCGGGTAGCTGAACCTAAAGTGACAGGAAGCTGAGAATCTGCATCCCAGAAATGATGTTGAAGAAACTTTGAAGGTACAGACACTTCAGCTTCAGCACTGTTTCCAGAAGTGTGGTAGCCAAGGCAGGACCAGGCAAAAAAGAGAAGGCCAGGAAGACAAGATGGAGACTTCAGAAGACACATGTACACACTCGATCGACTTTTGACAAAGATAAAAAAGCTACTTAATTCTAGAAAGAAGAATAATCTTCTAAACAAAATGTACAGGAACCATTGAAGTGTGTGTGTATGATGTGTGTGTGAGTGTGTGTGTGTGTGTAGAAAGAAAAGTACCAAGAGGCTGTGGACGGCTGTAATATACATGTTATAGCATATACAGCAATGACCTCAAAATAGACCAGAGACATAGATGCAAATCCTAAAACTATAAAACTTTTAAAAGAGAAGTTGGGGGTGGGGTAAAAATCACTGTGGCTTTAATCTAGGCAACTCACATAACATCAAAAGCAAAACCTTTTTTAAAAATATCAAATTGGTCTGGATGTGGTAGCACACACCTTTAATCCCAACACTTGGGTGGCAGAGGCAGGCAGATCTCTGAGTTCAAGGCCAGCCTGGTCTACAAAGCTAGTTCCAGGACAGCCAGGGATACATAGAGAAACCCGTCTCAAAAACCCAACAACCCAACTCTCTCTCTCTCTCTCTCTCTCTCTCTATATATATATATATATATATATATATATATATATATATATATGTATATATATATGTATATATGTATATATGTGTGTGTGTGTGTGTGTGTGTGTGTGTGTGTGTGTGTGTGTGTGGTGTATATCATACATCTATTTAGGAGAATGAAATGATATGCCATAGTCTGAAGGGAAATAATAATGAACCATTTAATATATAAAAGATTGTCAAATTTGAGAATGGAAAGGGTGGGCAGGCAGGATTATCACAAAGGGTGCTGGGAGCTGCCTGACGGTGGACATGTCCCTCACAGCACTAGCTCTATGACTGTACATACATATGTTATGTAGAGTTTTGATACAACATAAAATTTACCAAATCATACATCAAATAGGTACATTTATTGCATGCCAGTTATACTTAATTTTGTAAATGTGATTGTTCCCATTAATGAATTGCATAGGATCTCATGTGTTTCTTTGTATCAAGTTACTTTTCTGTTGTTTCCTTTTTGTGTGTGCTTTTGTCTTTTAATTTTTTGTGTTTTCTGTCCAAATTCTGCATTAATTTTAAACACCCAACGACAGTCTTAGCAAATTGTTTTTATAGTAAGATGCAGAACAGTGCTATTTTTGCAAGAAGATCATGAGATAAGGTGTTTAAAGACTTCAGGCAGCCTGTTCATACTTGTCCGTTTAAAAGGCATGTGAAAGCTGTGAGCAAGGCCCATGAGCTGAGGACCCAAGGGTGGAGGGAGAGAACAGAATCCTTGACCTCCACACATGTGCTGTGGTACACGCTTGTGGATGTATGCTCACACATGCACACAAAAATACATAAATAATAAACATAATTTCAAAGGAACAATGGAATGCATCACGAAGGAAACTGTCTATAGAATGTGATTCTTATTTCATTCTGTGTGACCAAAGTTTGCTACATTGTCTCATCTCATTCATTCACTAATTTATTCACTCATTCATTCACCGAATGTATTTCTGTGGCAGGATTTGAGAATGCAAGAAATAGGACATTTACTTGAAGGAACAAATGTGTGTAGCTATAGTTTATGTATTACAAGAAACACTACTATTGTTAAATGCAGAATTCTGACATAGGGGTGGTTTGGTTGTGTTTGACATACTATCCTTTAAAAATAAGAAAAGTGCCAAATGCCTCCATGAACTTCTGTATCTGGAGCACAGAATTAATGAAATCGAGTTCTTGTTTTGAAAACTAAGTTTTCTGAATTGTACCATTTGGTGTGTGGATTCCGGTGTGGGGATGGATGAATGAGCTGCCCAGCCCTGCTCAGCTTACTGTTGGATTCCTATTTCTTGATACACAAACCCGTTTGAAGATTTATTTATTTTTTCCCCTCAGGCAAGGAAGATTCCTTTCCATTTTCATTTCCTTTTCTCGGGCATGTTCTAAATATCCTCTGTGTTTCTTCCGGTCTATTGTAGTGGAGCATTTTCTCTGCCTCTCACCTGCTTCTGTCTACTTATTTGTGTATAAGATGTCACAGGAAAGCCAAAGGCAACACCTCAAAATGCCGCCTCGAAAAACAAAAATGCCAACAAATTCTTTTCTGCACCTGAAGCTTTTAATTCTTTAATCCACCATGGAATGCTGCTTAATTACATATTTTATTATGCAGAACTGAAAATTATGTACTTTATAAATGCACTGTTTATAAATAAGAGAAACTGGCTTGTCTCTGGTTTTTCTCTTATACATATTTGTGGGGTCCCCCCCCCCAGGTTTGCCTCTTAAAACTCGACTCTTTGAAAATTCTCAGGAAGTTTTGGGGGAAAGTGACATTTGAAATTTCCTCTAGAAGAAAGAAGATCCTTTCCTTGGCAAAAATGTAACATGATGTTGTGGTATTGTAATGGGCAAATCCACGGGACAGCTGGCTTCCTTTTGTTGTTTTATCTTAAGTTCAGTTTATTTCAAAAAGTATTAATAGAAAAACGTTAAATTTGTTGAGTTTCAAGATGTCTCTATGGTTCATTTATTTTTTTCCATGCTTTCTTTTGTGTTTTTGGTTTTCATAATTTTAACTCTCGCTCATATGCAGACAGCGGAATTTTGGGTTATTTCAGGGTGAAACATCTCATTCCTGGTTTAAGTCAGTGTTCAACTTTTCCTTTTAACAAAATACATGTTGCTTTGTATCTGTGAAAGCACTGAATTGCACTATCTGAGAAATGTATTGAGAAAATGGGAGAGTTGGATTTGAGGTTAATGTGGCCACTTTGTATCTGGGCAAGTCAGTTAACCTATTTGAGCTTTCATTGTTTGCTTGCCTTTGCGGAGGGGGTTAGTGCCTGCTCTAAGTGCCTCCTAGTGGGGTGGAGAGCTTTAAATAAGACCTGGTTCTGTCTTATAAAATGAAGCCCTCTTCACACGGTGCTGTCATTTGGAAGACAATGCTTGCAGCCTCAGCAGGAAGGCTGCCTTTACATAAAGCTGCAAACAAGTGGGGTGACACTTGTCCCCTTGCGGAATGCTGTTCAGCAGGATTGTGCCCTGAACACAATGCCCCTCCAGACTTGCACTGCCACAGAGGCAGCACGCTAGGGCATACCTTTAGATATGAGTTCTTGAACATTCTGTCACACCTTTCAGGGCATCCATCACGTGCCTCTCTAGGAAAATGTTAAGGAATGCATTGAAGACTGTCACAAGGACCAAGGCTTATCTGAATGCGTTTCTGACAATGGAAGAGATCACTTGGCAGTTTCTCTGCACACAACTCCCCTGCATCTCTCACCAGCCACAATTACAGGCAAGTCTAAGTCAAGTACTTTGGCTACAGTGAGGTGTATTCGCAGCTGTAAGGAGTCCATAGGAAAAGATGACTTCATACCCATCTTTGGCAAAAGGAAAATAGCCATAGCTAAATTTTAGTAGTGTTCTTTTTCATAAGATTAAATGTGTATGAAAATAACCATGTGTATAAATATACATCTATATAGAATAATATAAGAAAGGCTTAAAAATGTTGCTCATATTTTAAACATTAATTCCAAACTATTTTTATTTAACATATAGTATTGTTAAACAGGTATAGTATTCTTGACATACACCTCCCACACCACATTTCCTTAGAGGGCACTTTATATTTTATCAAAAATTGTGCGTATTAATAGATTGCAGCTCAACTTTTGTCTAAAGACATGCAAGTATCCACTATTTACATTTAAAGGGTTGCTTCGGAGCAAATGCTGAATCCAAGAATAGGCCCCTTCTGAGAATTCCTTCTAGGAACAGTTTGGATGGCTTCTGCTTGGAGCTGCTGGGTTCCCACGCTGCCATCCACATTTCTGGCTGGCGTTAGCACAGTAGACTCATTCTCATTGCTATTATAATACAGGCCATACACATTTTAATTGCTCTTGTTGAAATATCACCAGGCAGTTCATAATATCTCATTTATTGAAAGTATTGTGACAATCAAGGACCTTGTTATCAGCCAAATGTGAACAATTGAGACTAGGGAAGAATTTGATAATAGCATTTGTGGAACACTCATTTTAGTCACTCCTGAACCTTATTATTATTATTTTTTCTATTCAAGCTATGTAGTTTAGATAAGCATAGTTAACTATAGATACTACTAGGGGTGGACACTTAAGTTCAGATTTCTTAGTACTAAATGCCAGTCATCCACATTCTATACATATGTACAGACTTCATTAGCAAGTGCCACACAAGTAGGGCACTCGTATTAGTTACCTTGGTTTTCAAAGGTTATGTGTCAACTCTGCATATTGTGTGGCAGGAAGATACTATCAACATCATTTTTTGCATAATGTGCAAGTATTATATGGCCACAGAGTGTAATACAAATTAGTGGCAAAGTGCTGAGTGAAGGAATCCATGACAGACTCAGATGCACACGGTTGAACATTACCCGTAAACTACCTGACTCTGCTAAGGTCTTAACAGCACGAAGCACTATGTCATGCCCTGTGTTTAAACATCTCTGAAATACCGGGACACAAGGAAACTTGTTAAAGAAATTTTACCAATAGCCATAGGCAGCAGGGAGAGAGATATGGGTGGCAATGACATCGAGGGAGTAATATGGACCACTAGGAGAAAGCTTCCAAAATTACACTATCTTCAACAATTCTGCCCACTCCATCATGACTGTCGCCATTTGCTAACACGTGCTTTATTCTAAAATAACAAAACCATGCTGACCTTAAAGTTAAAACATCTAGCAATTTAGCTAGCACAACGGTGTTGCTTTCCAGCATATCATTTCCTAGGAAATATCTTTCAAAAGAATTCAGACTGTTAGAAATGGGAAAAATCTTACTAGTAAGCTGATTTTCTCCTCCCTAACTACTTTCAGGTTTCATACCCATTTAATATCATATGTGCTGGGATGTCTAAAATAAAAAAGTACATCAATTCCTACTTGGTTCTCTGTCGACTCTTTTAAACTTGGGGAAAAGGAGGACATGGGTGATAATCCTTAGTTAGTGACACACTAGTTTATGATTTTTCCTTTAACATTTGAAATTTAGCTTACATCATCTTAACTCAATTGCCTTTGGCTTAAATGGTTAATTTTCTGAACTCCAGAAAACAAAGTTTGCATTGTTTTCTCATTTAGTAAAAAGAATTGAATTAGTTTGCAGCAAAGCAACGGCCTTCTGAGTTGCTCAGCTGTGTCTCTGAGCAAAGATTCAGAGGTTTCCAAGGAGCTGGTTTTAGGGCCACATGCCATGCCCTCCATGAACTCACCAGGCTTGAGGAAATGCTCTTCTAGAAAAGGGTAACTCAGAGCCCTGGCTCCATGAACCCCAATATCCCTATTAACACTTAGGGGACCTAACAAAGGGATACAAAAAGCAAACAGAGAAACAAAATGAGAATGAAAAAAAAAAAAAAAAAAACAACCTTCCCTAGAATCTCAGCACACCTTGCCCGTCCACCCTGACTGCTGCTGGGGTGTGGTACAAGTTTAGAAGAATGTGTTTGAATCTAGGGTATACTCTTACTTTTTTCATGTAGTTCTCAGTTTTGACAAAGGAAGCCAAATAAACTTGGGGTTATGGTACCTTCCCTACTTATCACTTACTTGTACAACTCAAAACCAAGCCAAACAACCCCCTCCCCTAAAAAAGTTAATACGAAGGGTTTTCCCACAGAAGGTCCACTTGTTTATGCTATTAATGGCTTTGAAAAATACACCCTAGCTTAAAGAAAAGTATTGCCATAATTTGAGGATTGAGAGAAAAAAAAAATCATACTGAACAGCTAAGGGCAATTCATGTTTCTGCTGGAGTCTTTGTGACTGCCCTGTGTAGTAAGCAAAACCAGATTATCATCTGCATCGTGAAATTTCATACCTGCTTAAAACTGAGCATGTGTGGGGCTTGAATTTAGTATTTCAGGTGAGTGTTCATTGATTTTACAGGCTATTATCAAGAAAGTGTCCGTGCACCTACACGACACAACTGTCCTTGAGCTTGGTCACATAAGCAGACAAACCCTGCCATGGCATACTATACAAACAATTTTAATCGTGTAGTTACAGTCAATAACCACTCCTAATCAGCACATTTCTGCATAAAGAAAATTGTGATACACTTATAAAAACAGCAGCTGTAACACAATAGCTGGTGTTTTCATAGTCATAAACTCTAAAAAAGAAAGACACCTTTATACAGAAATTTTATACAGATGTCGCTTTAAAATTGATTGTAAACCAAAGGAAGACACATTGCAAACATCAATTATTTTCACATTAATTGCATAATTTTCTAAGGTGATCTATAAGTTTTATTTACCTAAGCTTATTTGCATGATAGTAAAAATTGCATACAACAATGAGAGAAGCTCCTAGAGTGAATTGCTTGGATAACATAGACTTTTATAGGCAACTGTGTAAAGCACATTTTCTCTATTTAAAACTTTTAAGACACTTTGTTTTACTGCCCATCAAAATACAGTTATAAATAGAAAGGAAATCAGTATGGTAACAAGAGAAGCAACATTACATTTAACAGAAACTTCCAAAAACTTAATTACAACATGATGCTGCAGGATCTACAAATAAATAACAAGGACTAAATTGTGTTTCACATTTTCTTTTCCTTAAAAAAAAAATCATGTAACAATGAGAATGAAAAAAAAAATTACAGTGAACTTTTATTTCCAAAATAAAAAACAAATTTTAATTACGGCAGTGCCATATAATACAAGGCATTTGTTGGCATATGTCATCTTTAAACTGCGTTCCACAGTCTATAGTTCTTTTTTTTTTTTTTTAAACATACAATCGAGTAACAAACTCATTTTTTTTTTCCTTTTTCTCTTTAAAATAAGGGGCCAGTCTCCAAAGACCAGTGTGGGGTGTTACAGAAATAATTAAAGGAAAGGCAATCATAATCACAGAAGTTATAATGCTTATTTGAGGCTCCAGAATAATAATAATTAAAAGGAAAACCAATCTCTGGCATCATGCTGACGGGGTGCACACTGAGGCACAGCCCTTGAACACAAATTCTACCATCAGACAACCCTTGACGCTTCACTGGGGCTGCCATGCAGTCCAGAAAACAGTAAAACCTTTAGTGCTGTCTGTCAAGTCCTCCCAACTTCCCGTTTGTGCAAGTTTCTGAAGATTCATTGGCCAAACAATAAACACAAGGTGGACGTTCGTTTTGTTAGTGAAGACCAGTGGACGGCTGAAAGCCAGGATGCCTCAGTCTTTCAAGTCGGCATTAATGTCTGTGCTGCCCTCCACTGCCAGCTCTTCCTCCAGTTTCACTGAAAAGAGGGTGCTGGCATTTTTATCCTGCATACTCTCTTCCAGATCCTTCAGCAACTCCTCCTCCTTGTACTCGGCCACGTCCACCTCCAAGCCGGAGTTGTCCTTCAGTTTGCCATGGTGCTTGAGATAGTACCGCTGGTTCTGAAAGAACTTGATGATGGTGTACTTGGGGAGGTCCAGCTGTGCCGACAGAGTCTGGATGGCCTCTTCATCCGGGTACAGGCCCACATCTTGGATGAAGCTCTGAAGGATGCCCAGGGCTTCCACTGAAATTTTGGTTCGTGGCCTGGTCTTCTGCCGGGTCTCCTCATCGGACTCTGCAGATGAGGCCACAGTGGGCTGCCGTGGGGGCAGCCTGGGGCCCGCCTGGGGCTGCGGCTGCGGCTGTGGAGGAGGAGGTGGAGGCTGCTGCTGCTGCTGCTGCTGCTGCTGCTGCTGCTGCAAAACACAAACAAACAAGCAGTCAGAGCTGCTCAGAGCCTGCTGGAGCTGGGTAGGTGCTTGCCAAGCCCATGCAGTGTCTGAGAAAGAGCAGGCCAGTTAAACAGCCCGCAGCCTTTATTAAATAAACAAATACACATCTGAGCTTGGAGCTGGGCAGCTAGGAAACAGTGCTGCTTGAGGGTTACTGTGCTCACTTATCTGCGAGGAGAAAAACAGCTGGGGGAAAAAATGTGCGCCTCGCACTCTCTCAGAAGGATTCTCACCCAAGGCGGCCAGCAAAGCACATCGTGATGTCACTAATTAACAACGACTTAAGAGAATCCTTCTTAGATTCCAGAGGCAGCATCAGAAGGCTGAGCTACCCAGCCACAGTGAGAGCAGCGTGTCTGTCTGGCCACACTGCATTCTGTGGCTGCAGTCTGAGGCCAGCATAGCCAAGGTTCCCTCACTTTGTACACCTCTTGGAGGTGCAACAATGTTCTGTCACACAGTTCCAATCCTCTCTTACACACACACACACACACACACACACACACACACACACACACACACACTTTCCTACCAAACTGCACTAAGCTAACACTATGTTTTTTTCCCTTATCCCCACCAAATAAAGGTTCACTCCATTCTACACCAGCTGGCGAATTGTTTTGTCTATAGTAAACTACGATGTGATTAGGCTTTAAATTTAATGTATACAGACACTTTTTCATAATTAGTATCTGCATATGTGCTGTAATTCCTACACACAATTACACGTAACAAACGTGTGGCATGTGTCTACTGCGCACTCGACATCCATAATTCTTAGCAGCCAAGCCAATCAGCCCTGGCTGCTCAAAGTGGCGCTGTATTGGAACATTTGTCCTGTGCTTAAGCATTTCCTCTTATCCCCCTAAGAAGCAATTTTATTAAAAACAATTTACATTTTCAAACAAGTACTATTTTTATTACTTAACATATATCTTTCTTGTCTTTGTTTTAGCTGAAACAGTCGGTTTTTCAGGCTTTCACAATTATTTTAGTGTTTAATATCCTAAGGGGTTCTCTTTTTCAATTTGTTTTATCTTTAATAAATACTCAAGGATTTTTTTCTTTTTCTCCTGGTGGATGGATAACTCTATTACTTTAGCTACAGATACCTGTATTTTTCACAGACAGCAATACCAGGAAGGAACGTGGGTGATTCAACAAACATGGTAGGCAGGTTTCTGGGACCCTAGAGGCAACAGCATTTCCCTTAAAGGAGAAAGCTAAAAACAACCTTCAGATTTAGCAGAAATAAGTTACACAGCTTAAATTCAACTAGGATGCGTTGTTTAAATTCCTCAAGCCAAGGGAGGCCCCGTATGGTCTGGTCCACAACACTTTAATCAAGTTCCTCCCTGGCAGCTGGCTCACACAGAGGCTGTGCCCCCCCTACACAGGCCAAGCGCGGCCTCTGTGTGCTCTCCCAGAGCCAGGACCACTCCACCATTGCCCTTTATGAAGAAAAGCCTGGCCGAGGGAGCTGGCCTTCAAGACATCTCTTTTCCCTTTCTCCTGGCACAGGAAACTGGTGCCCGCTCACCTGAGGAGCAACACTGGGCCATGGTGCGGGGGTCAGCAGGCCTGGTAAGAAAGCGCCTCTAGACTCTCCTTTGCCAAGGGTGTTGGGAGAGGGGCTCTAAGGAAAGACAAACAGACATGACTCACCCTGCCCTGCCCTGGGGTGGGTGGAGAGAGGGTGAGGTGAAGGCAGGATAGGGAGCATAAAGTAAGAACCTTAGGTTTCCCTCCCCTTCATGCTGGACAGCATCCACGCAATGAAATGTGTGACTGACTGTCCTCTGCATACAGCACAGTGGCGGTTCCTTTCCTCCAGGGCAGGATGGTTTTAGTTAGAAAAGGAATGTTTCAAATTTGAATTTTTAAAAAACACACCAAAAGATATGTTCTAAGCTTTCGTAATCAAAACCCAGTGCTAATCAAGATACCCTCAGCAAACCAGCGGTCCAAACAGAGGCTCACTTCCTGCCCCGTTAGGGTGAGAAGACTACAGCCCCCCTGCTGGAACACTGTGTTTATCCTCCCTTCATCCCCTGATGAGATGGCGAGTCTCCTGTAGAAAGCCTAGTGTAGATGGTGGGAAGAGAACCACGCATTTCCCTGCTGAGTTGAAGGCTTTGTTTATGCAGTGCTGCATGGACTTGGCCAAGGTAGACGAACCTGAATCTGTTCTGCTGGAACATGGATGATGTGGGGCGGCCTGTCGCCATGGTGATGCACAGCATTGCTCTCCTGCTCATAGATGGCGTCGCGTTCCGGCTGAGGAAGACTGAGGAACCTGCGGATCATAGACAGGTTCTCCCACAGGGTCCTGTTTTCTGGAGAAGGGTCTTCCTTCCAGCGCAACAGCTCGCACAGCCAGCCCTTAGGAGGAGAGGGTGGATGTCAGTTAGTGCTCCAACGGGCAACTTTTTCTCCCTCCCTCTCATCACACTGCAGTGTGACGTACTCATGTACCACGGCAGGGATGGGTACGGAGACAGACACCGGGGCTGGCTTACCAGCCCATTCAACCAACATGGGGACTTTCAGGTTCAGTGAGAGACCCTGACTCAAAAAATAAGGTGGAGAACCAGAAAGGAAGACAGCTAGACATCAACCTTTCACCTGGACACACACACACACACACACACACACACACACACACACACACACACACACACACACACACGAGTAAGACAGCACTCCTCAGACTCTGCAGTAAGAGTGACGGGCTAGAAACAGAGGTGAGGGCAGGGGTAACTCCCGCCCAACCTTCTTGTTTGCCAGTGACCACTGAGGGCATTGAGGTGGCAAGTCAGAGTTCTAGAAATAAACTGTCCCCAAAGGCTTTCCTAAGCTTACACTTTTTGTATTAGAAAGAAAGCTGAGAGGGAGAGGGAGGGGGGAGAAAGAGAGGAAGGGAGGGAAGGGGAGAGACAGACAAGATACAGTAGGGAGAAGAGGGAGGGAATGAGGAAGAGGAGAGAGAGACAGAGAGAGAGACAGAGAATGACAGAGACAGGCACAGGCACAAGGGGGGGCACCAGTGTGACTTAGTGAATATATTTGGCTTTATTACCATGGTCATTAGAAGATTTCTTCAACAAGGAGCTTCTTAAAGGGAACCTAGAATCCTGCTTTACTGCCAGCTGTAGCACACATATATGACTGGTCAGCCAAGAACTTTACTAAGTCTTCAGGGTAAAGAGTGAAGGACAAACTCAGTCAGGGTACCAGTCTGACCCCATGTGCCCCTAGAGTTTTCATTGGCTGAATGGTTCAATGGAGAACACCACCATCTCAAACTCTCATCCCATCTACACTACTGGACCAGAAGCAATGGGGCAGGAAAGAGGAAGGCACAGTGTCCAAGTGGAGCCCACCAGCCACGGCAGCGACCCTTTCAAGCTACAGCGCAGCTTGCTGACAGCTCACCTGGACACCCTAAACGACAGCTTCTCTACCTCACCAGTGCTGTCCCCTAGTGTGACCGATGACGGACACATAGACTGGGACAGAGTCTGAGCTGTACCATTGACAGCACACCCCTCCTATACTCTTCCTCATTCCACCCTGTCCCTACAAATCTCTACCTCCGGCCATCTCTATGTCCTTTTCCCTCCCTTTTCTCCCTCAACCCTTTTGGGAGGAAACCCATTTGGGGCTCTGCTTTTGGGAAACTGCTCTACAATGAAGGGCTTTCTTGGCAATTTCCAGGAAGCTAGTTGGACCTCTATTATGTGAAGTTTAGATCTATCCAGAAAGGGCTCTACATTTTATGTTACTAGGAGATGAAACCAGACAATTGTATGTCTTTTTTTTTCTATTTTTAAACTGCAAGGGCCATTCAAAAGCCACTTCTACTTGGTAATGGTAAAGAGAACAAGGCCTTCTTCTTCTGGAATTGGTCTCATAGAATGGCCGAGATTGCAAAAGAAAAGATGGGAGCTGACACATTAGCTTCCTACTAGCTGGCCAGAACACTCATGATTCTGGGTGAGTTACACAGGCTTTATTGTTGCTGGTTTATTTTTTGGGTTCAGTATAAAACTGGGCTATACACCTCATACACACCAGCCAAGTGCCTCTAAGAATGTTTGGATTCTTTAACAGTTTTTTTTTTTTAAGCAAACACACAGACACACACACACACACACACACACACACACACACATTCACATATACATATGTATGTGTGTATATGTATATATATATACATATATATATGAATGCTCATATATATGTATATACACACACATATGAATGACCATGTGATAATGCTCTCATTCAATGCCACAGAACGCACAATTCAAGATGAGAAGGGGCAGTGCCCTGAAGATTTAATCTCTAAAAACAGCCACTGAAAAGGAAACAAACCAAATCTCAGTTGTGACGATAGAGCCCTGACACCTACCTCTCGCCTGACCACAGATCCCCCCTGAACCTCCAGACTGCTGGGAGACGCCAGAGCTGGGCTGTACTTGAGCGGATAGAACATGAACTACAAAGTTGATCATAAGTATTTGCAGTGGTTGAGACACACCTGCCCTGCAGATATTATTTAGTTCTTATGTGTAAATTCTTGCTGTTTGGAGCAAGTCATAAAAATATCATCCATTTTCCTAGATCCAAACTATTTCTCTAAATTATGTTGCAGAACACGTATTGGATATATGTGTGCCTCCCTGGAGGCTTGCATGTGAAGTGATTACCTTTCCTAACTGCCTTGACCTCTGGAAACATGGTCTTATTTACCTTCGCAGAGAAGTGAGAAGGCTTGAGAAGAACAGGGGAAAGGCTTCCTAACTTGGCTGGTCCCTGTGAGTACTGAACACTGGGCTGCTATCATTTTTATTTTTTTAGAAGTAAATTTTTTAGATATAAATACATGTAGCTGAAAATTGCCAAGAGTTAAATTAAGAATGATTGGTGTCAGAAAAGCTTCTTGGAGAGAGCTGGAAACACTGCTGGTCTCACAGCCTTCGGAACTTGTGTTTGGAAGGCAGAGTTCACTTGGCGCTGGGATATAAGTGGAAAACATGTGGATCACAGATGTTCTTTGGAAAAGAAAATCATTAGTTCTTTTAAAACAGCTAATAATGACAGCTAATTCCTAAATAATCACACTCATGTGGGTTTAACAAATATTTCAGAAAGAGAGCCCTGACTAGTTCAACACACATTTTGCCTATATTGTCACTTCTGTGTGGCTGCCCTTCCCAGACAGAGCCTTATTTTTATTAATTGCCCATGACTAACTTAACACTTCCAGTACTTTGCTATTAACCTCTGCCCTTAAATAATACTTCTAATTCCTTATCTAAAAATAATGCGATGAATCTCAAGTTGGAGTTCATTTCTGCCTTTTAGAGAAAGGGCCAGGCTGAAGCAAGTAGAACCAGAGGCTCCATACAGACACATCTCACGGCGCATCTGGGAACTGTTAGCACGCTACAAGGGTGTTCAAAAACCAGAAAGAAGACAAAGCGTTGTGCTTGTGTTACCTCTTAAATAATGGGAAACACACATTTTTGACACTTTTTTTTTCCTTTGTCACAACAGAAGTAGACTTATAAACTCCCAATTAGGATCGGCAACCTGTCTTTATACTAAATACCTTGGAGTGCTGTGGCTACCTCAAATCCTGCTGCTTTCCACTCCATCAGTCCCGACAGTAATCTATGATTTGAAGAAAGGAACTAAAGAGGACATAAATGCCTTCTAATTCCCCAATACTGTTCCTTAGTCCCCTAAACGTTAGAATGGATGCATTTGGATGAAGAACACTAGATGCTGCTGACAGCAGACAAACAAAGCTGAGAACCCCAAGAAATACCACAATGCTGGGGAGGGGGGTGAGAATGAGAAGCAGTGCTTTGGGGTAAAATGTGAACTTTAACCTTTCAAGAGAGGTCTCTGGGACTTGATGTGTTATGCACAGCAGGCAGGAGGATCAGGGAACTACTCTCAAAATTAAATTAGACCGCAATTCTGTGAAAAGTAAAAAGAAAGATGCAGGCCTAAGAAGCCTTCATCAAATGATGGGGCCAGGGAGCTCTCAGAAAACTAAAATGGTACAAGGAACAACCTAAAGTTTAAATGTAGTAAATTTGCCAAGCAGCATCACACTGCATCTAATGAGGGCAAAATATAAACAGTAGCCACATGTAAATAAATTAGTACAAGTTTCAGAATGTTACTACTCTTCAAACTGACAAAGTTTAATTTGACACCTTCTGTTCCAAACCCTTTGTTTCTATTCAAAATCACGCCTTGAAATGTTGCTATCAATCACAGCACTGCCTATTACTTAAAAAAAAAAAAAAAAAAAGAAAGAAAGAAAGAAAAAAGAAAGAAAGAAAGGGGGGGGACTGGCATGGACCCCGAATAAGCTGAAGATGGCATGCAGATAAATTCTGAGATAATGTGTTCAAACCTGTTATATACAACACAAATCCTGTAAAGTTATGTATTGTAAACCTACATTTCTTGAGAACTAAAAGTCTTAAATCCATCTGCCACAAAGGAAATACTGTTATATTCCTTATAGTAACCAACAGCCATCTGCAAATGTCTTGCTGCCGTAAGCAAGACAGCAAGTAGAGGAGGTTAACGGGGACGGGGACTGAGGAACAGCCTTTTGACTGGTTTTGGTTTGGGATCTAATAAGGAAATGTAAGACTAGGAGAGAAATGGGAAAGAGAAAAAGCAGAGTGACTGCCAAACCCATGTTACAAAACTCAAAACAAACTCAGTGACAACACAATGGCAATTTATTATGGTCCATGAAACACATGACTGTGTGCTCATTTTAAAGGAAAAATTAGCAGTTCCAAACTCAATATTCTAATGACGTGCTTGCTGACAAGATCTTGTTGTGCCACATTTAAATAAAAATCCTGGCACCTCCGTCTCTCAGCTGCTAATTTCCAACCAAACTCAATCTCTGATTTCCATGCCATTCTTTAGAGCAATGAGTTCGAATCAGTCCGGTGCCTATATCTTAACACAGAAGGGTTACCCAGTGACTCTGAGGCAGGAAACCAATGTCCCCTGAGAAATGCACATCGTACCTGCAAACCCTCCAGACACAGGCATGCTTACAAGGCCTGGTCTGGGACAAAGCCCAGAGTTCCTAACACAACTAGTTTTCAAGGGGAAAACAGACTTTGGTAGCATGTGGTGGGGGTACTTAATGCAATATGCATATGTATATAATGCCATTATGTACATATACATTTTAAAACTAAGAGCAATAAAGAGAGAAAGAAAAAAAAATGACACGATTTCCTGCTGCACCTAAGACAGAAAATACATTTTAAAAATCGAATGGTAATTTGAGCTCTAAAAGGCAAAACATTTTAAAGTCTGCACCCATCTCCCCCCCCCACCCTCATCTTTTACATGTTATTTGCAGGAGTATTTTCTTCCAATCTCTGGGGCATATCGTGTAATATATGATATTAAAAGAAATCAATCTAAATAGGAAAGTATTTGATACAAACATTTTAGTGCAAAGCATGAATTACAGTTTTGTAAGTAGTTGGAACAAGAACGAAGTACATAATCCATTAAACAGTACTTCCAACAAGAAAATTCACCACTGCAGACTAAACTACAGTAGGCATTTTGAATGAGTACATTTTCAACAACAACTAACTATAAAGCTTGCAATTCATCATTCAGGAAATAATTTCCTACTTTTAAAAGAATCTGTAAGTGTTACTTATGCAAATGAAGACAGTTTTTAATCTGCCCACAAACATGCTAATAGAGGGCAATTTTTTTTTCTTTTTTTATTTACAAAGCTGCCGGCACTCAAGGGTAATTTCACAGTGTTCTCCTATAAGTTGGGGAAGAAAAGGGTTCTAATTGTCAGAACTACCGAATCTGTCACCTTTAGCATAAAGGCTTAGGATGGAACAAAAGATGTCACATGACTGCTGTGTTTTAAACCACCCCTTTTACTTTAATATCTTTTATTTTTTATATCACTATACCCAAAATGTGGTATTTAAACATATTATTTTGAACAGTCTCACTTCAAAGATACTTAAAGCTCTAAGAGTGAGGCCTAGATGCCTCTCAGGACAGCTCACCATCTTCCAACCCAAACAGCTCCGGCACTGAAGTCAAATCCATGGCAGAGCAATCCTGAAAGCATTTTAAATTATTTACTAGGTTAAAAGGGTGAAATGATACTTTAAATACATCAGATTTCATCTTCTAGGCCGTTTTTTGGTGGCAGAGTGGTATTGATCTTCCCAAATGCTTAAATTAGCTAGTTTGCAGAAAGTCATTATTTGATTAAAGGCATTATAGTTGAGGGCACGAGGCAGCGAGTTTTTCCTTCTTTCCCAATTCAAATCATGATATAATTTAATAAAAAGGATCCCATCATGTCCTGTAATAAAAACACTTGTCTTAGGATAGTGTTCTTTACCTAACATATTAACCTACACGCCATGAAATTCTTTAGAAGGGAACCCTCTGCTAACACCTATTATTCGATGGCCTAAGAAGAGACTCTGCCATCAACATCAACCAAGGCCAGATTCTCCTCCATAGATTAGTGGGAGTACATCATCCTCCTCTTCCACTTAATGACATTGACGGTAGCACAGCAGACACTGCTTAACATTTATCTTATTAAAGAAAGCATGGAGAATAAATCCGAACAGAGATGTGCCAGCAAAAACATCTCTACACTGAAAGGGGTGTGTTATGGTCACCTTCTTCCAAGCTGGATTTTAAAGGAAATGCAGCTTAAATATTCAATGTTCCCTGGGAGATATTCATTTTCAAGGTGTGGTTTCTGATGTACTCATTAAAAAGAAGAAAAAGTAATAATAAAAATATTTTAAACTACTGCTATTTTAGATTCTGGAGATTACTGTTTTTTTTTGGGCTCCTGAGCTCCTTCCAGACTCTCCAGTTATTTAAGGGACATAAGTTCTTAGCCAAAAATCTGTGGGTTTCTATACTGGGGTAATAATAGGCCCTAAAATGACTATCTGCAAGCTTCTCCTTTTGCCTCTTTGTTATTAAGAGGTTAAGCAACTCTAGCATAGCTTCAGGAGATTTATTGTTAGCATAAAAATAACACTTACAACACGCCTAGGAAGACCTCTTGAAATTTGTGACCTTAGAAGGGCTCTCAGAGTCACTTGCAAACCATCTTTAGTTTTCATTTTGCTTTCAAGGTAATCAGAAAAACAAAACAAAACAACAAAAACCAAGTATCATTTGCTTTCTACTGTCTTTATTTCCTCCTCCCCTCCCCTCTAGGCCATTCACATGGCGGGGGAAGACATAAACACAGTGGTTTTTCTTTGGCTCCACACAGATTGTTCAGCTCACAGCAAGAATATCAAACAACTTTTTGGCCAGAGTAGATACAAATGGCTCTTACTATAAAAGGAATCTTCAAAATTAAAGGTATTTTATGTAGAGAGAAATTGAGAAGGTGAAAAAAGAGGAATGAAGATGTGTGAAATTCTAAATAACCTAAAATATCTATAATAGTGGCTCTCAACCTGTGGGTTGTGACCCCTTAGGCCTAAGACCATTGGAAAGCACAGGTGTTTGCATTACAATTCATAACAGTAGCAATATTACAGTCGTGGAGTAACAATGAAGTAGTTTTATGGTTGGGGTCACCACAACATGAGAACTGTATTAAAGGTTGCAGCATCAGGAAGGTTGAGAACCGTTTGTCTGAAAGAGACAATCTCACTTGACAGAAACGTAAGATTTCAAAAGGAGACCTGGATTTTATTTTTAAAGCATTAGATTTTGAAGGTGCCAACCACAAACGTTTGATTTTTATATATACTCCAAATCGAAGGCAAGAATCTGACTTTATGCCTGATACATGAATATGAACTCTGAAAAACAACCTCCCTGCCCTCACATACACCAGCCAACATTTTTGACATTACGTAACTTTTGGTAGAATGGTTTAGCCTCTCTACTATTTTGACACCTGACCTTCAAATCTTTAAGTTCTCATTCTTCATAAAGGGTGTCTCAAAAATGGAGAGTACCCTGAGACTCATGCTGTAACTTTTCAAGGCTAGCCTCTGCTTCCGGCACAAAGAACTGTCTATCACTGATTCTTCAAATTGGGGTACCTCTTCCTTAACTTATTCTTGGAAGAACCAAATTCTTTCAATTACTTGCAGTGGAAAATTTTTTCTCTTGACCAGTGATGACTACAGCTTCTATGAACAAGAAACCACCATCTAATGAGGTCCTCCAAAGAGCAAATTAATGTGATTCTTAGACATTGTGACACAATGATGTCATCTATAAAGTCCACACCTGAATCCCCCCAGCTGAGCTGAGAGAGAGAGAGGGAGGAAGGGAGAGAGAGAGGGGGGAGGAGAGGGGAGGGAGGGAGGGAGAGAGAGAGAGGACCCCCTCATGTTCTAAGTAAGCTTGTGATCCGTAATTTCTGTGCTGGACTCCATCCATAGTTATCCTTGGCCTTACAGGGCCTGTGGGCTACAGGCTGAGCATGCCTCAGAGCTCTGAAAGCTTCCAGACCGACAGACAAACAGACCAGGCAACTTAATTTCTTGAATCCACCTGACCATCTTTGAGAGGCTGTTGGGAATGGACTGCAGGGTGAAAAAACAACACAGCCCTCCTTCACCTTCTGACATTCCAGACATCTCTGTTGTTCCATGTGACTACTCGAGGTTCCCAGCACAGCAGCGAAGCTCATGCCCTCACAGCCTGTGTTTAGTCCTATGCCTGGGCACACCCCTCACATTCATTTGCACTAATTATTAGCTACTGCTCAACACAGCCTCCTGCTCTGTCTTTTACTCTAGGAGAAAGGCTTTCTTTTCTTCTCTTCCAATACTGCTTCTCCCTCCAGCCATAGTGAAGCACCTCGGTAGACTGAAGAGGCACACCGTGGGTAGGAAGCATCCATACCAGTTTGAGCAAATCGCCTTTCTGAGCCTCTGGGAAGACTCCTCCTCTACAAAATATGGCTAATAGCCAGGTGTTGGTGGTGCACACCTTTAATCCCAGCACTCTGGATGCAGAGGCAGGTGGCTCTCTATGAATTCGAGGCCTTCCTGGTCTATGGATCAAGTTCCAGGACAGGCTCCAAATCAATACAGAGAAACCCAGTCTTAAAAAAACTAAAAACAGACAAACAAACAAAATAATGTTATTACATCTCACAGTGGCTGGTACAAATGAGACATAGTGCACCTGTCTCATGCCTGGTCTGAAATAACTACAGACTGTTGCAAAGATGTTATTTAACATACTTAAACAACTCATAGTCCATTTGATTAGTTTAAAGCAGTTGTGATAAAAGTCACCAAGGGGCAGATACCAAGAGTGACAGAAGTAGAGAGGAAGAAGCAATGCTATGGGGAAGGCAAGGGAGAAGGATGTCTCCCCGGTAAGGGAAATACTGCCTTGGGCTTTAAAGGATGGGCCACATTGAAGGGATTGGGAGAAAACACACAATCTGGTTGCTTTGGAATGGATGATGCTTCTCCCAGCCCTTATCACACTGGCTTGAGAAAATGACTGCATTTCTGTAACCTCTAACTGTCTACACACTATGCTTCTAAGGTCTGTCTAAGAAGCATGATAGAAACCTGGGGCAGGTTCCTCAACTTCTTCAAACCTCAAATATCCACTGTAAAAGAAAGTTTAATCATCTACTTCATAGTATATTGAGAATTAAAAGTGAACATCGATGGAAAGGACTTGGTACTCAATAACAATGTCAACTATTGCTGTCATATATTATTGTTGGCACTATCAAATTTTCATCAGCCCATAAAGACTGGAACTCTAAGAAAGCCAAAGAGAATAGCTATTACCATATTCCTTACACACCAGCTACATCCTAAACAACAAAGCTCAGTTAACAGCTCAACTACCAACTCCACCCCAGGATGGGGTATTGGAGCATATCTGATATCTGAAGTATAAACAGACACCTATGAAACATGAAAATGCAGATGGTAAGAATGTCTGCCAATGACCCTTAAAGGACAAATTCCTAAGCCAGTAACCTCACTTCTAGTGCTTATTCCAAAGAAAAGATAATAAAAACCAGATATAAATACTTTAGAGAAATGTTCACACTCACATTATCCATGACAGCAAAAGTTGAAAGTAACCTAATTTCACTGATAGGAAATTGATGGCTGCGTCAATAAGCAAATGGACACAACATACATATACAGAAATACACACATATGTATACAAGTACACGTCTCTGTATATAAAGAGCCTAAATCAGGATATTAAATCAGAATATCTCTAGGTGATTGAGATTATGGATATTTTTATGTTCTTCCTTATGCTTCTATTTCTGATTTTTCTGTAGTGACTATGTAATAAAAATATGCATAGCAAATGGCTTTAATTAAAAATCTAATTTTTCTTGTCTGTGCCCTGTATAACCAATGTGAGTTCCTATCAAACTAGTCCTCAGGAAGGCCTCTTGGATTTTTTCCACACCTATGGCTCTGGTCCCAGTCTTCTACTCTTCCAGCCCACTCCCAATCCCACCAATAGATGTGAGCACACATTGCCCCGGCAGTAGCAAACTCTTCCTACACTCCTCCCAAGGTACCTGGAAATATCCCAAGGCTCACACTCAGGGACTGTAAAACAGCAGAACTCTCCATGGAAAACTGCAGTGCCTGTGAATTGTGAGGCGAAGTTAGAAAAATGGCCCAACTTGGGCCATGCTAAGACTAGGTACACCTCTGCCATTCCTGGGCTCTCATAGATGGCTGCCAAGTCCGGCAGTGTAAATTTACAAGGAAGAGACTTTACTAAAGAGACATAAGGCTTGAACTGATCCTGGCTTCCTAGCCTGGAGGTGGCAAGGACCCTAAAGCAGATGAATGTGACACCCTTAGAAAGAAAACTTAGGAAGCTGGGCTTTGCCGATACCTCAACTCAAGCACACATGCACACTTGCAAAACAAACTTTTTATTGTGCTGCTTACCAAGCATTATTAACATTCCAATGTTTCTTTGCTATAGAAAGTCTGAAGAAGAGTAATCATGAAGCTGAGTGTGTGAGCCACGAGTGAGAAGGAAAACATTATAAAACCGAGAAGTCATAGAATAAGTAATCTTTTAGGTAATTTACCTGATAGGGTAGCTTGTTGGTTTGTACAATTAATTTACTACTAGGTTGTTTTAAACAAATATTCCTGTACTATATTTTTTAAATATTTATGTAAAAGTTTTCAATACTCCAGACAGTCAGGAATGAGCTATATTCTCCATTATACTTAGTTGAAATCGGGGAGTTAAAATGTTAAATCTTCCCTCTATGATGAGAAAGAAAGAAGTTTTAAGCCAGAGAAGGCAATCTGGGATTTATGAGTCCTAGGAGTCACATCCTAAGGGGACAACTAACTGTCTCGTTCACTATGAGCTCCCAACTCGCTCATCATTTTGCTGATATGCCCATCTCATAGCTCAAACCACGTAATTTTCTCCATCCTGCAAACCTGTTACCTGAAGTTCATCTGCTTTGAGAGAATCAAATCTTGTGATTCACGAGGAGCCATTAAAGACTGGAAGTAGCACGTGGGTCAGGGTGGCAATGGCCACTCCAGGGAGGCAGAGGCTGCCTCTCTTACTCCTCACAAGCCCTAGGCATAGCTGGGGACAGCCGGTGCAGAAATGCCTGAAGGAGAGGCAGGCAGGGTGGAGTGTGACACTGCTGTGCTGAGCACTCTTTAAGGATGCAAGGTTTGATGATATCTACTCCCGAGTCACTCACCCTTCTACAGGTCCTAGCCAGACACAGTACAAAGGAAGGGATCATATGAACACACAGACGACCAGAAAGCATTTTCCCTAATACTTCACACCCAATAAGGTAAGAATCATCCACAATTCAGGTCTGCATTGCTATTCCAAGTGTAGCCTGCAGGCAGTGGTGGCATAAGCCTTTGATCCCAGCAGAGTCAGGCAGACCTCTGAGTTCTGAGTACAGAGTGAGTTCCAGGACAGCCATGGCTTCACGGACAAAGCCTGCCTCAAGAAATGAATTAACAAACAAACAAAACAGCAAAAAAGAAAGGAAGAAAGAGGTAAGAAAGAAGAGAGGGAGGGAAGGGATGAGGGAGGGAGCAAAGTATAGCGCCTCAGCTGGTAAATCCTTTTCCTTTGCAGGGAAGGCATTCTCTCATCAATACAGCACACTTGCTATTAGGTATCTATGCTAGAAACCAGGCTGTTGGTACAGTTTTGCTTTAGATGCTATTGTAATTATTGCAATCCCCTCTTATTATACTTTAGAGTGATGGGCCTTTGAAAAATAAGCACACCAGAAAGCAATAAACAAATTGGAAGAAAATGTTTCCCAGGTAAATTCAAAACTTCCTAGGCTAATATGTTAAACATGTAATTGTTCCCTCTGCTCAATTTATCATTGATCTCATCTCTTTGGTGCCATAGACCCTTCTGGCAGTCTGGGTAAAGCTTGTGGATGCCTTTTCAGAGGAAGGTTTTAACATGTTTGAAATAAAATACGTAAGATTACAAAGAAAACCAATTACACTAATATACATAATTGGTTTATGGATAACTTAGAGAATGGGTGGGAATGGACAGGACTAAGCCAATCTATCAAAAATTTCTGATGTAGTAAAAGGTGTGTGTGTGCGTGCACATGTGCACGTGCGCATACACTTCTCCACACATGCATGTGTGTGTGTGTTTTTAAACGAACACACTGAACTCTAATCTAGAGCAGCAGATTCCTAGGGAGGAGCCAATCTGACTACAAATGTTGCCAGGATTTGTTGCTGGTGACTGAATGAAACACCGACTTCCAGGTAGAGGTCACATAAAATAAATCATTTCTTCCCCTCCATGCCATTGTCCTCTTAGGAAAAGTGGAACACTGGCTAAGAACCCCTGAATAGGATGGGCCTGACCTTAAATGTACATCTGTATATATACATATACCAAATACATACTCACATACTCCAAATATTTTTATAACTAATCTAGATGGAACCTAGTAAACTGGAAACACTTATTACCTGTGCATTTGTGAAATAAATTCCCTCTCTACCACTTCAAGGGAACGTGATTCTTAAGAGGTGGGGCAGAGTTTGCTGGGCGCTGGTGGTGCATACCTTTAACCCCAGCACTGGGGAGGCAGAGGCAGGTGGATCTCGATGAGTTCCAGGCCAGCCTGGTCTACAGAGCTAGTTCCAGGGCAGGCTCCAGAGCTACACAAAGAAACCCTGTCTCAAAAAAAGAAAAGAGTTGAACAGTCACTTTTAGTAGGATGGCTACATCTGGGATGCTGTTTCCCATGAAAGGTGTTTCAGTGCTGTACTTTGAGTATGGATAATGTATGCCTGTAAGTAAGTGAGTGAGTGAGTGAGTGTGTGTGTGTGTGTGTGTGTGGGGGGGGGTGATGAGTATGGATAGTTTGTGTGTGGGGTTGATGAGTACGGATAGTGTATACATGTGTGTGCCTGTGTGGGGGGTGATAAGCATGGATAGGGTGTGCCTGTGTGGGGGAAGGCTGAAAAGTATGGATATGTGTGTGTGAGGGGGGGGGGATTGATAAAATGATTCCCACAACATCCGATTCTCAGGTCAGTCCAATGGGAGAGAATTATCAGATTTATATATTCAGTTCTATTGAAGATCACTACTAAAATACGTCTGTGCCTTAAGTAGTATCAGTGGATAACTGCATTAATGTACACATAATGCACTACTTTCCTGGTTGTGTCATGAACTTGGGGAATGAGTTTACAAACTCAGAATGTAGCATCAGCATTCTAATCTGGTTAGCTTCAGAGCTTAATCTGAGTAACTGACTTTAAAGGTAAGAGAGGCTGGGGGCTATCCTTCCAGAGCTGCCTGTCGGCCTGCCTGGGCAAGCCCTGGAAGCATGGCTTCCCACAGAGTAGGGTTTCCCAAACAGAAGGGAAGACAACAGGACAGACACAGGAGATGCAGCATAGAGATGGATCAAAGCAAGATACTCCAGGGTTAGCAGGGAGAGGCACTGTGTAAACGACAGGAAGCTGACTATGAAATGGGACACTTATCTATTCAGTCAGTTCAGTGCTCAAGGAGCAAAAATACACATCCGATATTTGCCTTTCAGATTACAATACGGGGCAGAAGGCTAGTCCAAAAGAAAGAAGGAAAGAAAGTGAAGAATAAAGATGAAAATTGGAGCAGAGGGGAGGAAATAACAGAGCACACAACCATCTCTTAACTTTATATCTCAACGATGACTAGTGTAAAATTTACCCAGCAAAAAAAAAAAAAAAAAAAACACACACACACACACACACACACACACACACACACACACACACACACACAAACTGTCTGGAAATTTAGCTTGATGGATATGGCTTTAGTCTTTATGATTATCCAGGGCCCAAGTTACTTACTTTCTTTAATCAAAATTACTAAAATAAAATTATTCTGCATTAGGCTATTACCCTTCCCCCCATCTCTAAACACAGAAACAAAAATTAATTGCCAGCCAGGAAGAAAGAAGGCAATTTAGACAGTAACAGCTTGGCATGGACTACGCTGGATTTCTAAGAGCATGTGTTTGTAAGTCTATATTTTACATACAGCCTTCAGTCCCCTGACCTTATTGAAAGTAAATCTGCATTTCATTTAGAGCATCAAACTTCAGCAAAGTAGCCAAGTAGCACCCAAGACAAGGAGCACCCATGTTGGTTGGTGCTGGCAGTAAAATGGTAGAAGGTTCAAAGGAACCCTTTGGGGAGGAACACTTCTCAGCAGGTCCACATGCTCTGTGCTTCAAATCACGTGCCTGCAACACGAGGCTCCTCTCGAGGGAGCAATCTGCCATGTTCCCTATAGGTTTCTTTTCCCCTTTCCTAGCCTCTCCCAAACCTGTGGTTTCCCAAGGACCTGGGTCTTTTCACACTGCCCTGACTCTGCACTCTTCCAGCACCCACGAAGCCATGCCCATCCTTCAACTGAATTCAACAGTTCTTTTCTGCCTGGACCCCTTCAGTCTTCCTTAGCGAGTCTCAGATGAAGATGCCGGCCAAAACAGTATCTTTATTCACATTGTACACCTGTCTCAAAAATACATAACTGGACATTAGACATAACTCAAGCTGCTTAACTTCCTGGAAACACACAGCACATTGATTTATAGGGGAATTGGACCACAGCGCTCCAAGGCTCAAGGTTTCCTCTGAGAGAGGAAGCTCATGTTTCAGGTGTTTCCTCAATCACCTGTGCATCTGCCAGGAGCTACTGGTACCCTTTCCCCATCCGGTGCAGTAAGTCAGCAGCCAGGTCCTCTCAGTTCTTCAGCTAAGAGTGCAAGTGTAAGCTTCGCTGCCGTGATATCAATGTCTTCAACAAGGAGAAGACAAAACAAAACAAACATTCCCAGATTAATTGTCCCCAGATCCAATGTAGTACCTATCTCTTCTGGAATGAGGGCCTTCACTCTTGTTTCAAGGATTCTGGGTGACATCTAGACTCAGGAAGAAAGTGTTGGAATAGGTGGGTGGCATGGAAGATGGAGGCTGAATTCAATCTTCCATAAACTGACTACAAAGGCATAGTAAGACTGCAAAAACAAGGAAAACTAATGAGTCTACAAAAATAGATGAAGATTACAGAAAGGGGAGATAGGACCTAAATTAACTCTGTGAATGAACACCTTAACAGCTGAAACAGAAAGACTCTAACAGGCAAATCCTTTCTGATTAATTTTCCATTTAGCATGGCACTTGAGCCAAAAGAACATGCGGACAAAAATGTAAAGATTTCAGAGCTGGAGACATGACAGAGGAAACAAAACACCCAACAGCCAGGTTAGAAAGGAAGGGGGTCCAGTGATCCCGGACGATGTCCAAGCAGGAGGGAGAAGGAACGATGGAGATCTGAGAAAAGACTGTTCTGCAGGAAGGGACCCAACCGTCAGGCAAGCAGAAACATAAAAGGAGTGTAGTGTATTTGGCACAGGATGGCTTTAGCTTGGCCACATGTGCTTTGAGTGGAGCAGGAGCTGTTTCGATGCTACCTGGGTCCCTCCACACTCTCCTTTGAGCCTGCTTTGCCTTCAATGGGGGGCGAGGGAGCGTACCCTGAGCCTGGGGGTGATTCTGGCCGTGCCTGCACCTTCCTTCAGGGCTCTCTGGTGTCTAATGCAGAAGCCACTCTTCTACCCTACCTTTCAAAATGACTGCTAGCCAGCAAGGATCCAGGACATACATTTCCTGGCTGAGACCATTACGTTTGGGAATTGTCTGATATCTGACCACAAAGACCAGAGTAACAACTTATTAGCTACAAAAATAACAATGAAAGCTGTTTTTTGAAAACTACATATGCTCAATCTTAGAAACTCATTCGAAATTTTCATTTAAAGAGAGTTAACTCTTGAGAAAAAAGAAAAAAAAAAGGCATAAGGGCAAAGGGTTACTATATGCCCACAGTATAAAAGAAGAATTATTTTTAAAAACAGTGCCCAGAAAGTTCACTGGACACCACAGTCTTTTTCCCACTTAAGTTTTGGTCAGTGTACAAAAATGGAATGTGACAAGGTTTTGATAAATAATCTGGTTAAAAAAAAAAAAAAATAGGCAACTTCCTATCGTTGTAAGCACTTCTTTGTATTGCATCTTATTTTTATTTAAGGACATTTTACACAAATATACACACCCCAACCCTTTAAAAAAAGGCGACTGAAATTTTAGTTACACCACATGTGGTTTTCATTTGTGAAAAATGAACAAGCTGTTTGTGGTTAAACTGTCTAATCGCCTGTTATCAATCTAGCGCTGCATTCAAGATTTACAGGATACATCAGCTTCCGTGCCACATTAGCTGGGAGGGGGGAGAGGAGGAGGAGGGGAGAGTTTATCCTGCGGAATAATATTTCCAATGCAGCCACACTCACACTACATCTGGTTGTGCTGGTAGCGGCAGTTAAATTGAAATATTTCACAGCGTGTGTCAGAAACATGCAGAATGGTAATTATGACAGATCTGATTAAGCCCGAGTACCACAAGCTCCCTGGCCAGCGCTGGTTCTGCAGGTGTGACCTTGTGCGTGCCTGCGTGTGTAAATAAAATTAATTACAAGCGAGAGGGTGAAGGCTTCGGTGACATCACAAAGCGGAGAAACTCCCGAGGGGGAGACCTAATGGAATATTTTCCCTCAGTCTAATAATACAGTTCATATTGACTTGAGGTAATTAGTAGGATCATTAAGGCACTTTTCCCGGCGTATTTGGCTGCCTGATCAGATTAGTGAAAATGTTCTGAAGAACAAGCCCTGTGTGGTCTGCAGAGAGGAGGAAATAAAGAGTAACAAAGGGGATTCGGGAATGATAAGCAGTGCTGGACTTCCACGCAGTACAGTGCCCCTCCTGAGTCTGCAGACCCAACGTCCTGTCCACTCTAATTCTTCTTGTGTGTTCTTGCCCACATCCTGAATTCTCTCCACTTCCCCTCTCCCTCTGCTGACTCAAACCATTTCATCGCTAAACCCGTCCTCAGCTCCCCAACAAATCTCTCCTAAACAAGGCAATTTTAAAATCAGGGGAAAGTATCGAAGTGGCTGTTTTACTATTAGCTGACAATATGGGGCAACTGGGAAAGGCTACACACACACACACACACACACACACACACACACACACACACACACACACACACAACCACAGCAGGGGCAAAGTCACCTGCTCAACATGAAAGTCAAAATAGGCTTCACGTAGGACAAAGTTGGGTGGTCCAGTCTCTTCTAGCTGAGCAGATCGCAGAGCCTCGACAAGAAAAGGGCCATTTGTTTGAAAATACTCTACTGAGCACACTCTACCTTGCCACTGGAATATGCCAAGCGCTGTCACAGATGGCGGGCTCTGACAGTTCCCATCCGTAGTGTCGATACTCGACAGTTCAGCACAAGATCAGTGACATTCTGTCTCATTAGAACCACGCTAATTATCACAGCTAGTTCCAGGGAAACCATGTGTTGCGATGGTCAATTTGAAGGAGCCTGTGCATCAACAAACTGGTAATAAGGATCAGACACCTTATTATACGACAGCATGCTGCCTATGATCTGATTTACAGAATGAGAGGCACTGGGGCGGCCGAGGAGGCTGGCAGTCTATGAAACAGTGTTGAAACCCAATTCCTCAAGTACACTGCTTGAAAAGGGAATTGTTCGAAACAGCACAAAAGCAGCTGAAATTGTTGACTCAAAAAAAAAAAAAAAATCAAAGGAGAATAGATTTTTTTTTCCTATTAACCTATAACAGAAGCAGATTAATTAAGACTTAGGGAGAAAAACACCTTCGTCAATTTGACAATTAGAAATCACTCTAAATGGTTTGGAGTTCGTATTTTACAAGTTATTTGGCAGTCAATTATAGAATGGCTCTATTCCTACATGTCTTTTAAAACACAGACATTTACTTTTTAGTAGGTAATCTATAATTTTGTGTTATTTTACCAAGCAAAATAACTGAATCCAAAAAACTACTCAGAACAAATTCTTTAAAAACTGTTAAGCCACTAGGGTTACTTTCAGGGAGGCTAACGGCAGGAGTGGGTGGAATTCTCTCCCCAGGCTCTCTGTTCTCCCACGTCACCTCTGCTCAATGGGAAAATCGGAAGTACAGTGTCTTCCAGAGTTATTTTCCTATTGTCATTCTGCAAAAACTCACGTTCGCTGCCCATCCATTTCATGCGGCCTTTATTTTCAGTCCTCATGTGAAGGGAGGGGACACAAAGCTAAAATAAAACCTTTATTGACCAAAACATAAAGACAGGTGAGACTCGGGGCAAAGCTCCCATTCCAGTGCGGGTCTAACTGGATGGCAGGCACGGAGTGTTGGGGTGAATGCCCGCTGCCGGCCACCCCCCTTCAGGGAGCCCATGTCCCTCGTCTTTGTTGATGCTGCCTCTCCTAAGAGCTGACCTGATCGATGGCTGAATACCAAGAGCTTCTCTTCGAGTTAGGCCTCCCTGAGTTCTCTGACAACATTTTCTGGCATTTGCCACCATTTCAGGATGAAAGGCGGCCTGTGGTTAGAGAGGATTCTAGCAATACACAAGCTTTGTAATGGGATGAGTGACTGCTGCATGGTCTTACTTCCTTTTCCTCTTTACAGAGCTGGGCCAATATTCACACAATCCTCCTTCGCTAAATTACACCTGGAGGTCCTAAAAATGGGGAAACTGCACTCAATAAATGGCAACCATTAAACCTAATAGTTGCAAAAAAAAAATGTATTTATGACTTTTATGTAATCAACTTTAGAGTTTAAAACGTGAGAGTTTTAAATCGTTTGAAAATAGTAGCAAGAGAGCCACAGGTTTTTCGCTTGCCTTAGGTAGGAACAATACTCAGCGGGGAAAATATCCCTTTATGGAACTTTTAAAGCAAAAACTGGGTAAGTACAGTTTATTTACTAGCACTGGAGCTGGGAGGTCAAACCTTAGACTTACCAAAACATATGCTTGTTTGAGAGCACAGAAATGCAATCTTATTCAGATCTACAGATTTAACTAGTCCTGAAAACAGTCACCTGGCATGATGGACTGCCATGCTGACAACGGTGGCTGGTACTTAAACCATCGATTCAACTTGGCATGGACGGACGGATCAATGTTCTGGAAAAGTATAGCAATATGGATTCCCAGTCCTAACACACATGGCACTGTCGGCAATTGTTAACAACACCACCCTACCGAGGAGACCAGTGAACTCTTCCTTCCTACTCAAAAATCTAGTCAAGCATGTGGTGAACTTGACCTGCAGGAGATAGGAGCTGCAGGGGTTAGGTGTGCTCTGAGTTTTCTCGCATTGTTCTCATCAATGCTCCTCTGGCCCTTCCTCCTTCAGGCAAGCAGACCCTGAGAAACCCGAGTTGCCAATAGTCTGAGTCTGGCCCTACCCAGCTGAAAAGGACTAGGTACAGCTTGCAAAGGAATAGCCCCCATCAAGGGCCCTCTCTCTGAACAAGCAGGAGCTGTGGCACCAGAAATAAGAGAAACGGTGACTCGCACGTCTGCAGGGCCTCTCGAGTGCCTTAAATAGGAGCCTTCACAGGTGAAATCGTGCCCCAGCAAAGTCTGTGATGCAAACATCCTAAAAGCATGAATTAGCACCTACCCAGCTTCTACCCAGCACAACTCTGCTTGAACAAAACCAAAAATGCCTTCCCTAACATACTAGGATAGTGTCATAGGCTCTCTGGTTTATTTCTAGGTGTTGTTACTATAAATTCTTTTACACACTACATTTTTTAACCCTACTGATTTGTGACAGTTTGATTTTATTTAAGACATCTCAACTAACCAAACCTACAAGTCAGAGTGATGCTGGATTTTTTTTTTAAACCCTAGGAACACTGAAGAGCTGAGTCCCTCTCATTCATACTACAGCCCTGAATCTCACAGACAAAATGTCTGAAATTGATAGAAGAAACACAGATGTTTTTAAATTATTTGGCCTATTCTAAATGCCATGATATTCTAAAGTAAAAATCCTCTTTTGTGTGTTTAAAAAATAAAAATAAACTCTACTTACTAATCCAGCCCAACCCACAGGAGCCAGAATCCTATCCCTTTGGAGACTGAAAAATATCACACTGCAAGTGTGTCTGGTCAGATGTAACCACTCCAGCTCCCTGCTGCACCTAGAAATACCCAGTCCCATGAAGCAAGCAAGAGGAATTATTTCCTGATGAGGATGGAGACACAGCAGAAGCCCCTGACTCTCCCCGTGCAGCTGGGTCTGCAGGCTCTACTCGACAAACACAAAATCAATGTAAAATGACATGTACAAGGCAAGGCCTATGGTGCTGTTAATGTCCCCTTGCTGGACACACACCTGAAGTCTCAGAGCTCTCCAGAGGGTTTCTGTGGAATAAAATTAGATTCTAACATCTGCCACTATTAAGGAAAAAAACTCCACTTCCATCTCCCATATGAAAACCCTGAAGCCAATGAACAGTAACCGAGCCTTGACATGGTAATGGTTATTACCCAAATCAACATTTTTTTTTTAAACAGTAAAATTAGCAAATCCTGCTCACATAATAATTTGAATGTTATCAGACTAAATGTTTGATAAAATTCCAATCTGACTCACCCGGGAAAATGGCTGCCTATTTGAATGTCCCAAATAAAAAGAGTAGTCTTGTAGCTGTTCGAATTATGTTCAAGGAAACATCATCTTTTAGGTTTGCAGTGGCTGGCTTTTCGAACCAAGCACAGAAATAGGCTACCTCAGTCTTCACCTGCATATTTCATTTAGACATTTCTTTTAGAGCTAAAACAATCTCATTTCTATTATTCATCAAGGAGCTGAGATGATGTAGTCCTGGCTGAAAGGCAGAATCAACATGGGTATCCTCCTTGTAGACAAAATACTTCATGCATTAGTCACTGTAGAGTGTGCTCTCCTTTTAAAATGGAAGGTATTCCACATACATAAATACATGATAAATAAATCATTCTTCGGCATGGAGAGGACTGAATCTCTTACTGAGCACAATATAAACGCTGTCCATTTGTGCATAGCACTCTGTAACCTAAAGGCTTCTATGCTATCTTAGAAGTTACAAATTTTTACCATGTACAGGTCAGTTTTGAAGCTTTTCTGTTTGCTTTAGAAAACACGAGAGCAGAAGAACAAAACCTAAACTCAGCAATTCCTTTGTTGCTCAGGTTTCCTGATATGACATACAGTCTCTGAACTGTATGTATAACGTCTAAACTGAACCACCAAGAGAAAGCTACAAAAGTGCCATAGGAAGTAGAATACATTGCTGTTTGGCAACAGCCATTCAAGGGACGAGAGTCACATGACCACTTGGCCCACAGCCTCTACCTGGCTCTTGGGAGTTCCTTCGGCACTAACAGGAAGAGCAGTTTGGGGTATTCTTGGGACACAGACAGATGGGGGATGCTTAGAAGATGTTCACCAACACTGCAGAAATGTAGACGTGAGGTTCACAGAAGGATGGGGTAAAAATGAGAAATATGCTTAAAGACACCACTGGACACCAAGCAGACATATATTAGCCAACGTGGCTCCAAACCCAGGAACTCTGCTGTCACTTTAAGAAAGAGCCAAGCTACAGGTGGCTAGGCACTTATCACAAAGGAAATGGGACAGGGTGGGAGGGGCAGATGGACTTAAATGACAGGTGACAGGCAACTAAACGATACGGACTGAAAGCTTTAATATTAATTTTTGTTTGTTTTGTTTCATAGCCAACCTGATTATAACAATGTGTATCTAGTTCCTCCATTTTGGAAATTTGGAGAAAGTGCCTGGCTTTTGTAGAAAGGCGGTTTATTATGTAATTGGGCAGGCCAGGGTGGGGTTTGGGGGGTGTAGGATCAGAAAGAAAAGCAAAATAATATATATTTGAATAAGAGATCCTCATGATAATTAGACTAAGTAGTCAAAACAAGAATGGCGGGGTGGGTAGGGAGAGTGAGCTAGGGTATTTCTCCTTAACGGTAGTCTTGGCATGTAAATGAAGACATCTGAAGACGCACACAGGTTTGAAGCGGTTCTAACATTCTATCATAATTAGAAACATTTCAAGAGCCCTGTAATTTCCAATCAAAATTACAGTAATTTCCGATATGCAAGCCATGATTCATGACAGAATTTTACATTCCATGAGAGATTACGGTGGCCTGATGTATGACACGCTGAGTACAGCACTAACATAAACAATTCAGTTTAATGTTTAAACAGTACTTGATGTTTAGAATCTCACAATAAAAGAAACATATTATTGTAGAAATTATCACTTTGACAGTGATTGAAGGGTAAGGCAGGCATGCGGCCTATAAAGCTATAATTTTTTACAGTCCACAGCTTGAGTTTAATCATTTTTATATAACATTTCCAAGATATCCCTTAAGTATTCATCCAGCCTACAACTTAAACAGGAGCAACATGTTTCTAAAGCAAAAACCCAATTAAGTGTCATTATTAACGCAGACAGAGTAAAATTTTAGGAAAAGCCAAAAAAGTATGGTGCTATAAATTTTCATGCTGTAAATACTCCCAGAATTGTCCATTTTATCACATATTGACAACATTTAGAGTGTTATATAAAAGAGCATTTAACAATTATGAAAATAGAATTGTGTGACATTTCCAGTTATTCAAGTCTGTGTGCCTGAGTCCCACCTCAGTGTTACCAAGTCCTTCTGTGAAAGTGAATCAGTTTTTGTTATTGTAAGCTTTTTAAAAGTCAATGTGAGTTTGTTCTACCAGATGATTCTCTACCAAGGTAGGAGAGTCTTATTTAAATAAGAGATCTGGTAATAGGCTCTAGGATCTGGCTGTTGTTTTTAAATTTGCTTTGAAGAGGTCTGTGACTGCCAGTTTAACTCTATGCAGTCAGATGCAGAGAGTTAAACAGATGGACAGGTTTCCTGGGTGTAGTATAGTCCACGCTGTCTGTGTTCGACTACAGAAAAGTTAAAATCACTCATACACAACAGTGTACGTGGTTTGTTTTAGTAACAACCAAATAGCCGTAGGTAAACTAGTTGGAAAAGAAGTTGTATGATGCTTTTGGAATAAAATTGAAGGTTATCTGAGGAACAATGAAACAGCAGTCATTTACATGTTCTATTACAAAACACTAGCCCAGTAAACTGTACCTGAGGGTCTACTTCTGAAAGCAACTCTTAACTGCCTCAGAGACTCCCTGAGAAATCCTTGGTCTAGGAGGGGGCTGCTGGGGGTCCAAGAAACCCAGTGTCTACAGCCTACACCCCGACACTATACTCAGCACAGTTCTCTACATAGCCGTGGAGGCCACAGCCTCTCAGCGATGGCAGCTCCCTGCAAACAAACATGTCTGTCATTGGCTGTGCACAGGCATCACAGATAAACACTCTGCTGCCTGATGGCGGTACTGACCTGGCTTTTTGTGGCGGCAACCTTTGCAAACAGTGCTTGGGACACTTTAGCACGCTTCATTTCCTGCTGAATCTCGTCATAAATGGAGGCATTAATGTTCATAGTATTGTTCTCTGGTTTCCCATTCCTCTCGGTGGCAAGAGTAGCTGTTTTCACCTACAAAACATTTTGAACACTGCTGTCATTTTTCATTAGCCAAATTGATTCAAAGCTTCTCAGGCCCAGCATCCAAGCTGGGCACAGTTACTCCTTTTACGATCAAGGTGATCAACAGTGCGGTCATTCAACATTAGTTATTGCCCTGAGATCAGATTGCTTAAGTTAAGGAAGTCACAATGTCACAGGTGACTGGATCCATAATGTGACAGCAACTGCCAGATGACAACCAGAAAAAATAATGCCATAAAATAAGTTTTCTGGAAAAGAGAGGTGCTTCAAGGACTTGAAAACACTAAACGTATTGTCTCCCAATTACCTCCCATTCCAGCCCTAACAAAGGAAATTCACAATTAAAATCATAATGCACAGTGCTGTGTCTTCGCTGGGCGCCCAGTGCCTAATAGACAGTTACCTCACTGATAGTCGTTATATACTATGGCCTTTTTAATTTCAGACTTTTTAAAAATGCCTTTCCCTCTTATGTTTCATTTTAAAAAGCCATTTACAGAACTGCATATTTAAATCTTCTATCCATCCATGAACAGGTAGAAACCCTTGTTCAATTATCGTAAAGGCTGGTTGCATTTCACATGTGATGTCCAAGCTGTTCTCTCTGATTCTTTCATCTTTTCCTGGCATTCTGCTATGGAATGACTTCCTTTTGGCTTATAAAACTAGACAAGAAGAAAATGTTTCTTAGAATGTAATTGATTATTTCTGTGAGTTAAAATATATCATTAGTGACTCTACAAATATACTCAAAATATATAATCACTCAAAAAATTGTATCAAGCCTTTCATGATGGATATAAGAAGGGACTGTTAAAAAAAAAATGTTCTCAACCAACAAAGACTAGGGGTTTGGAAACCAGATCTCAACCTTAAAATGATTATTATTTTTAATTCCAATTTTAATTTTTATCATGCAGTTGTATGAAACGGTCTTGAAAATTTTCTTATCAACAATTAGCTGAATTTTTCCTAGGAAACTGGTGAAAATGTGGGAATCCTAGTATGGAGGCAGGGCCATGCTTCTTGGCAAAGGGAAACAAAATAGAACTCACTCGTAGGGCCCTCAGTGAAGACTAAGGTTTCTCTAGAGAGTTAAATAAACTTTGAACAAAAAAAGAAAGAAAAAAAAACTGAGCACATTAGGTGAATGCACAGATAATAATGTTAAACTGTGTTATTCCATGTTAATTTCCATCTGTTCCCCCAAAAACCACTTTGCGTGAAAGTTAGCAGAGGTTGCTGCAGAAGGAAATTAAGTTCTTGAAAGTAAATATAGGTCCCATGAAATGTACCTTCTGAGTCCTTCGAACATCTAGCCTGGAAGCAAAGCCATTTCTCCCTGACTTATCTCTGGGATCAAGATGCACAGCAAGACCTCCTCCACCCCAACCCTGGCAGAGAAGGAAAGCATACTGTGCATTGGCTGACTGCACCTCGGGAGAGGCAAGTACAGCAGGGTGGGGGACCTGCTCTCATTGGGAGTGGCAGGAGATCTCCAGGGCTCCTTTTCCAGCTCTGGGTCTATACCAGCAAGGGGTACATTAAGACTGGAGGCCACAAGAAACGCACAGGGCTTTGAAGCCATAATCTGCTAAACAGCACTTTAGGAGCAGAAGAGTTAACACATCACCATAAATTGCCTACAAAGTTGCTTTGGTGAGATTTGAAACTTTGCTCTGGGGTGGTCTTGCTCTGAGGCAGAGGGATACATTTGATCACCCCATGGGGTCCCTTCTAATACCTATTTTTCTCACTGCTTAAATGAAAGAGAAAAGCCATTTCAATTGCTTTGAAAATTGAATGTTATGGAAATGGAGGTCCCAAAGTCCATCACACTGGAAGAAACAGTTCCCCGGTAGCAATCTGTGCAGAACAGGAAAAGCTCTGGTTTTAGGAAACTTGGGATTTCACTTGGTCTTACAATTTTCATTCTTTTTGTAAAAATTAAATTAGAGAGTTTAAGTTTCTGTGATTCTGTTTCTAAAATTTTCTTTAAGGTTCTACAAAGCAATTACAACTTGAACCAAGAAACAAGAATCCTAAATCACAAAAAAAAAACCCAACAAAACACAAACAAACAAACAAACAAAAAAAACAAAAATCAAAACCCACTCATTTCCTCATGGGGAGGAAGGAGCAAAGAAGCATTAAGAGAAAAGAATGTGGAGAAAATTTTAAAAATATATACTTAGTACCTGGCTGCATTACTCAGTTAAAAAGTATTTAGCAAAGCTCTTCTTGCTGGCCCAGATATGTATCTTATCACAGATAAGCTATTAGAATTCTAGAACCACATTTTTTCCTAAACACAAGCTACTGCTTAAGGGGAACTTACTTGGGCAGCTTTTCAAAATATGAAAGCTGAATTTTTCCCCAGGTAAAAAATGGAAACAAAAATCTTTTCTACTCCACTCTACTAAGTACTATTTTTGCTTAGTACAAAAAAAAATCATCTTTAATCCTGGTTTAGCTTTTAATATTATATCGTCCATTAAAATTCATAAAGTAGTTCATCCCAGGCAAAACAAACTACTCTTCACTCTTCTCCACAAATAGCACAGGAGGTGAAATAAATGCAGTTGCAATCGGAATAGCTTTTATCAAGGTAGGGCACACTACTCCATCATTACAGTGGCGCCAGGGAAGTGGTTAAGATCCACAGCTTCTATTTACCCTCCCGTGCAGGGCACAGGCTGCAGTACTGGTGTCTGCCTGTCATCTCACTAAAATTGCACTGCAGAGCACACATTGTGCATGAAAAGTCTAGTTTGCCTCTTCACTGATTGCCAAATACATTGGTCTTTCAGGCTTATGAGCCTAACACCCTTTGGTGTGGGTGAGTGAATGTGCTGTATATGGCATACGGCTGTTACATATACAAGATTAAAGTTTTACGTTCCTTCAGCAATTATGAGAAAGGAGACTGATATTCATTGGCTGCTTTGTGCATGAATGTATCCTAACCCTTTGAACTATGTAGTGACCCTAAGTAGGTGCTATCATTACTCTATTTTAAAACTGGAAATGTTGTTATGACAGAGGTAAAGAAAGTTGCCTCCTGCTCCCAGCTAAGCTCTGAACTTCAGTTTGCTGAAATCTGTGCTTAGCATGTGTTCTTCTGTGGGGCCTTGTTATTCAGAAAACATCTCAGAGATCCAAGACTTGTTGGACCTACTTTTCAGAAGTCCTTTGCTAGCTCATTAGGTTCTAAGTGTTAGAAGATAATGGTTTATAACTAACACTAATCTAAATTCATTTTCCAAGGTATGCCTATTCCTTCTCTTACTAATTTTGTGGGACAATGGACAACAGTCCTATAAAACACTGCCTTCAGTCATCGTTTGAACTATTAAGAGCTATCTTTCTTTTGTAGGAACAATATTATTTTCCAAATCTAGACGTGAAAAAGTCATACCCTTTACAAGCCGGCCATTAATGGGAAGTGATCCCCAAGCACACAAAAGTTAATGTTTTCCCAGGAATCCACAAGAGACACTCCCATCGTGCACCCGAGTTCATGCCTGTAACTGGACCTGAAGACACAATGAACCTATGCTTCATCATATCACAGAGGGATTCCTTGTGAAAAGACAGAGCAGTGGAGGACCAGATGAATTATATGTCCTTACTGGACTTGGTATATTTCCTAATACATTTCTGTGAAACATCACACCTTACTTGGAAAGAAGCTAAAGAATCCCAGGAGGAGATGCAAAAGAAGTTGAAAGGATGGTATAATTCACTTAAAAATCACAACTTGTCAAACCGTTCTTACCGAAGTTAAATTGGACAAAAATACACAAGTAACGCCTACCAACAATGCCTAAGGGAGAGGGCATTAGTTTAAGTCTATCTGTTCTGCAGGACAAATCATCCCCATGAAATAATCATTCAATTTTATTCATAAAAATCCCTGTATTAAAATCATTAAGTAACTTTGCACAACATGGCCAGAAATCAAATCTATAAGACAGACCATAATGTACTTTCTTATGATGAAGGTTTTAAAGGCGAATTTCCTTTAAAATACTAGAAATATTATTGTGCAAAGAGTCACTCCAAATAGATCATTTTGTCAAACATTTAATTTGTTTCATGCAGACAATATTCTCGAACATTCTTCCTTCTAATCTAACAACACAAATTCCCATTTTCACTGACTTCCATCCTTCTCTTGAAACTGTGTATTTTGGTGAGATGTCTTAAGGTAAAGGAAAATGCAACAAGTTTAATTAGGATTTGAAAACTTTAATTAAAACCTTTCACTTAGTTTTTTCATTTTTCTCCTAGCAAAAGGTTGGTATTAGGATTCAATGAATTAAAGCTCGTGAAGGTGCTTAGAAAGCTGTGAACTATTATCAACTACCAGGTATTTTTTTCTTTTTTAATTACAGCATGAAACTTATGAAAATATGACGAATAGGGTTGGCCCAGATTCAGACAGAGGACAGTGGCACTTTATGGTTGCCTCTACTGGATTACCCAAGATAGGTCTGCACTAGGGACATGGCACCATGGCTGTGGCAGCTGTGAGCTTTGTTGTTTCCTATAGCTGGGCCATCTCCCAGTAAGGTATCTGTAGGACAGCTTTCTGGAGACTATCCAAGGAAGTACCTTGTTAAAGATGACTTAAAATCTACGATCCTCACAACAGTTTTTAGCTCCTTGGTCTAGGATACTCCAGGAACATTGTAAAGATCTTCCCAAAATGTGAGTCTCCCAGACTTAACCATGTCCTGTGTGTCTCTTGAGTCACAAAGGACCTCTCCTTTCACCTCTGATGGATTTTTTGTTTTGTTTTCACAAAGAATCAGAGTTCAAGTCCAAACACCCCCCCCTCTCTTTTCCTTCATGAAATGAAATGCATAGTGATTTCACAGAAAGTTTTCCCTGATAATGTACAAAACTTAAGACAGTTTTGAGGCTCTCTCTATGGTGTTTTTCATCTTTTTTTGCCAGTTTAGTTACCTGTAGTAGGCATATGAGCCTCTCTTGGGATTTTCATTGTAACCTCAACTGCCGATTCAAACAGTTCTAACTCTCCAAGCTTGACAGCATGCTTTTCCCAACTCTACTCATTTTGCAGTGAGATAAATAGACCATCTTTTTAAATTTAATGTGTTGCTTAAATGGTAGAATGTAACCAACTAATGGAAATGAAGTGACAGAGGAACAAATAGGACACACAGGCCTACATGTATCAGACACTCACCTCTGGATTTGGTGAGTCAGCCAGTAATACCACTCTAGGAGAAATCTGGAAGTCCCTCACCAGGGAGTTACAATGCCTACCCACTTCCTATGTTCACCCAACTACAAGCCTGGTTAGTCTTAACCCCCTTTGAGAACAAACAAACATAGTGAAGGGTGTCTCAACTAGAAAACTTGAAACTTAGGATAAAGTAAATTACATTCATTTTCTATCCCACATAGCATGACATATGGTCTTTATAAATACACACACAGTAAAGTTATTGAATAGTGTCTTAAGATTGTATGAAAAGATATACCGCTTAAGAACTAATACAAATGTGACTCAGAGAACAAAAACTATGGATTATTCAGAACCACATAAAGAAAATAAAATTTCTACACAACGAAAGCTGTTTAAACACTAAATTAAATAACTGGAAGATGGTCTTGATAAGAGTCAAATTGTTATTAGAGAAGTATTTTAAACACCTCGGAACAAGGAATAGTACGGCCAGGCACAGAGTCACCATCTGGATGGTTACTGCAAAAGAGTAAGGGTGTGGTGAACACTTAAAGACTTCAACTTCTAGGCTTCAACTTCTTTACTTAATGGCCTACCCAAGTCAAACGTACACACAGAGTTCCTAGTTCTGCATTTTAGGAAATACTTTGTAGACGAGGTTGCCCGTCAGTAGCTATGAGGAGGCAGGCAGCTTGTGTTTGAACAGGTGACCTCTCTCTCTGAGAGTTGCACCATTTTATCACAGCCTGCTCCGACAGGCATGCTTGATTTCCCTTAAAAATAGATTTTAGAAGTAATTTCTTTAGAACGTTCTGTCAACAGTTCAAGAGCCTCCACCAATAGCTGGAACACGCGCCTGGTCTCACTGAGACAGATTCTTTCTTGTCAGTCAACGGCTTTTTCTCTGTGTCTGTGCTTGGAAATCTATGGACTTGATTGTTGATGAAAAGAAATCATCATTGTAAGATTATGACATTATATTCCACAAATACTCTGAATTTGTATTTCACACTCAACTGTTTAAATGACTTTGGAAGTTGATCTTAGTTGTATGGGTTGTACCTGCCACTAACTAAACATGTTAAAAATACATTTGTTTGTGGATTTTCAAGTCTAAGCTATCATACTTTCATCTAATGGTATGTACTGAAAGTAAGTTTAACACTTAATTGAAAACAGTAATGCACAATAAAGTTAACTAGAAGGTAGATTCATTTTTCCTTCCTAAAAAGTGGAACATTTTGAAGAAAATGAAAATGTGCCCATTTCTGGGAATTCAGACAGAATTCTTTATCAGTCTCACTTAAAGCTGCCTTCAAGGATTGTATTAAACTTAATTATGAAAGATTACAAACGAGATGATATGTAATTGGTACCAGCTGCAGTCCGTATTGGAAAGCATAAATATAAATGAATTTATTTATTTTTTATTTACTATTCAAATGGCAGTCCTCAAACTAGTGACAGTAACCAGGCGGTACTATTTCTGCTCTGAGGTAGACAGAATGCATCTGTAGTAAGAACAGTAGAGGTAGTCCTGTCACTTCTTCAACCCTTAAGAACCCATAGACTTGGAGCTAGCTGCACAAGGCAATTTTCTCTTCCCTAACTAAGAAGGAACCGTTTTCCATCAAAAGTAGTGATTTGGAATGAAATTCTCAAGCAAGTCTATGGAACTCTTTCAATCTGAAGCTATCCAACTTCTTGCTGAGAGTCATCACTAAAAATGTTCAGGACACGACAAAGAAGTGTAAGGGAGAGGCAGAGCACCTGGGGAGGGCGGCTGGGCGGGGTGCTTAGCAGTGGGGCTGGACCCATGGCCGAGGCGGCGTTCAAGCTCCTTTCCCTCTCATCCTGGTATATCCGGTCTCTTTCGGCTTCGGGCAACTGTAAGAAATTCTGCATAGCGCGAAGGTTTACCAGCAGAGACTGGGATGCAGTCTTGGGGTCCTCTTCCTTTCGGAGGATTTCAGAAAGCAATCCCTACAGGGGAAGAGAGACACTGGTTAGCTTGCTCCTTGCTCCAGCCAGGGTGAGAGCAGTGTCCTACCCTTTCCTCACCCCATAGAAGGGGTAGTCAGAGGCCTGGTGTCTCTCTAGGAATCCCTTAGCTCCAAATGCAGTGGGGGAAAAAAAGCCTCAACTGTATCCTCCATTTTATGAAGCAGTGCTTTACAAATAGCAGAAACTGACCTGGGCTAATTGGTCTCCTCCTTTTGAGTAGCCTAAGTTGCCATGACATTTTTCACAGAAAGATGGCGGAGGATGTTAGGAGTAAGTGACATCCCCAGAGCAAACAGCATTGAACTACAGTTCTGCCATTGAACTACAAGCTGCCAGACAAAGGCACAGTCAGCCAACCACAGACACAAAGCCATTTCCAGAAGAATGAGCTGAGCGTTTGAGGAAGATACCAGGAATGGACAGCAACAAGGCCATTAAGACTTTGTACATATAGACAATATTCTGTTATTCCTTAATCTCCAGATAACAAAGCATCACAGCTGGCCATCTGAATTTGCTGTTCAAAGGGAAACAGGCTACCACAAGTGATTGCAAAGTGTTGTATACTATGCCAGCAGGTAACAGGTTGAAAAATGTGAATTTCAAAAGCCATAGATCAAATCTGAAATACGTAGCCACTCTTCCACACTGTAAAATCCTATTCCAAAATCTGGCATATTGATGAGTATCATATCAAATCTCTTGAAAACTAAAGATCACTATTAGTAACACTGGAAACTCAAAAACTACTAGAAAGTTCTCTTAAGGTGTTTTCTTCCCCTAACAATGTAATATTTTGGTTTGTTTCTCCTTTGGAAGAATTTGTTTTTTTAATGGTTGATGTCTTCCCAATGCATCCGGAGGACAGTGAAGTAGAAGTACATACAGCAAAGGTTTCTCTGGTCCCGTAATAAGGCTAAGTAGCTCAGTGTCTTCAACCTCACACACGCAGTAATGTGTGGGAAAACAGGGATGCCCTGCTTTCCTTACTTATACATCTGCAACTAACTCACAACAGTCACAATCAAGGCTTCTGTATAACCAGACAAGCCACCTCCACCAAAACCCTGCAGAAATGGTCAAATGTGTGCACTTGAGTGAGGGAAGACAAAATGGACCCCCCCCAAAGTTTTAACATGTGGGGACCGTTATGGTTTCGTGAAGTATAAACCTGGGTTTCTTCCAAATTTCTCAAGTCATGTTGCCTGATATAGCCTGTGGGTACAGATAGGAAAAGAACATTGCCCCTTTAAAATAATCATTTGATTTATAAGCTGGTACTTAAGGGGGACAGAAACTTCCAGCAAGCTCTGGGGAATTGAGTCAACTATAAATCAATCTCTCAGTTGGTCTACCGCAATCAAAGCCTAAACATTATGTCTGAACATTATGTCATAACAAATGTTACTTAGGAACTGAGGCACTGTCCTTTGGGCCCTGATACTAACTAGTACCCACAACCGGGCCTGCCAATAACAAAACACCCTGTGAACAGAACTCAGATCAAACAGGCAGTCAACCATCCAGCTAGTTAACCCATTAGGCTATTTCTGATGTGTCTTACAGAAATGAATATACATATCACACACACTCTGTATCATTGCTCCTGCAAAATAGAATATACTTAAAGAACGAACAGCAGCAGCAAAACCTTAGAAAGCAGGCATGGTGACATGGCTGCAGTCCCATCCCCAGGAAGGCCAAAACAGTAAGACCATACTTTTGAAGTCAACACAGTGAGACCTTGTCTCAAATATAAGAATAAATAAATAAAGGAAACCAATAAAAAAATGTGGCTAGTAAAGCAATATATAGCAACTGTATAGGAATGCATAAACAGACAGAAGCTTTCAGTATATACAGAATGTCACGAAATCTTCAAGTATGACAGTATACTTAAGTGTGTCATCTTAGCCCAATGTCTTATACTTCAGTTATTGATATTAAAACAATTTGAAGAATATAGACTACAGAAATGAAAAAGAACATTAGAGTATATTACAGTGGTCATGATGAGCTATGGCTAACATTACTACATAATCAAGGCTATGGTCCCTTCCAGCCAAGCCACTCGGGCCATCACTAAAAAGTCACCATTACATGGTACTTTGTAAAACGTCTATCTTCATGAGGCTACTGGCTATTCAGTAAATTAAAAAAAAAAATCAGGGCAAAAGATACCCTGTAAATATTTAGGTTTTTTTTTTTTTCTATACCAGAATACTTAAAATTAGACATCTAAAAACTCAAGAATCAAACCCATGAAAAAACCACAGAAGCACTTTCTCTCTAGTCCTGTGAATGGAACAGAGCCGGGTGTGGCTCAGCTAAAGGCAGATCATCACGTGGGACAAAGTTTGGTGTGAAGTCAGCACACCTTTTCACCCCAGCACCCTGTGGAGCCCTTCCCCCCCAAACTTAATCACCCCAGATTGGAATGGGTGCAGGCTTCCAAACCCCAGACTTTCAGAGAGCTTCAGGGCAGCCAGTGTAGACAGTCTACTGGTTCAGAAGAACTTTCTGTCTTTCTTTTTCCTTTTTCCTTTTTTTTTTTTTTTGGCCCAGAGCTTTCAATGAGGGGAGTGCCCCCTGGTGGAAATGCCTGAAAATATTGTCAGAGACCATATGATTAGTGTTAATTTCTTAAGAGTAATGAAGAATAATCTGGATGAAATGACTAGTTAGAATTCAGATACTGGAGTGCATGCCTTAGTCCTGTTCAGGTTGTTGAATGGCTAATGAATTCAGTATGTATACAGTCCCTTTCTCTATTTTATACAGGTCAAATCTAGTGCAGACATGCCAGGTAAGGTCAAGGTCACTTGTATTAATTCCTCATGATTGACTGATACAGATATCATTACCAACAATCCATCACACTAAATAGTATGTGAAGGCCATGCTCCCTGTCACATAACAGAATCGGCTGAGGTACCAAATTAAAGTACACCCATTCTGTGTCCCATAGGTGCTCTTAAATGCACTGAACTAAATTAGGTAAAATCATTAGTAACCTTGTTTCTAAAAAGAATCCAAAAACTTGTATGTTGTGAAGGGAGTTCCCAACACGCCATGAATATTAATTTCACTGGAAATAAGAAGCTGTCCTCTTTGGGACTTTACATCTTACAAATTATTGGATGTGTGTTGTGTACATGAAAAGGTCAGATTCTTCTGCATGGTCATTACTTAGTGATTAAGTGAAAACTCTGATTGTTTTTTTTTCAATCAAAGGATTCGTTTACTGATAAATTCCTAAACCTCTCTTTTTCACATTCCAATACGAGTTATACAACTTGTTACAAGGAAAATTCATTAATAATTGTAAAAGAAGGGAAAAGTCTCCAATAAATAGTATCAGGACTTCCAAAAGCTCATTATGAGTTCTTTAAAACAGCAGATAAGCACAAGAGAGGATGGCCAATCCGAACAAAACGCCTGCCTGGCCTCCAGCTTGTCTCCTCTTTGAACGTAATCACTGATTAAAATAGATTTTATCAGCTCCGTGGAACTTCAAAGCCCTCAGAAAGAAAGAAAAAAAATTATTTGAGGAACCCTCTCTCCCGAAGAGAGACAGAGTATTTTCCAGGCTACCTGCCTGTTTGGTGAGCTCTTGATCACGTGACCAGGTGAAAGACTACTTTCGAACTCCACCTGCCCGTTGAGTCATGCCAAGCAAGTTATAAGTAGACACGTTCATCCCTGTCCCTTGGTAGGCTCATCAAGAGCCATCGCATAAGATAATGGCACCTTTTTACCTTTTAGTCAATAGTGATACGGACAGTGGCCTTTTCTTAAATTACACTGAAGAATTATAGGAACACAGTAGTGATTTCTGTTATACTTAATCAGGCAAATTTCTCTCCCCCACATAATTCACAGAGCTCAAATTCAATAAAAAATTATATGATGGTCCATTACTGTTATCAGTTTTGAGTAAACCATCTTCATCCTTTATTTTACTGTGCCAAAGACAGGGGGGAGGAGAGAGAGCAGGATCAGGGTAAACTCTGGGTTTATGTAAGTTTTTAAAGAAATATATTTTCCTGTATCACAACCTTTAAAGGACAGTGACTGAAAAGTTAAGTGTAGAAGCACTGGCATTCACTTCTGGCCATAGGTTTCCATCAAAAAGACATCAAGTAGACATAACTGAATGAGTGGCAAATGCTAAAAGCTACTATCTGCAGTGTCAATTAAATAACTCACGCCCATCATCCAGAAGGGAGAGTCCTTAAAACAAGTAACTACATAAATCCCACCATAAATTCTCAGAAATGGTAGACTTTTTAACGTCCCACGTGGCAGTCTTGAGAGGCCTGTGGTTTAATTTGGGAAGCCCTTTTGAGATAATGAGGGATTCTCATGAGTTAAAACGGGAAGTTCAGCATTAGAAAGTTACTCAGAGCTGTCAATGATTTTTAAAAATCCTCGGTCCTAACCATGCCAGCTGCTAACACCGACGTCTTACCGTAGTCGGTATAGGGTGCAGCGTCTTTCTCTACCCATATCAGAATTTTGCCTTTCCATGCCCACGTTTCACAGCAGTGCTTGAACCCGGGTTGGAACTGCTCACTGAGGTAAGAGCACGCCAACTTGAGCTGTGCGATGTGACTGCAGAGCTCTTGCCGCCACATATGCATCAGCGTGCGTATTTTCGTACCCCGCACTCACACCCTACGCTCACTCTGCACCTGCTTTTATTGAAATGCACACTCTGAAATAAACACACTACATGCATTCATATGAATGTATAATCACTGAACTAAATGCAGCTGTGTGTGGGCGCGCGTGTGGGATTTTTAAGTATGACCACTGAAAATTACATACATGCTTGCGTGTGCAAAAGCTGCCTCCCTCCCAATGAACATATAAATACTCACATGAAACCACTCATATTTAAAAAAAGATAAGTAAAAAGACAGTTACAAACAAGGACTAATATCTTTCACTGAGAAATACCAATTGCTAATACATATAAAGGTTTAAAGTTAAATCTATTTATTGACAAATAAATTCTGGACAGTGACTTTTCTTTCTCTAAAGTGTCCACTTAAAGTGTGGTATCTGGGTGAAACTATACCATCATGTTGCCAAAGCTCAGAAAAATGAACTCACTGATCCTTATATGAACCACAGAAAACATCCTTTTTAAAGATACTAATTCATATAACAAGAGAAAATTCACCACTTAGTGCAATAAATCCAACAGATAACCACTCATGTTGTGTGTAAGGACCAAGGACAGACAGACAGACAGACAGGCAGGCAGGCAGGCAGCATGTCACAGCCACGGTGAGGATGTATGTTGAGTCGCCCCCGTCACACACACAGCACATATGTTTAGCACACAACTGTTTGCTCAATTTTTCAAGGGCTTATCAGTAAATCTATAATCTGTGTCTCTGTCAGTGCTGTCTTTGTCTAAAGGCCTTTAATTGAATTCAACAAACATTACCCGACTTTTATATAGAGTCCCAGTTTTTGGCCCAGGAGTAAGCATTACTAGTAATTACCGTATTTACAAAATAAAGAAATGCTACCACAAATCAGAATTTCTAGAGGGTGGCTTTTGATTCACTTTTTTTTTTTTTTAAATTATTGCCCCCAACTGAGTTAAAGGGTCATATTAAATTTACTAGCTAAGAATGAACACAATTTTAGCTGTAAAAACATGGATCTTGATTAAAAAAAAAAAATACAAAGTTTTAACCTAAGACAACAGTCTAAAATCCACCCTTTTAAAAACAGAACAATAGCGAACAGAAAAGCAGCTGAAGACACGGAGAAGGAGCCCTGTAAGACCCCCCCCCCCCAATGTCTTCTGACCCTCAGTCTAGCCAAGGCCAGCCAAACACAAGTCACAGCTGGCATGCTCCCAACAAGGAATTAGTACTTAATTATTTTTGTATCAGAATTTTATTCTCATAATCACATAATAAACAAAATAAAGATGAATGGAAAATGAGGCAGGCCAAAGAAAGGGATGGGGAGAAAGAAAAAGAAGACAGAAACAAACATGGTAAAATCAAGACAACTAAAAAGACATTATGGTCTCAAAGCTAAATATTCCTCTTAGTGTGCCTTGGCTAAAAATAAACACCACATGCATTATATTAGCATCTAAACAAATACTAAAGACACTATCCTTTCAGAGAAGATTGTGTCTCACAGGAATTTGCCCAGGAGGGAAAGGATATAGGCCTCAATGAGAAGTCTAAAGTAAGTATTCAAACAATGCCTGCAGACCAACCCAGCACACGGCCTGTATAGACAACGGTGAATTGCCACCAAGCCATTCCCATTCCACCACTGTGTAGTGTTAGTGATCTACAGTGTAGACAGAGTTTATGATACTCAAATATTTACTATCTGGACCTATGAGGAGAAAAAGGAAAAGGAACACGATTTCTCTGGTGTGAGGTGAAGACTGTCAAAACAAATAAATCCGGAACTGTGGATGAAGGGCTAAAGGGACACTAGAAAGCAAGGTTCTTAGAAGTATGGCCACGCCACACAATGTGCACACAAAATGCTACAAGAAACCACACTTTGGCTGGGAGGAGGTGATAGCTGTGGTGGCTCATGCCTTTAATCCCAGCACTGGGGAGGCGGAGGCAGAGGCAGCTGGATCTCTGCGAGTTTGAGGCCAGCCTGGTCTATAGAGCAAGTTCCAGGGCAGCTAGGGCTACGCAGAGGAACCCTGTGTCAAAAAAAACAAAAACAAAAACAAAAACAGAGAGAGAGAGAGAGAGAGAGAGAGAGAGAGAGAGAGAGAGAGAGAGAGAGAGAAACAAACACACTCTGTACAATGCATATAACTCCACTACAAAAATGGAAAATAAAGAATGAAGTGTGGAGAACGTGAACAAATCATGAAAATGGCTGCAGAATTAAATGCAATCACTATTAAGCTACACAGTATCAAAAAAAAAAAAAGTTGAAGAACTTCAACAAAGCACACTAATGTACTTAAGTTTGCTATGAACAGACATAGAAAAGACACTGGGCTAGACACCTCCTGGACTTCTGTTACTAACAGCTCACCATACCATGAAGAGAATACAGACAATGCCAGGTTGTACCCTTGGAAGAGGCGCACAGCACAGGGACTCGGGCGCCGTGATCCCATGCTAACCCCGGTTGACAGAGCAAAGGAAAAACATGAGCACAGCCTCGGGAAAGCGACAAGCAGGAGACAGCAGAACAAGGAAACAAAGCTGACCTGAGTTCTATTAAAAGCCACGCGTGCAAACACTGCCTGGGAGATTCCCGCTCGCTTCAGTTCGTCTCGCACCCACTGGTAGATTTCTGAAGAGACCTCGGTGTTGGTCGAGACCTGCTGCTCCAAGGGCTTATTCATGGACCTACTGACGGGGGGAGGGTGGTTCAAGTACTGTTGGTTTAAGGACTGCTGAGCTAAGAGTCTGTTGACCGCGTACTGCTGGTTCAACAGCTGGGCCATGACCAGCTGCTGGTTCACTAGCTGAGGACTGATGGGTGTTGACACCAGCCCAGGGTGCAGGTTCGGAAGAGGGGTCCGCACAGAGGGCTGGCTGCCATGGGAGAGCTGTGCAGGCGATGGTGGCTGCTCGGCTGTGTTCCCTGGGACCGGCTGCTGGCCAAAATTGACGTGGTTGGTGCCTTGTTGAGAGAGTTCAGACAGACTATCCATTTCAACTAAAGTAGACAAAAAGGAAAATCACGTTCAGACAGCAATAAGAAAATTTCTGATCATTTCCTAATATGAGAAATACAAGGAAAGGACGGGTGTTGATGGTGCATGCCCTTTATCCCAGCTTTTGTGAGGCAGAGGCAGACGCATCTGTGAGTTTGAGGTCAGCCTACAGAGTGAGTTCCAGGACAGCTAGGCCTACACAGAGGAAGCCTGCGTCAAAACAGAGAGAGAAAAAGAGCACGCACTGAGGAGTAATGGTGCCAAGATAATTAAGGGCCCAACTTCCCTGGGCCCTGGCTGTGTTTTCCTCCACAGACAATTCCACACACTGAGCACAGGAAGACACTACTGCTCTTGATTTGAAATGTAGCTTAAATGTAATGCAGTGGTTATCAACCTGTGGGTCAAGACCTCTTTGGCAAACCTCTATTTCCAAAATTATTTATAATACAATTCGTAACAAAAGCATAACAAAAGAGTTATGAAGTAGCAACAAAAAAATAATTTTATGAGGAACTATATGAAAGAGTTATAGCATTAGGAAGGTTGAGAACCACCGATTCAGGGCATAAAATCTACTGCGTTCACATTCTTACATTTGCTTTAGAGTCACTATTACTGATTCTCAGTTATAAGCACTAGAAGGCTTATAAGCAATGGCTGTTTCTTTTAAGATGGCGTCAAGAGTATTGTTGCTTAAGAGCAACGAGAAATCGTGAGCTAAACTATGATTTAAAAACTAGAGAAAAAAATTTGGAAATACTTCCATATTATATTAATTCTAGCAATCCAGGCAAAAGAAGGAAGTAGGCTACAAAGTAAGCGTGTAATAAGGTGGGCACAACAGCTGGCTGCCACTCGTGGCATCATGTGTGGTTTGTTTCATCTAAGTCCAATCACGGACACAAGGACATCAGCTAATACCTCTCAGGATAAAGCAAAGGCATAGAGTGGAGCAAGCCAGCACACCCCGTGTGGCTAAGGCCGGAAGGCTTTTTAATAGAAGTGTGGTTCTCACTAGACGCTAGGATGGGGCAGAGAAGTATCCTAGTACAATGGCGGTCACGTTTCTGCAACTTATTTCCACCTCCCCAAGATGAATGCTTCTCCCTTGGCTAGAGCGCTTGTGTGGATTGGCTGGGAGTCAGCACTAAGTGTGTCAAATGCTATGCTGTTTGTTACACATAAGAGATTCCAGGGATGCTAACACCAGAGTGTGATATAAACAGGTAAGCCTTTTCCAATGTCCACACTCCTCATGTGCAGACTCAATTTAGACTTTAATCGTCATTCCTCTTTTCATTAAATGCACAGATTTTATGATCAGAGGAACTGGTCATATTGCTCCACTCCATGATATATGCAGAATATAGCTAAGAATGGAAAGAAACCTCACTTTTCTACCAGTGATATCAGCCCAAGTGGGCCATTCACTCGAAACAGTAATTCAAGCAATTATTCTGAAACTTGATGCATTGTCTTCATTATAGCCCTAAGCTATAAAAGGCAAAGAACGTGTTTTGGTAGATGGATGGCCTTTCTTCAAATATTAAAAGCTAAAACATGCTCAAAACTCGGGTCTCGTCTCTAAGTCTTTAGGAAAAGTTATTATTGTTGTTACTATTAAATGAATGGAACGGCGATAAAGATCTACAATACTGTGTATATGAAACATCCCATTCCTGTTTAATTTTAAGGTGCACTACTTGGAAGACACACTTTGTGAAAGAAGAAGGTACATTAACCTTAACCATAGCGTTTACTCCCATGAGCACTGGCCGACTCACAAAGGGAAAACGCCAGACTCCAAACACTGAGCCACAGCATGCAGCCGTGGCCTGCGGTTTCACACCTCAGCTCATCTTGATGCATGTCTTATGTAACACATGCTGACCTAACGCAGCGTGTGCAGAGAGGGCGCTGGGCTGGAAGCAAGAGTTGAGAAGTGACAGTGTTGGTTCTGTTCCAGATAGGAAAGGAGTGAGTGAGCTCACTGAAGTGCCTACCCATGGGGTCTGGGGCCATAAACACCACTCCATCTCAATGGTAAAAACAGAACAGTGTTTACTAAGTTGAATGCAGTTAAATATTGTTCAAAAGCTGGTGCGAAAACAGGCCCTTTCTCTTTTTTTTTTTTTTTTTTTTTTTGCAAACAAAAGCAAAAATCCTTAAAGCATGATTATCTCTGTGAGAAATCACAGCTGATATTAGTTATTCAAGGCCTGGTTAGGTCTTCACTGAGATGTTACAAAATGACAGCTCCCTCCTCACGCCTCGATTTCCTGCATGTCTGACAACCAAGTCAGTGTGGCTGATTTAAACACAAACATTTATTGAATTTAATTATCTCATTATACTCATACCCACTCCCCCACCCCCAAAGAAACATTCTAAATTGATCTCTAATTGGGCAATCAAAAGATCTGGCTTTCGATGTGACTTTGATAAACCCCCAAATGACATGCAATGCTATGCTGCCACGGCAAGGGGGTGGGCTTTTTTTTCTCTCTCTTTTTTTTTCTTTTTTTGCTTACCCATCATATCCTTTGTCTTCTTGAAATGTTTGTACCACCTTCCAAATTCTTGACATTTTGCTGCTGAGACATTTGCATAGTACGTGCTGTTCACGATGGAGGAGATCATACTCTGTGTGGAGAGGAAGGAACACGTATGATGGTCACATGGCACAAGGCAGGTACCCACGAGTCAGCTGTGCAGAGCTGTACCTGCTCTCAGTTTCTCTAAGTCACCTGGGACCAACGCTTCAGCTTCTTAGAATACATGTCAGAGATCATCCAATGCTTACCTAAGTCACCAGCAGCCCCCACACAGCGTCTGCTCTAACAGGGCACACAACCTCCTTTCCCCGTACAAATGTGCACCTATTCCAATCGATCCAAACCCACAGAGCTGATGTTAGGATATGCTGCCGCATAACAACTGAACCCCAGATGTTCGTTATCTGAAGCTACCAGGCACCAGAGCCACGGACACTGCCGGGGAGCTTGTCAGGAATGTAGTCTGGAACCCTCACTCAGACCTCCCCAGCAACACCTGGGTCTCACAAACACCCCTCAGCACCGTCAGAAATGATCAAGTAGGAGAAATGGGGTTTGCATTTTCATGTTCACCATATGGACTTCAGCTGATGGTAAGTTAACGGTGCTCAGCGGTCACTTGAGAGGCAAACTATCTCAGAAGACCAGCATCTTCAGATTTGACGGCTGGCTCTATCTAGTAAAGCCTGACTTGTGAATTTCAAATGAACAGATAATATATACATTTTGTGCTAACTAACATTTTAAGAGTCCTATCCACAAACAAACAAACAAACAAACAAACAAATAAATAAATAAATAAAAAGAAATGTGTATTTGTCACTTTTCTCTTGGGAAAAGAAAAGGTCTTGAAGAGCTAGGCATGGTGGTGTTTGCCTTTAATTCCAGCACTTAGGAGGCAGAGGCAGGCAGATCTCTATGAATCCTTGGGCAACCTGAACCTGTAAAGTTCCAGTCCAGCTCAGACTACATAGTGAAACCCTGACTCAGACAAACAAAGCAGAATTGAAAATATCTAGCCATATAACAAATAACAAAGACAATGATGTTAATGTATCACTAAAGTTAAAAAAACAAAAACACAACCACAACCACATTTTCAGTAAACAAAGGCCTATTTTTCCAGGTAATTTGGGTTACAGTAATTCTGTGACTTAACTCCCGGTTCGCCTATATTCTAACAGCTAAATTAACTCCCTGTTGAGTCTAAGGAGGCTGAAGCACCAAGCCTCCTGGTCCTGGGTCCTGACAGCAGAAACTTAAGAGCTTACATTTCAGACCTGGTTGGTCTACAGAGAAACAGCTTACAGAGGGCTCCATTGTTGGGAGGCAAGGAACAACCTGAAAAGCCAGTTTGGGGACAAGAATATTTTTATATCATTATCTTCTTTAAGCTACTTCAAATGTAAAGCTCTTGGGGCTATTATTAACTCTGACATCCGCCACCATGTTAGTTTAGTAGCATACACATTCCTGCGCTGTGCAAGTTTGGGGTCTTCTGAGAAACTGGCGGTGACATATACGCTTGAGTTTCATCATTTATGTAAAACACAGCCATCTCTCCACTGAAGCACCGTGATAGCTTTTCCCCCCACTTTCTACTTTATCGTCATTTTTACACTCCAAAAAGACGTTCTTAATGTGCTTGTGAAGCCCTGCCATTAATCCAATAGCTTGCAATTTCACTAAGAGCCACGGTACAAAAAGACACTTAGCAAGGTGCCAAAACCAGAGAGAGGGGAGACTACCTGGCATGGGGAGGGATCCAATGGCCTCCATCTCACTCACTCTCCCGTAACAACGGATTGATAATGCGAGGCTCTAAGAAAACTACTGTGGTCACTGGTGGATAACTGGTGTCTCTGCAGACGGATGGCAGCTGATGTTCATCCACTGTAACCCAAATTTCTAATTTACCTAGACTTCTTCTGGTCTAGTCTTCTAGTCTTCTTTACCTGGACACTCTGACACCTTACTGTTACTACAACACAGCATGGAAGGCTACCCTTTCAGCGACGCACAAGCTTCCTAAATTCTGCAGAGGTTTTCACTAAGTACCCAGTCTACTTGGTTTCCTGAGTCCTACACCTTACACATGCTTGTTGATGTATGGAGGGCACAAAGATGGATAAGACACAGCCTCTGCCCCAAAAGTCTGTCACCCCTTAAGGAAGCAGGTAATGTACTAGATCATTTTAATACGATATGACTCTTTGCACCAATGGTGGGAGCAAGGGGGAGGATGCATACCGTGAGTGAAACACTTTCAGAAATACTTCCACAAAATTAAAGCTCATGTGTAAAAGTGCTATGCAGTTCATTATTATCCATATGTAGAAAATAACGTGCATTATGTGCCCGGCCATCAAAGCTCCACTGCCCCTGGTAACCCTAGTCTGTCTGTAGGCCATGTCCTAAGTGATTTTACTGTTTGTAAAAGGACCCTCTGCTCCTCCCTCACTTCTTACTTTCTCATTGGGCTTTTATTATATGATAACACAGAGCCTCAAAGATGCCTTCAATGATCCACCCGGAAGGCAAAGCAGCAAAGGTGCCCAACTGCATGGCTTCAATCCTCAGGAATTACATAGAAGACAACTGATTCCCATGCACTTTCCTGTGACCTACACACACACACACACACACACACACACACACACACACACACACACACACACACACACACAGACTTGCAATTAGGATGCTTTAAATAACACAAGAGTTAACAGAACTTTCAGAATGATGTCTTTTGTGTATATGTGGGTGTGTGGAAACCAGAGGTTACTATCAGATGTCTTTCCTAGTCAGTCTCCACCATGTTTCCAGAGACAGTCTCTCACTAAATCTAGAGTCGGTGGATGGATGTGGCTGACTAGCTGGCCCACCTCCTCAGTACTGGGATTGCAAGCTGCTACTCGAGGCTCTTTAAGTACGTGCTGGGGATTCATCTCAAGTCTTTGCGCATGTGCAACAAGCACATTGCCATCTGAGACATCTCCCTATCTCCACAGGAAATTTTCTTAGGAAAACTGAAGGGTGTGGTGATTAAATGTAGGCAAAGGAAAGCAGGGCAAACAGCAAGGAAACACCTTCCCATTTGTTTCTGCAGCTCAGCTCAGTGTAGCTGGGGTGCATCTCACAGCAAATATCAGGAAGATGTAGTGCCATGGCTCCTCCATCTCAGCCTGGGAGCTGCTCATCCCTCAGGCTCTACGGCTGATTCTCCCAGGCCTTCCCACCTTCCCAAATTAAAGCTGGCTGTTCTTCTAGACTTATCTCCAGACAGCCTGAATGCTCAGCACAAGGCTGAACACACCTAGGGATGGCAAGCCGCTGGGACATCCTCCTCCCCTTTATCCTTCAGGGTCAAAAGCAACAGCATTACTGTCAAGTGAACCTTTAAATCCCAATGCGTTAGCCACAAGAACCTCTGTTCAATGATTTGCAAGCAATCCCTCTCCAGGGTTTTCAAATCAACCCCACAGACGTCTCCAAAGAGGCTGCTGGTGGCTGCTGCTCCGAGCCCTTGGTACCTATTTGTATGAGCTCTTTGAAAGACGCACTTTCTGTGGCAAGTTTTTCCAGTCAGTGGCTAGTACGGTAAAAACATCAACATCCTGGGAGGCAATTAATCCAACTTACTAAATCTCTGATGCTAGAAATCCAGAGTTCAAATGCTGACGCAGGGCACACCAACCAAAGCACAGGCTGAGGGTCCCAGTGTTGGGAGGTAGAATTTAAAAGTTGGCAGAAACTGGCCATGGGTCTCCTAACTCCTGTGTGACACAATATTCTCATGCTAGGAGCCAAGTTGTAAGCTTTTCTAAGACCCACGAAGCACGTGTCTACTCCCTATGAGGAGCTTGGCTCTTTCCGAGTCTGCTAAAGTTCCGATCTGTAAGGGTGCCATCCTTCCCAGAAACCCCAGCCCTCTAGAAGGATACCATCTGCCACAGGCTGAGCCTCCTTTTCAGCCAAATACATTATTTATAACCTTTCTAATTGTGAAAAGGTAAGGGTGGAATTTTTCTAAAGCCTGACTTACATATTGTTGGAACATTCTGAACCTTTGCTCGAAAATCTGCAGGTCTCTCAATGTGAAAAAACAGAAAAATGCAAGGAACCGGTTGAGGTTACATAATTTTCCCAAATGTTATGTTTCAAGCCCCTGCTAGGGATTCAGGCACGATGTGGTTACTGTGCATGTATCCTACACTGGAAAATGAAGGAAAGCGGCTTGCTGGTTCAGCCTGGTCATCTTATGGCCAACGGTACTGGTGTGGGAGAAGGTGCAGCCATTCTCAAGAACAGGATTGTCCACCAGGGAGGGGTGGTGATCTGATTACCCTGCAAATTGCTTTGTTGTGCCTTTAACAACCCCCCCCTCAAAAAAAAAAAAACACCCCAAAACAATGCTAATCAGGTTATTCAATCATTTAAACCAAAACTGTTCATGCTTTTCTGCCAAATCAACCAACCACAGCAAAATCTGTTATCTCTGATTGCTCAGCTTCCAGTCAAAAAAAAACCCAGTTAACCCCCACTATTCCAAAACTTTTCCAAAAACAACCCAAAGCAGGGCAAGCTAGGGAGAAGGGGGAGGAGGGCAGGCCCTTTCTCAAGGGGTGGGGCTGCTCTGCCTTTGCTCACAACAATAACTCCCAGGCTGCTGGCAGCTAGCAGCTCCCTCGTCTTTCTGAAGTCTCCATGCGGTCCTTCTGATGGTGCTGTGGCTTTTTGGACAGGACTTCAATGCCAGGATCCTAACTTGCATGGGACTTGGGTCCGGGCTAACTGAGGTGGGAGGAGAGAGAGGCAGCTTCTACAAAATGGTGGCTCACCCATGTTGAAGGCTTGCCGGCTCCTTCAGCAAGAGAGGGCAAGGGCTAGCACATCTTATTTACACAATTATCTAAATACGATTAAACAGCTGATGGACAAATATTAAACTGGAAAATGTATAGTCATTTCAGCTTAATGTAATCCTCTTTCTGTAAACACCCAAGATGATTTTTTTTCCAACCAGAACAGTCCTGACATCTCCTAAGCCTAAGGGTGAATAGCAAGAGATTGTTTTTGATAGTTATAAATATTCAAAAGACATGCAGGCCATCTGCTTTCATAATACAGGTAAAGCAAGACTGAAATGGTGGCTGCTGTATAAAAATGATTCTTTTAACAAAGTCTTCCTCTCCTCGAAACTATAAAGACAGATGTCAAAAACTGTTTACACAGAGCAATCAGGAGCGTGTAAAATGTAATATTCCTTTTACACACAGTGCTTGCTAAAGAGGTTTTTTTTTTTCTTTTTCTTCCCATCTGTGTGTTGCAACACATTTCTACAAGTTAAAAACATTTTTTTTTTCAAACAGAGATCTCATGAATACCCAAAAACATGCGATCTGGTTTCTGAATGCTAATTAATTTCAACTAAGGATTCAGACTATCTTTTTCCTGTAGGAAGGAAGGTATGTTTTGAATTGGAGATCTCCAGAGAGATAACACGGGGAATAGTCTCACACAGGCTTGATTCTGTGAGGCCAATCTCATGGTCTTACCTCACCTAGAAGGTATTTGTTCTACCTGTTTCTGAAATGAAATACATCATGGCTAACGTCTTTGGCATAAAGTCAAAAATAATTGTTGTCTAAAAAAAAATCTCCACATGGAAAATATACAAAAACAAAAACAAAAAATGACCTTTAACTCCTGTCTAGTCTGATGCTGTGAAAAACCAGTGCTAGAACACTAATCTTGACATAACTTTTTTATTTATTATATTAATGGCAAGAAGAAATTAAACACCTTTAAATTTTTGAATAAAATGAACATTGTTCTGAACAATATGCTGAACTACCGGCTCATATTTATGTATGTATGTATGTATGTATGTATGTATGTATGTATGTATGTATGTATTTGAGAAACACAATTTCCCAAGCTTCCTCCTGAGGCAAGACTTGGCTTCCTATGGCTGAATTTTCTTAACAGTTCTTTTTATGTCTGTGGCCTTGAACTTGCCATCAAACACAGCTGAATCAGTTCCATATATAAATACTATTGTGATGGAGTCTCTGTTACTGGAGCCTTGTTTGAATCCCAAAGCATATAAAATCCCACAAACAGGATCGTTCTTGTTAAAAGGCACATGCTATGGGGTGGTAGCAGGGCCTGAAGGTGCTGGGAATGAGCTGGTAGTCCCCATCTGGAATTTGAGGATGGCAATGGGCTTCCATTAATGACAGCAAGTGACAGGATCACTAAGTGTGTGTCACACTCCGTAACACGCCTGTTAGCTGTATGTGCCCCCCAAATTCTTCCCTCGGAAGCCTCTATTACCTTCTAAGCTATTCTCTTGGGAGATACAACCAGAGCACATCTGGAATCTTAATTTGTTAGGAAAAGACTTGTAAATTTCACTTAAACTCCAGTTGTCAAAGTTCAGGAATTCCTGCTATTCTTGATCGATCCTGGTGCCCGGGAATGGCACCAAAGACACCAGGACACACCACCAAAAAACGAGACATCGTTATAAGGTTCTGAAGGAGTACCAAAGGAAAGGAAATGCCCCACCTCTGCTCTCATTTCTTCCAAATGCATTTTCGAAAGGTGGAAGCATCATCATTTTTGCAAAGCACAGATATCTTAATTATCTAATAACACCAGTTGGTAGCTTTTAAAGAAAATGCTGGTGCAGTTACTATGTTTCTTCCATATAATTAAAGTAATTTTATATAAACTCCAGATAATATATCATTTGACCAAATTCTCCATCCTGTTCTCATTTCTCCTACAATAAAACCTTCAAACCACTTACATAAATATGCAGAGCTTAAATTGCAAAGTATTTGCCAAAAGGTATATTATCAGTATTAGTAGTAAGTGTATACGGTATTTCAGAATAAGTATACATAATATAGGGAAAATTGAAAGGCAGTCAACACTGCCTGTCCCAACAGAGGTGAGAGTCTATGAGGGGACAGTCAGGTGTGCTACACACACATCACTCTCACACACACCCCATGCACACTGCTAACTAGGGCTGTGTCTGCAGGAAGCTCAAGGTCTCAGCATCTTGCTTGTGATATAATTATTAAAAATATAAATGTTATTGGGTTAAGTATAACAGTGATCTAAGTTGACTTCACACAAGCACTTTCTTTAGATGTGCCTGTCTGGTTAGATCTGGTTTAGACAAATCTGGAGTGATGTCTGACTGTTCCTCTCTGGTGCCCTTCATGGTTCATCTTCACAGGAAACAATTTCCAAACTTAGAAAGGGAAAACCAGCCTTGTTATCAGTTCCTCAGATCTTCTATGCAGCACTCGCAAAATGCTTTAAAGTGCAAAGTAAAAACAACTTCAGTATTTCGAATAGTTCACTTTTTTAAGCAGAAATGCTTGTGCTAGACTCTGAACCTGTGCACAACCACACTGCTTAAACACTGGGTGTGTGTGTACTGGGGTGGGGGTGTTCCCAGCATACACCGGGCCCACGCCACCAGGCCTCTGAGCACACCCTACTCCTTCCCCAACAAAGGGCGTCATGACTTCCAGTCTGCTCAAGCTTTCCCAAGTCCACCATGGGGTCTACACACTTCATTCTCACACGACTGTTATCTCAGGAAACAAAAAGAGGAAGCTTGCCTTCCTTGACGTCCATATTTTGCTTAGCACTGTTATCTCTCAGACAAGATTCTCCATGTCTGCTTCATAAATGTAAACCCATGTCACATCTGGATTAAACATAGAGAAGAATAATAGCTCTGATCTGGCTTCATCCCTATCAGTGTTCGAAAAATCCTTCAGTTTAGGAAAATGCTGCTGGTCATTACCTCACAGTGAGATGGCACAATGTTGGGATGAACTGCATGGCACAAAATAAGGTGCTCCATCCATGCCGCCAGGAGTCTACTGTGGAGGTGCTCCCACAGATGGGTGGACGCATAAACCCTGAGGCTCTTTACAGAGTGACTGGACAGTTATCTACATTTGCAGTTCTCTCTAGCAGGTGACTCTAGACCTTTGCACGGCCAAATGCAGATCGTGCGTTTAGGGCTCTGAATGAAGTCTGCCACGCCAGGCACTGGCTTCAGAGCAGCGACGGAGGAGCCAACACAGGGTGAGGCCTCCAAGTTGGCAGCATCAGCGCCTGTCTCTAAATCACCGGGCTGTTATTGAAACCCACCCCGCCCCCCTAATCTTTCCCTTAAATTTGAGAAGGAAATGGACAAATGAAAGGGACAGCTAAAAGGAAAAAATGTGCATCTTGGATATGGCACAATTGAAAGTACCCCGAGAAAGCTAAATGCGCACGCAACAATGGTAAGAGCATGTCAGCAAAGTTTCTGCCTCACTGTAATACACCATTAGCTCATTTCTAGCACTCTTCATACTGTTCTGCTAAAAACAGGTAAGTTCTGCAATCTATCAAGAACAAAAACATGAGATTTCCTGCCATGCAGTAAGTTCTCCTTCGCAAAGATCAGGAGTCATTTGCTCTGGATTAGGTAAACTCCACAGGCACAACTAAGTACAATCGGGAAACAGTTGGCAAAGTGGGATACTGTAGATAAAAAGGTCTACCAATAAAATTACTAGTATCACCTATAAAATAAGTGCCTAGCAATCATATGATGATATCCTGGGGTAGCAAAGATTCCTAAATTCTTGCCATGTGTCAGGATCTATGATTGCTGGGCTTGCTGATGACTGGAGTACAAGCCTGGAACTCGTTCAGTGGGAAATGAGAAGCAATTTCAGAAAGATGTTTTCTGACCTACAGGAAAGTACCATGGCATGTCCCTCCTCAAACAAAACAAAAAACCAACTTAGGTCTGTTGACAGCCAATTACAGTAAGTCATTGCTTCACAGGTCTCAGAGTGCTGAGTGCATGAAGGGCCGAAGGGTGGAGAGCTGGGTGCTGGAGGAGGGGGAAAGGAGTTAGCCAGTTAGCATCTGCTTTGCTGTTGTATTGTCTAAGGTATCAACTCTGTTTAAAAGCAAGTGAACAAATCAATTACAGAGTTATAGACTGAAGAACACACTTTCCATCTCCCCTCACTTTCATTAAAAACATCATAATTTTATAATGATTTTAATGAAAAAGGGAAAAGCCTGAATCAAAATATATCTAATATATCCAGCAACAAACTTTTCTTTATGTCTCTTCTTTTGTATAGTCTTCGTTGTCCTGGAACTTGCTCCGTAGACCATGCTGGCCTCAAACTCGCTGAGATCTTCCTGCCTTGACCTCTACAGTGCTGGGATTAGGGGTATGAACCACCACCACCTGGCTACAAGCTATTCTTAAACCACGTGATACACAGAGACGTGAGTTCAAGCCATCCATGCCACTCAGACAAACAACTCAAGTTCTTGTTCTGTCCACTTCTGAACTAAAAATTAACTGTTCTCGATGTTTTGGGGGTGTTCACTAATTCTCACAGCAACGGTAACACCCTCTCAGTCCTTTCCAGGCGAGGGCACTGGAGCATGGGAAATCAGCCGCTCACAACTCTGACAGTCATGATGCTTGAGGTAGCTCATGCAGGGATGGAGGAGACTGTGGTAGAGAGTCACGCGTGTAAGAGGCCAGGAGCCCAGCCGAGGAAAGCACTAGTCTAAAAAACTCAACCCAATTAAAAAGCAAAAAGAATGAAACCAAGGTGTCAGTAACCTGGGCATCAAAACACAGGCAGTTCCTATTGGAACGTGTCACAAAACTCAGACCTCTTTTAGTCCAACCCCACACTTTAGATATTTTTAGAACAAGCACTAGATAATGGGACACGTGCAGGACAGTCAGAGGTGCCTAATAGTGAAAGACCATGTCTTATTTCACGGGGAAGAACGAAGAATGAGATCTCAACCAGCAGTGGCAATTAAGGCTGCGATTATTTACCATCTAAGGTATCATCTGGTTTGCTTCTTTAATGCCTGGGAGTAAGCTAATAAATTAGATTAGCATTTCTATGAGAAATTATTACAGTGTGAAAGAATATTTTCTAATGAAAATGATGATTAAAGAGAACAAAGTTTTAGAGTGAGAATGAAGAGCGAGAAAAACAAAGAGGGACTCTGCAGCTTTGTAAACTACTGTCCATGATGACACTCAGGGACCCCCAAATAACACTGCATCTTACACAGACCCTTTCCGTCCTTTCTTCCTTCCTTTTTTTTTTTTTTTTTTTCTTTTTCTTTTTTTGGAGACAGAGTTTCCTGGAACTCTCCAGGCTGGCCTTGAACTCACAGAGATCAGCCTGCCTCTGCCTCCCAAGTACTGGGACTGAAGGTGTGCGCCACAGACTTCTTACATTCCTGTAGTGCCCTTCATGCACACGTGCTGGTGTTTTTTTACAATCATTATGAGTTAAAATTAAAACTGAAGCACATACAATTCCTAATAGAACTGTTTTAAAAATGCTAAACAGAACAAATAACTTTAAGGCTAGATTTAAACGTCCCAACAGCCCGCGCGTTCCTTGCCTCAATTGGCAATGAGTTGCAGAGACCGGCTGCTGCTGTCCTGTCATGTTAAAGGCCTGCTTGTGTTTCTTTATACTCAGAGCATGCTATAATCAAGCAGTTTCCCAGGAAAAGGGGAGAAGCTGGTGCACATATCTGTTTGAGTACTCTGAACCAGAGGGAGGGGGTTGTTTATGAGTTTGTTAGGGGTCCAAATCTGGCACTGGACTAAAGTGCATTAAACAAGCAAATCAGGATAAAGCCCGACTTGAAATTTCAGTACTGAGAAGGAAATTGCTCAAAAGCAGTCTCAAGCTAGTTCTGTTTAATAAGAAAATTCATTTGATTAGCACAATTTGCTCCTCAGTCCTTTAAAAAAACAATTAGAAAGTAGTATTTAATGGCCATTCTCTCAGACTAGGTCTTCTCTTAAGCCTTGGAAATATTACTAGTTCACACATCAGAGGGCAAGGGGACCAAGCTTTCCTGATACGGTTATTATACTACGTTCGTGATTCGAAGGTCAAAGGTGACCTATTCTTAGGTTTAAAAAATCTATTTCGTGAAAATGAAGTCTTTACACATTATTAAACACATGAAATTGGCATGGCTATACTTAACCTTTGTGAAGATAGAGCCAAAAAGATATCTGAGATCAATTTATGCAAGTTAGATAGTTGCTTTGATAAAGTTAGCTTTTAGGGTTAATAGATTTGAAGGTTAGAGAAAGCTAACCAAGCTAATCCCACATATCAAAGTCAGCTAAGAATGAGCCTGATACTAACCATAAGAAAACTTGCAATTTGTAGGATGTTTTCTTGTAGTTTAGACATACTGTAATATTGCTAAATGAAAACAGTGATGTCCTGACTGGTTTAAGGGGACAAAAGTTAAATTATGAAAGTTGTGCCAGTTACATAATGTAGCCCACCACTGACGATGGTAACAATTAACAATCAAATAACAGGTAATTAGTTTATAGAGTACTTCAGCATCCGACAAAGCAAATTCTTACAGCAAATTTTAATATGCAGATTCCCCTTGTGAGTTCAAGGGCATCCTAGTCTCATAGCAAGGTCTAGAACAGTCAGGATGATATAGGGAAACCCCATCTCCAAAAACTGATTGACAGACTGGCTAAACAGGTTAATAAATAGATAGATAAATAGATAAAGCGGGTTCCAATATTGCTAGAATTGAGGGAAACTTTGTAACTGTAAAAAGGAGAGAAGACTGTCCAGGGAACTCCCCTAAAAGGCGCAGGGCTATCAGCCACAGATGCACAGCACTAGGAAGGGGCAAGGACATCAAGCACAAAACTGACCTTCAGGGTACCCGCCAGTTACATCCTTCTCCATCAGAGTAGACCCACCTGACGACCAAAGGCTTGCACTGTGAAACAAATCTGAGAAACTTAACTGCCTACTGGATCCAATAAAAATGCTAAACTCTGGACTTCAAATCAAAAGGTCGTCGTGGGCTCAAACTCATACTGACCGGCAGCTGTGAAGGGATGTGACCACAGCTGAGGACTGAACACTGAAAACTCTGAACCTTCCCATACAGTCTTAACCAGCAGCTGCCTCTCCTCACCCCCCAACCCCACCCCTATGCCCTAAAACAGTCAACACACAAAAACCAAAGGCTCAAAATACATGAGAGAGAAAATTTAAAGTCCGTACCAGAACTCCAAGAGTGTCGTGAAGGCCTGGAACTACTTTTATTTCGGTGTGTGACCAAAAGGACCCTCGGTTTGGTTCCTGGGCTCCACACAGTATATTGTTGCCATGGGCACCATACAAACATTCTGTGTCTGAGGTTCCTCATGTCAACATGGGCCTAGAATTCTCTGCTACTTAAAGTCAGAGAGACACTAGGTACACCAAAAACACCACAGAGTTAACCACACACTACTTTTTCAGCTACTTAGAAGGATGCCTGACACTCCAGCAGCCTGTCAATATGTTTTAAAAGTTTAATATATATATTTGGGAATGAACGAATGCATTAATATGTGAATATATTTCATAGTGTTATGTGAAATGTGATCTATGAATACTGATGATATTCTCAGGAAAGAATATGACTAGTAATATTTCAAAAGTTAAGAAACATGCCATTTCAGTCCATATAACTGCAAAAACAAGATACACAGTTTTGTTGTTGTTGTTTAGAAAAACGCTCTCTTCATACACTAGACTTTAGCATCAGATACACGGTGTTATCTGCTGATGGAAAATTGAGAGCTAAGTTTATCAAATGCCTGTGAAGATGACTCTCAAGGCTCAAGGAACCAGCCCACTTATAGGCTAACTGTCAGAAGAAAACAGTACTTTACTATCTGTCTTGCGAGCAACTGATAATAACTTTAAAATCCAAGATTTCTTGACAGATACTGTCAGGAGAAGGAGAGCTGGGAAATCATCTCCTTCGTGTTTCTAGACAGAGCGCTCACCCTATTTCTGTATCTTTGTGAATTGAAAACAAAAATGGCAATTCTCATTCACTTTACATAGGACTTGGGGCGGCCTGGAGCCATCTTTTCTCCCCATGGTCCCAATGCCTTAAAAATATGGCACCGGCAATGTGTGCATACACGTGCACACCAGCAAGTGTGATGGAGGAGGGAGGTTTCAAAAAAACGCACAAAGCAGACTGAAATAAAATCAGGAATGTCTGACCTCAACATTTCTAGAAAGAAACATTAATTAGGCAGGAACAAGTGACCTTTCACTTATGGTATTTTTAACAAAATAATTTGTCCTTGTAGCAACGTATATATTTATCTAATGTTTGATTGACTTTAGAATCCAAAACTCTAGAGAAAACAAGCAACCAATTTAATGGTTTATTGTAAATCAAAATATTTACTTTTATAACTCCCAATTTACATCCTAAATCCACAACCCTCAAAAGTTTCATGACAACAGGCTTTTTTGTTCCAGAATCAGACTGTTTTTCTTCTATGTAGTTGCCATTCAGAATGCAACAACCGACCTATCTAACCACATCCACTGAAAAACTCAAAAGCAACAACAAAGCATCCAATCTCAGATCTATAATGAGCTAAGCATTTTTAACATCCTAGAACATTCTACAAAAATAAACAAGCACGTGATACAGAGAACTGAAACTCATGTCACTCTGCTTCTGCAGATCTATGGCAGGAAAGTACTAACAGAAATAAAGGCAGGAGCTGTAAATCAAGCCACCTACCACTTATGGAATCTCTCTGCAGCTGGAGAAACCCTTAGAAACATCAGCGGAGTAAACATTGTTGCATCAAAACCGAAGTACCCATTGTAAAAATCAGCACCTATTTTTAAACAACCATTGGGCAAGGACATGGGCAGAGCAAAGCAGGATTCGGATCAGTCATTAACTGCAGCTTGACTTTAATCTGTAGGGACACCAGCTCCCACACTGTCAAAGGAGGAGCCCGGGGAAAGATAATCCCTTCTAATTCTAAGAATCCAGGTTCAACTGGACATTTGCTTAGCAAGTATGAGCCAATCCTCCTGTATGCTGGAGGGAGGGCTTGCTCCCCAGACGAGTTCCTAGTAAGACCTAATCCTCATCCTCCTACTTTCTCTCTACCAGCAACAGAGTTTCAACTCAACATACTATTTAGGGATCCTGTAGCCATTCTTGTTACCGGAATATTTTAGCATATTAAAATAAAACCCTTTAGTTTTTAAACTATTTAAACATGTTCAATAAAGCCCTTAACGTCCATACTGTGACATATGTGTGTTAAATGTTCCCACATAAATGAATTAAAAACTTCATGGGAGAATCAGGCTGCATTTTGTACACGAACACTATTTATTTACTAGGCATTTTTCAACATAGTATTTATATCACCAAATCTCAGAAGAAAGAGGAGTTCCATCAAACGCAGTACGCATTTTGGGTATAGGTGTTAGGAAGCCTTTATCACTCATCTTTCCTAACTCTACCACGAAACCAAAAGGGAAGTAGCTAATAATGAAAACATTCTGAATATCAGATTCATGGACTCATTCTAGATAAACAGAAGACAATGTTGCAGAATTCAGAAAAAAAAAAACATTTTGAGTTCAGTCTTTTTAAATACTAATTTCCAGTATCTGTTGCTTCTGCTAACATATGCATTATTATTTCCAATGATATCTTTAGAAAAGGGAAGACTGCCATTGTAGCTCGGATTGCAATTTCAGCAATAGGTCAGTCAGTCACTTAGCTATGGTGATGGGGTCCTCCTGCCACACAAGGGCCCTTCAGCCTCTCTGAAGATCTCTCTTTAGAAATTCACTAGAGCAGGAGAATCTCTGTGAGTTCAAGGCCAGCCTGGTCTACAAAGCAAGTTCCAGGACAGACTCCAAAGCTACACAGAGAAACTCTGTCTTGAAAAACCATTAAAAAAAAAAAAAAAAAAAAAAAAAAAAAAAAGGAAGGAAGAGAAAGAAAGAGAAAGGAAGGAAGGAAAGAAGGAAGAAAAAAAGAAAAGAAAGACTGATTCACCAATATACAGCTCCAAGACTCAGATTTCCTTCTTCATGGTGGCATTCCTTTCCCGTGGTGGCATTAGTGAATCCATAAATGATGAATAAGGTACAAGAGGTGGGGTGCATTGGGCAAATGTCACTGTGCAATAAATGCTTGGACCAGCTCAGGCAGCAGACCTCTAGTCTTTGCCTGAGCTGACTTCCCAAATCAGTGGGACACTGGGTCACATGAAGATATGGGACACTGCTCCATGGGGTGTTTAGAATTCTGAGTAAAGACATCAACGAAGACAAAATGGTTCATTCTAGGTCACTCTTCCAATTTTCCAACGCAAATAACCAAGCAACATGTTTTATGGATTCACTAATGCCACCAGAAGCAAGTCACGCTGCTTCATTATACCATCAGCTTGACTTGACTGCTGGAAAGTCACTGAAATGACTTTTGTTTTCTGGTTAAAATTTGCATCCTCTCTATTTTAGGGGTGAGAACAAGATAAGATAGTTGCTGATGGGATAAATGAATTGATTCTTTAGTCTGCTCTCAAACACAAGAAAACGAACATTTAACCACACAGAGACTAGGTAGTCGGTGGCCACAGCTGGACCTAGAATTGCTCCCTTCTTGAATTGCTAACATCAAAGCAGAGCTGCAGGCCTGTAATGGCGCAAGGCTGCCAAGCATGGACTGCCAGGAAGTGGAAGCAGAGCCCCACACGCCTCCCCTTAAGGTGCGAGGGAATCCTCACGAGCCTTGCGCTAAAGTACCTGGGACAAACACCCACTACTCATTGTCCTACAAACAAGCTCTGAGACCCTCTTCTCTCCAGAAAAGCTTATACCCAGTAATACAAGTTCAAACGACTAGCAGACTAGTATTCACAATTATATTTCAACTAGAACTAGAAGGAAACCTCAAACAAGCACACCAATTAATACCGCATCCTAGAGTGACCATACCAGAGACGAGGATGCTGGGGCTTAATGTGGCCCCACATTCTGTGGTGCCACCAGCCAGCTCAGTGTCATCGAAAAGGATGCTTGGTTTTAAACTTGGCAACAACCAAAATTCATTCCAGGAAATGAAATACAACAATAGTAACCTGTCTCGTTTCAAAAATCCCTAATGGTGAAATAGGCATCTCAAAGAGAAAAAAAAAATGTCCATTTTTAAAAAGTGAACTAATCCTTCAAAATTGGTTATAAACTCCTAATGGGCAATAATTATGGACCTTTTGTTGCAGGCAAGAGATTTCTTATATTTATAATTAACATACATACATAATTTACAATTATTTTCAGCAAACACCATACAATGGTACCATGATTTTATGTAGGCAGCACGCTGAAGCTGTGCACAGAAACTCTGAGTCTATCACCCATAAACCAAAGCTGAGGGGGTCCTACCACTGCTAGTCTGCTTTAGAGAGGGCTCGGGGTACTCGGCAGTGGATCAAAAGCGAGCTGGCCTCCTCCCCCTGCCCCAAGGGAGAAAGGACATAAACTCTTCAGAATGAATAAGGCACCTTCTCAAAGGTTACCAGTGGTCAGACCACTTAGCATTTTAAGCAAATTCTTGCTTCACATACCAGCTGCTTGAAGCCAGGGATCCCCACCAGACCTCAAGTGGTAGCTGCCCATGATGTCTTATTATTTATGACACACTATGCTGAGTACCTGTGACAGGGGGCACTCCTTGGCCAACGAACTCTGATTCATATCTTTCAGTAAGTCCTTCAGAGCATTCCTTACTGTGGTGTGCGACCATTGTTCAGGAGGCAAGTCTTCTAGTTTGGGGCAACTATTTGAGACATAGATTAGAAAGGGGATTATTACAGGATTGCATCCTGCTGCAGAACATTCCTTTAAGACAGACAGATTTCATTTTGCGAATCAAACAGATGCATCTGGAGATTGCTCTCGGTCTCCTGATTGTTCCGATTAGTTAATTACTTTATACAACACATCTGCTGTATCGATGCATGAATTATACATCAGCTGCCTGTGGTGGCTATTTTTTCATGTTACTTCTACCTTCCTGCTCTGATGCGCTTGGGAAGACAATTTAAGGTGTGCTGCTTTCTCACGAGCCACTGTGAAAAGCATTAACGTATTAACTGATTTCCTCCCACTACTCTGTTCATACGAATTAAAATGGCAAAAACACAGATATAAGTAAATAAGATCATAGCAAAACGAATAAGGCATTCTTTCACAAAATGTACACAGATGGCACTGTTCATGATATGCAAAAATATTTTTTTCTTAAGTAAACTTTATGTAAAATGCCTTCTTGTAATGCATCATTTAATTGACTAAAAGTAAAAAGTCTTATCTTTCGATAGCATGCAAAAAATGCAGAAATTTCAAGGGAGGGAGTTGATTTTAAAGTCATACATTGAAGTTGGAGAAAATAGCAGAAGGGGTAAAGTTACCAAATTAATTTGGATTAGCATGTCTCAAACACTGAGTAAACAAAAACTGCAAGCTGGCTAGATAGGCTTTATGTGCACAGGTAGGGAGAAAATGTCCCTGAGAACGGCTGCCTGGACTCACCTGTGTAACTGGATTTTAAGCGTGACCACGTGATACACATCTTGAAGCATATCTGCTACTGTAGCATCAGGGGCATCTGTCACATACGACAGTGGAACTGGATTCCACTTCCCAACCTGGATGAGCCCTAGTCCAGATAAAGAGAGAACATGCTCAGTGCTGGCTCTCAGGCCCAGCAAGAGGGTACCATGCTCTTATGCACTGGGCCCACCACAAGCAATATTGTTATTTCTGTTTGAATGGTTCGCCTCCCCTCAAAAAGGCAGGTCAATGAAGATATCTGAAGCTTAGCTTTCTAAATTGCAAAATTATGTAAATGATGATAGGGGTTGTTTATTATTTTGGAAATAAATACCCATCAATAAAACCTATGCATCAGGCCACATTGTCCTAACTTACAGGAAGTTCTAATAAGACATAGCTGAACCGGTTCTAAATGGCTTTATGATTTAGATAAGATTCCCTATTGCAGTGGGAATCAACATTGAAAAATACTTTACAGCCCATAAAACCATCAGAAACAGAATAAAAGAAACAGAACTAGATATTCAGTCATAAATGCAAATTGACTCTCAACAGTCCATCTGCTCAAATACGCTCCTCACTTCCTTGTGGGTCCTCAGTGGAGCAGATTATTAAGGTCAATAAGCATACTAATGATTCAGCTGAAGTAATTTAAAAAAAAAATTTACCTCGACATTCCACATGAGCAAAATGTGTGTTAACTAAACCAAACTGAATTAAGCCAATTTTTAAAGCCACAGTCTATAAGGAACCAACATTAAACATAGGCTGCAGCTCTTTGAATAAAATGTTCTCTGCTTTGTCTGAGAGGCAAACAGGAGGGCCAGCAACTTCCCAGCCCCACGAGCGCACCATTTACCTTTGGCCTGGGCAGCAGAGCTGTGCGAATAGCCTAGAGACAGCAACGCCATCTCTATCAGCTGGTTGAAAAGCATATCCTTTCTCACCAACACAAATTCCGCATGCTCCTCCTTGCAATCATACTCAATGGCGTTTTCATAATGTTCCACCACACAGAAAACCGGTAGCATGGTTCCTATCAAAAAGACAGAAAACCGACAATCTTCAGAAACAGTCTGGAGGAGGGCACCTACGCTATGAAAACAAATCGTCACCACAGTGAGAGGGACGACAGAGCTTCCCATGTAGACTGGGGAAGCACACAGGCACACAGACATGCAGCGTTCACTGTTTAAAAGTTGCAAAGGAAACACTTTAATTTCCTTTATTTGAACTTGGTCCTATAGCAGCATGGGTTCGTCTCCCATTTTAACAGTTCATCTTCCAAAGCAGTGAGTGCAGAATTACTTTTCTGACCAAACAATAAGTGTCTGGTGTAATTTGTTGTAAGGACCTTATAGTACAGAGCTCACTGCACTTGTCTTTGGAGGACCACCTTCATTCTGCACACAGGCTTCTGCTAATAACAGCTTTCACTTGCTTGTGTCCAAATTATCTGACTATGCAATTATTTTTTCTGCCCTTTTCAGTATTTCCTCTAGCTGGTTCCATAAAAGGAACACAAAACTTAACCAAGCCAACGCTCACAGACATTATGTTGTGATGCACATGATGTAGAAAGCTTACACTTCTATGGCTACCCATTCCATCCACCGAAGGAAAGACATGGCAGCAGCCATAAGTTTTTAGCACTAACATTGCAGCTACAGAAAATACGGTAAAGAAGGACAGAGAAGAAAAGGAAAACCAGCCTTACTGAGCTGCACGAGAAGCAGGCTGCACGGGCCTGATGTTTCTCCGTGCTTTACTTTCACAGCCAGTGCAGTAACTCAGTGGCACAGGCCACACCACTGTGGGGAAAGAGGCTTGGTCTAGAAGCTGGAAGCCATCTGCGGTGGTACTCAAGGTATTAAGGCAGTGCACTGTCAGATTTCCAACGGTTACAGAAAAGGGTTAAAAACAGATGCATCTGAACAGTACTGTGGCACACTGCCAAGAGGGTATCATCTTTAGCATAAATGATGACAAGGGTTACTTTAACAGGGCACCCAGGATCCCCAATTAGCTCTACAATATCGCTGCCTGTATCGGCTCCATACCCTGGACTCACACTGGACTTACAGATTCCTACTAACTTCTGACCACGGCTGCGGATCAGCATTTCCTATTGCCAGAGAGACCCTTTACAAATTCTCTATTTGCTCGTTTCTGCTGAACAAAAGCCGGCCATAAACCAGCTTCATCTTTCCACATGTGTGTCTTCACCAAAGCTTTGTGAACTGTTCACAAGAGATTCCAGCCCTGACAATCAAACCCCTTTAGGTTTTACTTAGAAAAGCTCACAAACTCATTCGGAAGTACCAGCAGGCTAGGCTCGAAAAACAAGCCGCAGAGCTTGCCAATATTCTTGTCATTCATTCAGCTGTTTTATACCAGAGAGAGAACCCGTCAGGGATCAGAAGAGAACTTGGGGAGACCGTAGCAAAAATAGCAATATGCAAACTGGTGATTTCTTCCTTGGCTTGAAGGTATTTTGGCAAAATCTCTTAAACAAATAAAAACACCCAAGCCCTTTTTTTTTTTTTAGTGCTTTCTCAGCTTAGCCACAATTTTTATCTAGCACCTGTCAAACAGAAACCATGCACATGAAAAATAAGATTTAAAGGAAAAAAAAAAAGCCTACTGAAAGGCTTAGAATTTTTTACTTTTTGTATTAAGCGCAGAACCTTCCACAATTAAACTGTGGAAGTTTAATATTCCAAATATTTAAGATTTGGAATTTTGACTGTAACACGGTTTTTTAAAGGATTTGAGCAGGAATGTGATGATCATGCTCTGGCTCCTTCTCCCTGTCTACTGGTATCTGTGGAGTTGAGTTAGCAAGCCAAAAACATGTATACTGGTTTTTCCTCTCATGGAATCAGAGGTCTCAAGCAGGGAGCTTTTCAGACCTTGGCTCTATGAAATAACTGAAACCTTTTCAAACCACAGAAACAGCCTGGGTTGACTTTGTGTTTTACTGATCAAATTTAAAGGTTCCGTATAGACAATAAAGGTGGCTACGGATACGGTAGCAACAGGATCATCAAATTACAGAGCCGGTGCTAGGTCGTCTGGAGAAGTGTCCCTGTTGCCCTCCTCTTAGAGCTCCAGTAACGTTAAACAGGAGCCCTCGCTGGACTGCCTGATTATTCAAGCTGGTGTTTGGCCAGACTTCCAACTACAGCAACTTCATAGCCTTCCTGCATTAGAAAGGGAGAGTACTGGCCACTGCTGAAAGCTAAAAATACCACATGATTTAAACCTGAAGGCAGTCTTAGAGGCTTTTGCTGGAGGTTTATGAGCCTGTGTAAAGAGCACGGCTGCCATAAGGAGCAGTGCAGTCTGTAGAATCCTTGTCTAAAACTGTCCTGGCATTAAAGTTTGCTGTGCAAATATCACATAATACCAGAGACAGCTGAAATCTCCTATTTAGGAATTTATGGAACTTGTGTTTGCAGGCGTCAGAAGGTCTTTTTTATAGAACCTCTGTGCTACACAGTACAATATTAATGCACTCCTGTTTGAAAAGCCATAATAAATTATATTTTTAATGCTCTTGCCCTGGCTTTAAGATGCATACATTCTTGGCAAACAATCAATAAATAGGGTAATCATGAGTAGAAGCCAAAGAATTTGCTGAAGTGCTGTTTTTCCATTTTTAATAGATAAAGATCTAACAATACGGACTGCTGTGTCTGTTTATTTCAGGATCAATATATTCTTTGTTTTCGCCAAACCAAGGAAAAAAATAAATGATTGTATGATAAATGTTATGCATCAGGCACAATGAAATTCCTCAGCCCCCTAACTTTCTCTACTTAATATTCGTGGTTGGTAAAAGATGGCATTTTTATTCTTTGCTTAGCAAAAGCCCAAAAAATCTGACTCCCATGTGTTATTCAATCACAAAATAAAGATCCCTGTGAGGCACACAGAGTAGCCCACATAGTAAGTGCCCTGTGGGACAACAATGTCCAACACAGGCAAAGTTGTTAAAACCCCATCAGTTTAATTTTGGTAGAAGATCACTTGTTTACATTTTCCCCTTTACAAACTTGCCTAAATTTTCCTTTCCTTTACCAAAAATACTCAAGTATAGCAAAAATTAACAACTAGAATCAGCAAGTTTTTCACTGTTAAATATTACTTTGCTCTTCAGAAAATAAACCACAATAAATTACATCACAAATCTTTGATCTCGTGTCAGATACATGTCCTGAAATCCCCTTACAGTTAGTAATCTCAGGGGGGGGAACCTATGGTGATGCTCTTCATCAGGGGAAGTTCAACCAGCAGTCACCTGCACATCTGCAACCGCATCAGTGTCTACGAATGGACCTGTGTAAACAGAGACGATCCAAATATTCCAATACTTCCAGTCTTGGGTAGAACGAGGCCCCACTCAAAAACAGCACTCACGCTTTCAAAACATGATTGACACTACAGCCCAGAACGTCACTTAATTTCACATCAGAAAGAGATCTAGAAAAAGAATATACACAGCATGTCCCAGTCCCACACCTCCACATAGGGTGGCCTTGGGCAGACACCAAGCAGCTTTCCAGGATTCGGCTGGCAAGCATTTACCTTTCCTAAGGTTGGTTTTCATCAGATGGCCCGAGTGTTTCAAAGGAACTCCCTGCATCTTTGCGCCTGTGCTCCCAAGCCTCCCTCTTCCTAGTGGGCTTCCGTTCTGCTCCAGGCGGGCAATCTTGGCTGGTGGACCCTTCGGATCGCTCACATTGTTAGACATTTCCGAATGCTCTTTCCCCTGAGTTGCCTCGTTCAAATGATCCATGCTCAGTCACTGTCTTACAGATCACCTGCCAGAACTGGAAAAGAAGACGTTATCAGTGGGTGGAGGGCTGTAGTGATGCCTGCCCCGTACACGTCTTATCCCTAGACATTTCCCTCCACAAACACATTTGTGCACCTATGTAATGATGCACAAGACCTTGTTTTCTATATAAATTAACAGAATACTATGGAATCTGTGCCAACGTGCGTGAATAAAACAGTAATTTCTCAGCTACAACTACGAGGAAAATAGGCTGACTTTCAGAACAAGAATACCACAAGGTAAAAAGAAAATAACAAATTATACTCATGTACTCTCCATTTTTAAAAATTAAAAATTCATGACTGCAATACTTCTAATGAAGGATGGAAAGATTATCGGTGTAAAGCATCAAGCTTACTAGGAACACACACTGTAACATACTTGGCAATCTATATTAGAAATGAAAACCTCAGCAGACCACTGCGCCCATTGCTTTTTAACTTGCCACTTGCTTTAGGAGCTAAGGCATCAAGAAGTTTTGTACCAGCTATGCTTCAAGAGTTACATGCTGTTAAAGATCTCAAGCCTCTGGATGAGCATGTGACCCCTGAGCACATAGAGAGGGCGCCTTTAAATGTCTCATGCTTTTCAGAAGGACAACTTGTCTTTTGGAATTAATAGTTAGGTGTCCATTGCTAACAGGGTGCTGTTAATTTAAATAGCAAAAAAATCTGAAAATATTTTGTGATACACACAAAAAGTGCATACGTGAAGCTCTATTTAAAAAATAATAATCCTAACACTACTGACAACATAATCTCCAATGTTAAAAAATAACCAGGATGCAAAGGAGTTAGCATCATCATAATTTCAGAAAAATGTGAATTTTCAGTTTTATTAAATATTAGACTTCAACCTTGAATACTGCTCATAATAAAGCAACTGGTACAATATAACAAAGTTACTTCTAAATCATAGCTTTAAATAGGGCAGTTAACAGATCAGGTAAGCAGAATTATGCTCTGAACTTTCATTAGCCTTGAAGTATTAGGGATATTTAGGAAAGCCACAGAGAATATGACAACTGTCTGGTATTTTGAACTAGCCTATATACTTTAAAAAATAATTATTATACTCAGACTCTTTGGACCTAGATCAGCTGAGAGACAGTTTGTGTTACATGGCTTTTCTATAAACATTTTTTCTCTCATTAAGGCCATCCTACTTCATGCTATAGAATCAAGAAATGGGGGCAGACATATATGATCTGGGGGCTTAGAGCAACCTTAAGAATGACAAACCAAGAACTACAAAGTTTGAGAAATAATAATGTATTTATCTTTGTCCTCGAGGTGGCATGTTGAGAGCTAAAGGTTTACTCTTGATCCAGGTCCCATCTGGTCTTGGTTACGAGTTTCATTAACAATAAATGCATCTTTTTAAACCACTTTTTATCAAGATCACTCTTTTCCATTATATTAAGCAGCAGTCTACAGCCAAAATGAGAGTGATGATTATTAAGTTATTCAAAAACACTTTATGTTTCATGTGGATCATAATGGAAGGCTGACTTCTCTCAAATTGGTTGCCTTACCCTAGAGCAGAAGATGAATTTCAAAACATATGAACAGAAAAAAAAAATTAACCCTTGGGGCAACATAAGAGAAAAGGGGGGAGGGGAATCCACAACAGCATCAAAGTTAATACTACAGAACACATTAGGTAGTCACGAGGTCAGCAGTACTATGAGCTGTCTGTACTTCAAAAGGGGTAGACTTCAATCTAGGTAAAGTATTGGCAGTCAAAACATCCCATAGGTCATGAGTACTGTTGTTTTGAATGCCCACCTAAACTATCTACCAGACACTAAGTCATTCTCTAAAAGGTTTGCACTATAAAGCAAAATTACATGCACATAAAACACTCAATTTAATACTCCTTTAAACTCTATGCCAAGGCGAAAGTTCATCAAACCTCAGGTTGGAGCTGCCACTGCCAACAGGCCTGCCTGAACTGACAAGAGCTGGGACTAATTGTGGTCACTACCAGTGGCCATCCCAAGAGTTTGAGTTACATATTTAAAAGCCCATTTTAGAGCAGTGTATGGATGGCACACAGAAAACAGGCGACTTTCCCCAAGTCCCATTTCCCTGTCCATGAATTAAGACCACAGAGGAGCCTTCCTGGAACGAGCTGGTGAACTCCATCTCTGGAATTATTTCCTTTTAAAAGCAGGAAATAAAAATCGCGAAATTCTAATTTTAATAAAGTGCATATATATTTGCATTTTTCTTTTCTTTTTTTTTCTTTTTTGCGTCGTGGGATCCCTTTTCAAAGAGTTCCTCTTAGGGTCTTTTTCTTCCCAACAGAACCCCAGAAGCACATTTTTAAGAACCCGTGCCCTTATCCATTCCATATGGCCGGCTCGATCCAGGCCAAGCTTTCGCTGTGACCTTTTAAAGAGACAAAGAAACAAACTATCTAGCAACAGCAAAGCTGCAGTTTTACTGAGTGAAATTAGCAAAACCGACCTGAAACTCACCACTTCAAAACTTGACAGCACATAAATAACAAAACAAAGGAGCTTTCCTTTGCAGCCCGGGTTCTTGAAGTGAAGTTCAAGACTGGTGTTTTCTATGTCCTTTTTATTATTATTATTATTATTATTATTATTATTAAAAAAAAAAAAGGCAGCAGACCTGAAGGCGACTTCCCCTGAAATTGTATTATTTTCTCTTCCCTTACCCTCGCCCCGCTAAGCGGGGGAAGGGCAAAAATAAACAGCTAAAGAGTAGATATTGGGGGGGGAGGGTTAAAAAAAAAAAGTCACAATTCGAAAAACAGCATAGCTAGCTTGCAAAATGCCTAACCTCGGAGAACAGGGTTTGGAAGGGGAGGAGGGGAGAGTGGGAAGCAGGGAGGAGGGAGAAGGTAAAATTGATCTGACAAGTGATTCGTTGGGGGTGGGGGGAGTCGTAAAAACAAAGCGGAGCCCGTTAGGAGCTGTGCGCTGGGGGTACTGGGGAGGAAAAAGCAACCCCTGTGGACCAGGACCCCAGGAAGGGTGGGGGAGGTCCCCTCGCCCCCTCCTGCCAAGCGCCGGGGAGAGCGCTTAAAGTCTGCCCGGTGTCACCGCGCCTGGCTGGCCCGAGACCCCGGAGCGCCGGGCAGAGGCCACCTCGCTTTCTTCCCCGCGCCCCCTCCCCCTCCTCAACAATCGCGACTGCGATTAACAAACCTTAAACTTTTTCCCCACCGCCTCGCGCCCCCACCGCGGGTATCTAGCAGGGGCCCGAGAGGGCGAGGGGCCGGGGGTCGCGCCAAGAGCCCCGCGAAGGCACTAGGAGGCCACTCGGGAGGCCGGCGTCGCCGACATCAGCCCCGGGGACCCTGCCCCTGCCCATGGACGCCGGGGCCCGGAGCGCCCGGGAGCACCGACGGGGAGGGAGGGGCATGGGGGAGGGGAGATCCGAGGGCAACCCCGCCGCCGCCGCGGCGGCCACTCGCTCCCCGCCCCCTCCCCCAAAAGTCGCCAAGCTCTCACTCAGCTCGAGTCGGAGGTAAACAAGGAGCTCGACAATGGCAGTGGGACTTGGGGCCGCCGCCGCCGCCCGGAGCCCCCCGAAACTGGTGCGGAGTTGCGCGGAGGGCGGCGGGTGCCCGGCTGCAGGCGGGGTCCGCGCGCGGGCGGCGAGGCCGGTGTGGCCGGCGGCCCGGGGGAGGCGCGCGGGGGTCTGCGCGCGCTGCAGAGCGCAGCTCCCCGGACGGCCGCCGCTCGCTCTCTCGCTCGCTCGCTCGTGTCCCCCCGCGGCCGCTCTGCCCCCATTAAACCAGGAGTTGACTCATCCCGGCCGCGGTGGCCGCCGCCGCGCCGCGCTGGGCTCCGCGCGTCCTCCCGGGCTGCAGCCCTCGCCGCCGCCGCTGCTGCCGCCGCCGCCGCTGTGGCTGCCGCTTCTTCCTCCTCCTCATTTTAATGCGAGGCACCGGCTGGCAGCGCAGCCTCCTCCCGGCCGCCCGCAGCCTGCTGCCCCGGCGGGGCCGCCGCGTCCCGGGCGCGGGAGGGGGAGGGCGCGCGGCGGGGGCAGGGTGCGGGAGGGCCGGGAGGGACCGGGCTCAAAACCCGGGCTGGAGGGCCGGGATCGGGGGAGGGGCGGGGGCGGCGGCGGCCCGGGAAGAGCTGAGCGGGGCGCGCGCTGGCGGCCGGGCGCGCGAGCATCCGTAATGAGCCGCGAGCGAGCGAGAGAGGCAGGCGGGCGGGCGGCCGAATGTGCACAATGCCCGGCGGCCGGGGCGCGGGCAGGGCGCGGGGGCGCCCCGGGCAGGTGCGTGCGGGCAGTGCGGAGGAGGGGCGCCCCGGGGACGGGGCGGGGGCGTGCAGGTGGCGCTCGAGGTGGGCACGCAGCCGGATGTGGCTGGAGGGACTGAAGAGTCCCAAGGAGTGCCTGGGTGGTAGGGTGAAAAAGGCAAGCCTGGAGACGCTCTCCCTACTGCTCATTCTCCAAGGAGTGTGGTCTCTCAGCTGCATCCACTAACCGAGTAAGGGCTCCCGGAACAAGTGTGAGCCACAAATACTCAGATACTTTGGACTTCTGAAACACGCGGCCCGTAGTGCTGGAGTTAAACTAAATTTGGGTCACTGGAAACACACCTGACTTGCTATTACAAAGGAAAAGATGTCATCATTCTTAAAATACTTCCCATCGGGCGAATATAGGAAAGTTTGGGTGGGTGAATGCATATGTTGTAGCAATAAATACTTTTGTGACCAGGAGAAACAAAATAATACTCCACGTAAAGATGAACACCGCCACATCTCACCCAAAATGCATTTTTAATCACTAAGGCTTTTAGTTCCACTGGAAAACAGCTCATCAAACAAGAGCCAAGTGCTATATTTTGAAGAACTATTTTGAAGAATGTAGTAGTAGGGGAAAGATGCAGGTCTGAAAAACATTGAGCCATAGTTTTTTGTTTTTTTGTTTTTTTTTTTTTTTTTTAAAGCAACAAGTTAGGACAACCGCAGAGATAAGGAAGAGATATGCAAATGAAGCTCTTTAAAGCGACCAATACACTCTGAGGCACACTGTTTACATTAGAAATTTTTTAAAAAAAAAAAAGCAAAAGGTAGAGGAAATTATGGCTTCCTGGGGAAGGATGAGTTTAGGAGAAGCTCAAAGAAAATAGATTGCTCCAAGAGCACCCAGGTTTCACCCACAAACCGGAAAGCTTAGTCAAAATCTCGAGGAAGGCAACTGTGAATCTTGGCACCAAAGCCTTGAGCAAAAAGCAAAACAAAACAAACAAACAGGTGATATTTCAAAAGAAGTGTACCATCCAAAACAAGGGAAAAAATTTAAACAACCTTCACCACAAAGGCTAAGAGTACATTCTTTTAAAGTTGAAATGTGTGGGAAATGTATAGGGAGGCTATTTACAGTATAATAATCAATAAGGAAAACACAAATACAGCCAAATATAGCACTTGTGTGAGTCTGTATTGTGACTGGAGGCTAAACTTATTTTGAAAGATATTTGATATTTAAAAGAACAGACATGATTATCTTGGTAAGAACAATGATGTTTTTTCAATAGGATGCATTAAAAATTCAGTTTCCAATGTGGATAACTGAATAGCCCTTGCAATTGGTAATGCCTGACATGTTTCCCTGAAACCTGACCTTTCTTAGTAGGTACAGTGTGTTCTACTGTCATGCATGCTGGATGGGTTAACACACAATAATAAGAAAAGAGAGAGAGAGAGAGAGAAATTATGCTGGCCTAGAAAGACAACAATATGTCACTTGCTCCTGCAACTCTAATTCAGTTGAATTCTTAGAAAAGCAGGAAGGAGCAGACTTGGCTAGCTGCTGGTCAGAACAGACTTTGAGCTAAGACAGAAGAACACTGAAAATGAGAGTTTTCTAAGATGCCACATTATAACACAGGAATAAAAATACTATAACTATCACTCCAAAAGTTTTACACAAATAAATATGACAAAATGGCTGGTTACCTCAGTCTCATGATGACCTGATAAATGTTAACGTAACCTGGGAAATTTTAATCTGAACAGCACCTTTTATTCAGGAAGTGCTATCTATTCATTAACACGAAACATAAAAGTATGTAATGAGGACTGATATGGCCTTGGGAAAATGACAGACTAAACAAGCATAAAATGGCATCTAATAGTGACTTTATTGTGAAGAGTAACAATATAGTAAAATCATCAATCTATTAGTCACACACATTTCCCTAAAGCACATGCTTTATCCCCAAACTATAAGTTTTTACAAATAGAATGGGTACAATGGCACACAGAGAATCTAGTGCTATGCATAGTGATGGGCCTTATTAAGAACATATGCTCACGAGAGTGTGCATACTTCAGTTCACTCACTATAGCCACTAAGTACTGGTCAGCAAAACTCAATCAAATAATAAGAAAAAAGATAATTATATCACCTTCTATGGTCTATGTGAGCATAAGCAATCACATTGGGGGTGGGGGGACCGTTGACGGATTCTACAAGCAAGTATTGAAAAAGTTAAAACAGTCTGCTATCAGACTGGTGAATCCCAGCAGCCTCAGCCCTGTAGCACCGGTGCATGGATGCGGTCCGAACAGAGTGCAGCCGTCCCTTGTGTGAAAAGGGCATCAACATTGGATACACAAAGGGAAAGAGCGTGAAGCGTCATAACAAATACACAAGACTGTTAAAAACTCAGTAAAAGGATTGCTTCATGTTTCAGGTGTCAGCCAAAGGCATGGAAACACATGTGAAGTTCTGAATAGTGACAGAAACAGATGAAGCATGTAGCACCAAGTGCCCTCAGACCCTGAGCTCTGCTGACGGTTGGTGACGCAGCACTTGCCAGCACATCCCTTTCTACGGACACGGTTTGGTTTGTATTTTTCTTTTTTAATTCAAGGACAGTTGGCTACCTCCGCTCAAAGCGACTAGCTATGTAACACACTGCTTTTGTCAACTCTTTGTTCTCGGCTTTAGCTGTAGGTGTCGTTTTCTATACATGCGTTTCTGGGACTTTACTCTGTATTGGCCATATAAGGATGCCTATTCAAGCCATATGCTTTGCTGTCACATGTCTCATTTTGTCTGTCTGGGATGTCAGTACTGATTTCCACATCTTTTCTTGAATGGACCAGACACCAATTTGCTAGAGCAGAGAGGGATGGCTGGAGTTGCAGCCCAAACAACTTCATCAACACACAATATCCTGTAACATTTGCTGCCTCTTGTCTCACATTATCCATGACCAACATCATGACAACTGCTTCCTTTGAGAAAGAAGTTTGCATTCTATATCTGCATGTAGCTAAGAGGCCACATTTTGGAAGTCACAGAAGGGCACATGCTGACTTACTCAGCCTTGGACTTGGGCAAGTTCAAGCTCACCACCAAGTTCATGATTTTCTCTTAGTAAATTCCCTGACTACAAGAAGTCATGGGCAGTCTGTATCTCTCCTTTGTAACAATCATCACATTCTTAATCTACTAACCATTTGAGTGATTATTAGTCAAGCAAACATCTCCTTTATCAGCTGCAGGCCCTGTGAGTGCTGAAGACACCACTAATTGCCACAGATGAAAGACTGAACACGGTACTCTTGAAATATTTACATTATGACAGTTCTTAAGTATCCAGAAGTGAAAAAACAGGGATACTGCAGAAGTTTGTTAATTACTTAACTTTTGGCTAATTAAAATGACATTAATTAAAACTTAGTACTTTCCTCCCACTTCAAGTGTTCCATGGTCTCACATGGCTCTCGAGCTTGCGCAGTGTAGACTTCCCGATTGCAGGAACTCCTACTGGACAGTACTTACCTAAAGCACCGTCAAAGATGACTAAGTGTGCCAAAGGAGTCTTACAGGTGCTGACTGGCTTTCATACATCCTAATGATGTCTGAATGGAGATCATTTTCTATTTTAAAATTAGCCCATGGATCTGCAATGTTACATGGAATGAGACTAGTGTACCACTGAATACAAATTTAAGATAACTTTCCAGACATGTCTGCACCTGAGAGGGTCCTGTAATACATCTGCAACAATACGAAGTTATCATAAATGCTCTTGCTGCGGGTGCTTCAGTGCCATATATGCGAAGTTATAAATCACAGCCATTCTACCCCTACTTCTTCCTCGTGATGCTAACACAAACCCCCACAGCTGTGGCTCTTTGTACAGCTTTAACTGTAGATACCTACTCAGACTGGAGAGTAGCCAGCTTTCCAAAACCTAGTATACTGCAGGAAAAAAAGTGACAATAGCTATGGCTTATTTTCTCCTTCCTCTGATTTCCATCACAGTACCCATCCCACCAGCTCTGTGTCGCTCAATATTCTATACTGGCACCTCTGAACTGCAAGGCTCCAAGCATCTGAAAATGTATTGCATGTGTGTACATCCCTGGATTCTTTCACTGTGCCTAGCACCATGGGAAGAAATCCCAGAACTGCAAGGAGGGTGCAAGAGAAGCAGGTATGGGGATCACAGCCCACTGTGATTGAATAGAATAGTTGGGAATGTGGGAATCCGGAAATGTTTTAAGATTCCCAGGATGGTCAGGTCTGGCATCCACTAACTTAGGCAATGTTTTGGAGACAGGAACTCAAACAGGCCCACTAGGACACCCCTGAACTGAATTTTTTTTAACCTAATCCTGGGGACACTTAGAAAGACAGGTTGTTGAAGGTGCTTCAAAATTCAAGAAGTAAATGTGCAGGCATTTGTTTCAAACAGACAGATAAGGGGGGTGGGAACAGGATATTAGATCACCGAGATGGTAAAAAGGGGTCTGCTGTCCGAGGAACCGTGATAAATTAGCATTTGGGCACTTGTTTGAGATTTACTGGGGTGCCAGAAATCCTATGCAGGTATGTGATTTATCATCACAGACATAAGCGACTAACCACAAAATTACACATGGAAGCTCAGTTCTACAACCAGTCTATTATTTACTGGAGCCAGAACTATCCAAGTTTCCTCTAAATCTTTTTTTTTTTTTTTCAACACAGTTGAATGTGATTTTTTTTTTCTCTCCCCTCAAAACCACCATTTAACCTTGAGTGTGCTTTTCAAATAAGTGAAAACTCTCTTCTTTTTCTTTCTCTTTCCCAGACTGCCCCTGCACTTTAGCAGAACTGGAGTTTTCCTGCTGTACATGCCCTGGAGATAACTGAGGAAGAACATTCCACCCTTGGTTGAGAAAGGAGGGTTCTCAGGAATTTGGAAAGACTCAAATTCCAACAGTAACCTTTCCCTACCTTTAGTCGGGACATACCACCCAGACTTCCTTACAGATGTGGATATTATCATCAATGTTTTCTGGTTTAGTTGAAGGAATGAAGAGTTTGCTGCTACAAAAGGCCCAAATCCTAGTCCGAATAATGTCTGTGGGGACATCAGGCAAGAGCAGTGCCTGGCACTGTACTGCCATGAGCCAACAAATGCCACAGCACGCAGGGGCTGGCCTACTGCAAAGAAAATCACAACCTGAGACAAATCCTTCTCACTTGGAAAATGGTTAGACTCCATTTGAGTGCATAAAGTTTGATGAAGCAAGGGGGGGAGGTTAATTCAGAAGTAAAATGATATAAGGCTGATGCAAAGGGTTCAGAACAGACAGTGGTGCTGTTCAGAACCTATGAATATACTCAATGTCACCAAACTGTATCCTTAATGTCATCAAAATGACACATTTTAGGTTATATATTTACCACAGGAAACAAGCTTAGACAAAATAACAAATCAGCTATTCCCAAGAGCAGCAGACATATAGTCATTTACACATCATGCCAGCCTCAGAGAAACAATGAACTCCATGACACTGAACAAGTCACCCCTGCCCCACTGTCCCAGGGTTTAGTCCTTATCTGCTAACAGTCTGTGCTAGAGAATTCATTCATAGGATAAGTGTCTGATCGACCTCAAGATTAATTAACCTGGACTAGAGATCACCAACCAATATCACACCCATTGCCAAAAGATACTTCTCTCTTAACATTTTACTCAATACAGTATCTTAGCAAAGGAGGAAGAGGGAGAGATTGAAACAAGCGAGCCTAGTTAGTCCAAACTGTGTGTCTTTTCAAAAGCGTAAGTGGTAGAGCATCCCTGTGAGAATGGAATAATGTGGTCTACATAATAATCTATAAGGTGTTTGCATGTGAAGACTTTAGACTCTATTTTTTAAAGCCAGTCTTAAATATAAATTTAATTTCAAATTTAGTCAGTTAACTCTGAAAGGAATAAGGATCAAAATAGTTAACTTCTTATCCAACAATTACAAACATTCTTTCCTATGTTACACTGTCATGGATAGAGTATTATATCATCTATTTCTGCTGATTTTATGTTAGGGATTTTTAAGTTAATGGTAGAATTTTTAATGAACTAGAAATTAATTTATAAATTATGTTTTACTCAAGTTCATATTTATATAGATGTATTTTTCTGATATGCATGACTAAGGAATATTAATATGTAGTGAATCTAAACTAAAAATATGTTTATTATGTGCAAAAGCATTAATTATTACAAATATCTTTACAGTATAGCTATAGAAGACCTAGTTACCTGTCTTGAAGGTACCTCATTATTAACATGTTTATTGTGAAACGTAATTTATTAGATAACTAGCATGGACTATAAATATACATGTATGTATAATAAGAAGAAAAAGGTTTATAAATAATACTATACTATAACTTAAAAAAAAAATGGGGGCTGGAGAAATGGCTCAGCAGTTCAGAGCACTAGCTGCTCTTCCAGGGCACCTGGGTTCAATTCCCAGCACCTACGTAGCAGCTCACACCTGTTTGTAGCTTCAGTTCCAGGGGTCTGACATCCTCACACAGACAGACATACATGCAGCCCAAACACCAATGCACATAAAATGAAAATAAATCATTTATTTACATTTAAAAAATTTAAAAGCAGAACTAGAGAGTCTTGAGGCTATTTTTAATCATTTATTTTTACTTATTTGTAAAGGTTTTTTCATTTGTATTGTATATGTGTGCACATGTGACAGACAAACAAACAGCATATTTATGAACAACTCTGATTGGGATCAGCTCATAACTGTCTGGAGACCACACTGCTGGAAGGGTGGTCAGTGCCAACTGCTTCCGTGTTACTTCTGTAGTAGAAGCAATGCTCCACATTCATGGTCCATTTAATGAAAATGAAACTTCTGATCTTTGTTTGGAGGTAATTAAGGCCCTTGAGACCAAGTCTTAAGTTCACTTTGTAGAGAGGGAACTTATCACTGAAAGTTTACAAAGCTTCGAAACAAGTGTAAATGTGTCTTTGAGGCTGGCAAGGACCACAGTTTAGGATATACAACCAACTCTTGTGGTATTCTTAGTAGATTTGAAATAAGATTAAAGTATGTGTAAACATCCATGTGTTTAAAATGTATGTATGCCGTAACATGATAGACAGTTAACAGTTGCATAACATGCAAGAGTTGATTACTCAATTAAAAAGGGGGAGACCACTGTTTTCATCCGAAACTCTTTAAAACCCACAGTTAGTGTAACATCCCACTATTAAGCAGCTCTCACAGAAAGCATGCATGACACAGTAAAAACCAATGAAGAAAAGGTAGGGAAACCAGGTGTGGGTTTTCCTTCCCATCCCACTCTCCAGCCGAGTTACCATTAACTAAGCATGATTCCACATCTATAAAATGAAGGGACAGAAGCAGATGTTTAGGGCCAAATCAATGTGTCTCTGCCTTTAATGTAAAAGCTAAGTTCACTTTAAAAAGGAAATAAAGACACAGGAAATTTCTCACATGCTATATTAGATGTTTACCTATATATAAGAGACAGGTGTCAAACAAACAAATTTAAAAAAAAAAAAAAAAACAAAGCCACTAAGGCAAAGAGAAACTTTAACTCACCAGATTCCATCTGTTACATTTGAATTCATGCATAATTGATTATCCATGACTGGTAAGTTCTTTTCTCAGTAGCCGACCACAGTTTTCTAAACATTATGTATTAAATCACTACTAAAGTAGAAGGCATTTCAGAAACAGCAAGGCAGAGTAAGAATATTTTAAATGAAAAATTACATGCTGGTTAATAATAATACAGCTGACCTATGTTTAAGGGAGAGAATTTTTAATCATGTGCATATTAAATATTAATAACCTATTCTGTTATTGTTATAATAAGGTTAAGTAGGCGTCTCCATGCTTAAGGAAAGCAAGAGAAGGAGAAACACACAATAGTACAAAAGATACAGAGGCCGGAGACAGACATAAGGAAAATGTGTCAATAACAAACAAGAGGAAATGAGAAGGAAGGAGAGAGAAGACGAAGGTGGAAGCTAATCTCTATGTGTCATTATGACTGCCAGAGCACTGGCAAAGAAGCAGCATCCTTTTATTTCAATTTTAATCATTTCTGAATTTTAATACCCAGCTCCTTTTGTAATTCTCCTGGCATTCCCCATATGCCTCCATCCCAGCCAAAACACCAGTGTAAATTAAATGGCAGGCAACCACACTACTGATGTAGCCTTCCCAAAGAACCTACCAGGTGACCAAACGCAAAAGAACGTTAGCCTACCTTGCATCCCACAAGACCTCCAGCCAATTGACTGACTCAGTGTCTGCTACTTTCTAAATTTTGAAAAGGACAATGGTTAGGGAAGCTACAGAGAGAATCGTTTGAAAAAAATTAAGCAAGCCAGTGGTAATACAATAATCAGTGACCATCAGGGCCTGGAAAAATGAGTTTGCTCTCACTGGCACTAAGGAGCATCACATGATTATTTAATTACAGCTCTAATTTTTGTCTCGTGGATGGCAACATATCAACAATTAATAGGGCAGATAGAGGAGAGTGTGTTTTTAAAGAGACAGAATGTGTGTGATAACGCTATAGGTCACAGCAGTGCACCACTTAAAGAATATTTTTTGTGTGTATAACTAATAGGAATGCCTTGCAAATAATCCCACATATGCTTTAAAAAGATAATAAAAATTTTAAAAGAAGTGTCCTTTTTAGATAACTTTCACTGCATGCCTGTAACCTTCTACCAGCTACCGAGCCCTATAGGTGACTCTGGGTTAAATTTTAAGGAATAAAGGAAACCCTCTCATATAAATACCAGAACCCTATCCTGTTGGTAAATGAGGTACATAACTAGGTTCTTTGTCTTTGTGCATTCATCATAGCTGACATCTACTTAATAGGGTCCTGAGAAAATGTCATTGTAGTTGGAAAGAGAAGGTAGAAAAGTAAGACACTCATCTACACTATTCTGAGCTCTGGAATATCAGCTAGACCCAATGTGGTGGCCCAACAGCAAATCCAGGGCAGTACTTTGGGTTAATTCTGGTAAAGTCTGTTACCACAGCCTAACATCAAAGGACCATGAACCTAAACAGAGACTTAACATAATCCTAAAGGAAAGCTGGTGAGAATAAAACAGCAACTCTAGTGCTGATGTCCAAACCACGCCAGAATACAGACTTAAAGAAGAAAAGTATTCAGTAATCGACAAAGCTGGGATCATGGGAGGACTAGATGCTCAGCAATAGGAGAAAAATAAAAAAACAAAACAATAACAACAGCAAAAAAACCATCGCTTTCCTTGATGACTCTTTACCAGCATGACTTGTACTCAATATTTACCCAATTATTAATTTTTCTCTTCTTAAATAAGTGCTTATTACATGCAAGACAGAGAATGCTAAGTGTTCGGTCTCTCCTATTTTATCTGTTATAGAAATATAGCTTATACTTAATCCTTTTGTAGTTTAATACCTTGGATGATAATAAATATCAGTGTCTATAAACTTACCAAAGTAGGAATGCCCTTGTGTTTTTAACTGCTATATTAGGAAGTTACAAGATCTATAAATTTATCAGGGGAATTGTTAACCAATCCATGGGGAGTGTTTAGGTATTAAAACCCTGTGGCTTCTATCACTTACTGTTTTGCTGTGACAGAAGCCATAGCTAAAATCTAGATTTGAGATTTAGACAATAAAATCATCACTGTGGTCCGGCTGTTGAAATGTATTTTAAGTATTGTGTTATATGGAATTGAGAATAATGTAAATTAAATAAGGGACATTGTTACAACAATCCCACAAAAAAAAAAATTATCAGGATAAATCAACTCAATAAGTGTCCAGTGGTCCATGTTGACCAAAGTCATTGAGAAACAAGGAAAATGTGGACATCTCAAAATACAGGATGGAAAAGCTAACACTGTAATAAGTACAGTGACTGTATACAATGCCAGGAACAACAGCCATGAGCCCAACACTAATGGAAAAAGAGAAAAACAAAGGCATTCCATTCCCTGTAGAAGTTTTAAAATTAAAATATTTTAGTGAAAACCTTTGATGATTCTTGACCAAAAATGTGACTCCACACATTTGAAAAGATATTTTTCAAGAATCTAGCAAGCAGCAGCTTGTATCCAAGAGTATACATCATTCTTTCTTAACATGGTTGCTAATATACAGTTAACATGTCTCAGAAAAAGGCTGTAATTAACTGTCTACTGCTCTAATAACACTAATAAGCGTACAGTATGATTAAAATACAATGACTCCATACACACTAAAGCTGTCATTTTTAAACTTTTAAGATAATGTTCTAAATTGTTTCTTAGTCCTCTTAAACCATCAGAAAAGTAGCTCACCCCTCAGAGTTGTGGAAGCACAGTTATTAAAATAGGGTTCCTGCCTCCCACAGACCAGGAAACTCTTCTGCCATTAAGCAAGGCATCTATTCTTCCACATAGATTATTTTGTGGATTCTACAAAATCTTTTAAAATGTAAAACTGTAAACATTTGTATTTTATCCTTCATTCAATGGTAAAATATTTTTGCGGAGAAGGAATGTCTTGGTAAATATCAAGAATCACATAGAATTAATTGTTGTTGATCTTTAATGATTCCCATTGTCTGGTTCACTGGAACAGGAAAACCCAATTGCATTCAACATCAAACAGCTAATTATTGCAACAATCTACTCAAGGATACCTTCATTTCAAAAAATATCTGCATACAGTGAGAGTTATTTTATTTATAAAAGTATTACAATGAAATATTTAAGACATAAAACTTGTTTTACCTTAAAGTGCCTACTATACTAAACATGAAAAGGCCAAGCTGGTATGTATACCCTTTTAACAGCATGTCATAAAACCACTGAGTAAGATTACAGAGGAATCTCTAGCCATCAGCTCTGGCTTCCAGGAAAACTGCGTCTGAAGAATTCCCCACCACACAGATGACACACTGGCTTTTCTTTAAATACCTCAAGGAAAGAAGGTCGAAGAATTTCCCTCGTGGAGGCTTCTAGCATGTATCTTACCTCCCAACAATGAATGCCCACTGAAAAACCGTCTTTAGCTCCTGGTCATCCACAGCAGGGGATGGGGAAAAAAAGCAATATCCCACAGGGACAAATATCCAACCACATCCCAGAACACCCTGATTCTCCACATGGATCTGCCTGCCTGTAGTAACTTTTCTGACACTTACCCTCTCAAATACCAGAGGCTGGTCTCCAATCTAGCCCTAGAAGAAAGGTCTTTGATGGGGCGACAGTCCCGAAGTTCTCTCTGACAGGCTAGCAAGGCAGGCACATCTCAAATGAGGTGGTTACCAGTTGCCTGGGAAGCAGCTGGACCATGTCTGCAGATCTGAGGGTGTGCCACAAATCAGGTCATAGCTCTGAGTAGAGTCCACCCCCTTCATCTGGGTACAACACCCTCTACTTCCAGCACACCTGGGTCGGGGGAGAAGAGGGCATCTGGCTTCAGTCCACAGGCATTCTAGTAAAGTCACAACCAGGTGGAGCCAGACATCAACCTCTTCTGCAAGGGTCTCACCCTCATTACTGGGATCTGCACCCATAGGTCCTCTAAGATGTGTTTGACAATCAGTGGCTCTAAATTTAATGATGGGTAAAATAAAATAATATACAATTAAATGTTTTATCCGGCATGACTATCCCTCTCCCGGAAACAGAACAGACTTTCCATGTTTGATTACAAGCTATCTCTCCACTCAATGTCAAATAACTGAACCCAAAAACTTCCAACAAAAAGGAGTGAGATATCAGTTAACTGCTTTTCAACCCTCATAACTGAACTAGATCCCTGACTGACAGAACCGCATGCTTGAAAGTCCACTGAAGGAGGTGGTTAGAATTACTATTACAGCCTTCAGACAGCAACAACTGTGCAAGTGACACAGAATGGCTTGAAGGAATAAAAATAGGCCAATATGCTAGAGAAACGCTCTACTACTAAATCTCACCCGGAATACATATACACACAATCTGTATCTATTTACTCTAAAATGAAATATCTGATCTTTAAAAAGACTTTTAAAAAATAAACAGCAAAAGGTACCGTTGGCATAAGATCAAAAGTACAAAATAATGTGTGTTAATGTGTTGATCACACTATGAAGACATCAAGTTTAAATAGACTCACCATTGAGAACAGCAGTTAGCAATGATATATAAATTACCACAGGAGATGCTTTTTCTTTGGGAGAGTGGAGGGAAGGAGCCTTGTGTAACAGATTTGATTTACATGCTTGCTGTACTAAGACCATATTCTGCACTCATGTAGTAGAGTCTGTGGTTAGAGATTGACAACTGTGTACAGGCAATAAACTCAAAAGCTCCTTAGACAATTTAAACAACAATAAGCAATTTCTCAAGTTAATCATGAGCTTGGGCTTTCAACTTTAACAGCATGTTGAGGTTTCAGGGGGACCCTGAAAGACAGGGACCTTGAATTGAAGTAGAAACAAGTATATTCAGTGTTATAAAATCTAAGTAGCAACAACCCTTATTTTGAGGATGGCAGATTAACAACAAGAAAAATAAGAAGGCAAGAATATATTTAGAAGGGAGCTAAGAAGCAACCACTCAACCAGGAAGCCCTGCTTTATAGGTATGTTTGCAGAACTCCATTAAAAAATGAAGCATTCCATCCAAGAACTGGAAAGGAAGAGCCTATAATCACAGCCATGATCTAAGGAATCAGATAGTCCGATCTATTTGGAACTCTGTAGAAAGTTAACTTAGTAAACACATACTTGACTGTGCTTGAATATTTCTGTCCAGAGGATACCTCAGGATGACTGCATTCAGTGGCATGCCACCACCCTGCGAGTTTGATCTGCAGTGGGAGTGCCAAGAAAAGTGTCCAACATTTCCCCCAACTAGTTTTCACATGACAGAAATGAGGAGATGATTCTTTAAAGCTCTGCCACTAGGGAAAGGAAAGGAAAACTTCTCGACCCGTTCCTCCCAGCCAGGAAGAGTGTGGATCCCTGGGTTACAGCCCAGGTAGATATTAAAATAGAGACAGAGCCGTTATTTAGTGGTGACAGGAATATAAATACGTGCACTAACCTATAAACTGGTATTTACTTCAGGAAGGTAAGTAATATTTTTCCTCTGATTGCTGAGCTGTCAGTTTAATGCAGCGTAAATAAACAGTAGGTGCCTGCTAGCTCAAAGTAGGAAGTGCTCATTGCACACGAGGAGCAGATTACTCAAGCCTGGTGCTCATCATGCTGAAACATAACTTTCATTTTACCAGAAAATATACCCTACTGTGGGTTAGTTTTCGTGCCTGATCTATTAATTAACTTAACTCTATTCTGCCAAAATGTAAATCAGTTTGTTTTTTTTTTTAAAAAAAAAAATCACCACAGAGTTTTGGAATATGAAAACCGAATCAATTTCAAAAGCAAATACTAAAAATGAATGCTTCATATAATAAGCACAAGCTATTTAAAGGCAAAAAGAATAAAGAACGTATTTAAATGACAGAATTGAATAACCTGAGTTATTTACTTTACTCCAAATCCTCCTCCTGTGCTAATTAAACGCAACTGGCACCACTAATATTCTACCACCTTATGCTAGGGTGGTCTTTTCCATATGCATGCATAGTTTGCTCTCTGAAATGTCTGAAGGGAAACTATTGATAGGAATTAAGATGTAGTCTCTCGCTTCAGCAGGAAGAACTCTGGATACTCTGGAGAGAACAGCTAGGTCTGAAGATTCTTCCTAACAGCATTTGTTACACTGTGGTTTTCCTTCTATTTTATGTGTGGCACAAAGCTATGGCAATCTATGGCAACTGATTTTCCCTTCTATATATAAGTGCTGAGAGAAAAATATTTTTGGCTTCATTTTAAATGAGACTTCACCTAAAAAGTATAAAAGGGCACTTGGCAAGGTCTACCATGTAAAACATGACCATAATTCTGATATCCAATCAATACTTTGCAAAGGAAAAAGAGGTTTTTTTTTTTAAAGAAAGAATATTTTTGCATTCAACTATGTCTAGACATAATTAGAAGATTGATTTAGTCATATGCATTTATGTACTTCATCAGTTCCAAGCACTAATATAATATTAATTGCAATCATCCAAGCTAACATGTATGGAAGAAATGATGTATTTATAAACAGGGCCTATCTATGTATGTCCTGCTTGGAAATTTACAGAGCAGGTGAAAACCACTGGAGTGCTTTGGAGGCCCCTGTCATACACCTATGTTGTGTTTAGCTTAACACTGTTTGTAACCAAAAGATTTCTACAATAATGAGGAACAGGTGCCTGTCACCTGACCTTTTAGGCCTAATTTACAACCCACAACCTGTCACATGAAAAAATAATTGAAATTCCCTCCTAGATTTTTCAGACCTTGCTAGTTTAATGTGTTTCTGAGCCATTACTCTGCAGCAGCATCTCACTCAGTCACAGGTTCCTATAGCTGGCAACAGACTTCTTTGCAGAACAAACTAATACTCATTTTGTTGTTGCTTTTGTTTAAGATGCCGGGAGACAAAGAAACTACTTTTGTAGATTATCAACCAAAGAAGAATATATTAATTTATTACAAGTGAACAAAAGACATTCCTTTTGAATACTTTTACATACAAAGAACTATTATTTATTACATATTTCAGCCTGTGGGGAAGTAAGGAATGCATTGATTGTGGAAATAGCTGTGTGGATTTGGGAAGTTCTTTAGGTCGTCATCATTGTTCTCCTTCCCCTGACTTGCATACATTTAAAGAAGCTATTACTTCAGGGAGGAAATCCCTATTTGTTCTTTTTTCATCCATCATCTGTATTCATTATTCAGAAAGGAAAACAAAATTGAGCAGTGATTTTATTTATCTTGCATAACCTTGTTACATGTAGCCATATTCAAATTTAACAATGCTTTGTATTTTATTGCTACTGTTTACATATTATGTATTACATATGACTGAACAACTCTACATTTAAAATATTGTTTCCATTAGAAAAAAATGAACTAATAAGTGTCAAATGGAGATGAAGAATAAACATACTTGGTATATTTATAAGATGGGGTTATTTAAAATGCACACAAATAGGATGGATATTTTGCTACTGTTCCAAGTTATATAGTATGCACATTGCTTAACGTGTATTTATTTAACAACACCCTTAACCAAGTTAATTAAAGTATTTCTGCCTGGTGACTGTATTAAAGCTTGGGAGGTAGTGAATGATGCCGCCAGTTACTTCTGCTAAGTTAAGTTGAAATTAAGCACTTATTATAACCTTTCCTAACAATGTGAGAAAGACTGAGTAAATATATTAAATTTGTTTCACAACAGATGCTTGGGTTGTTAATATTTAAGATGCCTATTCATGCTATTCCTGTCTGCACATTTGTCAAAAATGTAAGCTTGAATGCTAATGTTTGCCAGCAGACTGGAGCAGCCAGTATATGTACTTACTACTGTTCTGCTAAAATAATATGCCATAGAAATAAAGAGCCGCTGTTAAGTCATAGCACAAGTTCTACATGGGAGATTCATAAAGGTTTTTAGAACCCACACCTCACCTCTGGCTTTCTCGGACTTAAAGTATGGGCATGATTTATTTATTCATTCATTCATCCATTTATTGCAGGAGAATCTGACTCTCTTTCAGAAAATCCACTTTGGACAGGGTGTAAATTTAAGTCAAGTTTGTAAGGCTTCGTGAGATACTGTCAGCAGCAAAAACCCTGTAAATTCCAGGTACTGCCTAAGGGTAAAACCTCACTCTAAGCAGAGACCCTGACTCTTGCTCAATCCCCTACTCTGTCTTCTTGGGAAAGTCGGGTGCTCTGGCCTCCAATGATCCAAACATGGAACCCCAATCAATCAATCAATCGCCAGCAGAAAGGTTTTCTCCAGGGAACTAGGTGTCTTCCCTGTCCCTAACCAAGTGAAATCCAAGTCTTAACCCTGGGAATCCGGTATGCCTCGGAGAAAGTTCTCCCAGGAAGGGCGCAGAGGTCAAAGTTGTCAACCGGGCATTTTGAGAGATGACCCCCGTGGTTGACATCTTGTTAAGTAAAATCTGGCCCTAGTGGAGGCCAAGGCCAAAACCTACCCTGCTGCTCTTCTCTCTCGGTGTTCTGGGGTCATTCCAGAAGAGACCTCTTGAGCGCCTTTTGCCCGGCACGCACACGTGTCACTCTGTGGACCTGCCACTTGTCCCCTCCGTCCCTTGCATTTCGGCTCTCCAAACCCAGTTTGGCCGCCCTGGAAGCTCTGCAATGCAGGAGCACTGGAAAAGGCCGCAGCTCACAGGGAAGCGAGGAGTTGACCCCAGGGCTGCACCTGTGCGGCCATAACCCCAGCTAAGACAGCACGCAGGTCTCCCGGCCTCCCGCCCAAGCCCAAGCCCAAATCAGCCCCCCAGGACCGACCCGCGATCGCCGGCGAGGGCTCCCCCAAATGCTGTACTTCGGCTCTCAAACTCTGGGCTCCAACTTGAGCGCCCAGCGCCCGAGTGGCTCCCGGGATAGAGAAGTTGCCACAAACTTCCCGGGCCCCTCTCCACCGCCGCCCGCCACCAGCCAGGCAGTGCAAGTCGGGAAAGGATAAGAGGAGATAAGCCAGGCTAGGATGCTGAGTGGACTCCACATCTGGCGCGCGACCTTTCCACTCCACCCCGCACCTCTCTGCCTTCCCGGCACCAGGGCTCACGGAGCGGCTCCCCTTTCACTGCTCGCCCGCTTAGGACTTCCCCGCTCCGCCTTTCTTCTCTAGGGAAGGCCGTCCCCACGACCTGGACGAAAGTGTCCAACCAGAGTCTGCCGGGCAGGTGCGAGAGAAGCAAGGGCACCAAGAAAGTACGCATCCCGGCCACGTCCCTCACTTTACCAGCCCAGTCCTCCCGAGTGCCTGCACGCGCGCCAGAAGGGCCAGCAAGACCCCGGCTCGCGAGGGGCGCAAAGCCGCCCCAGCCGGGGCCGCCGAGAAGTTTGGATCGGTTCCGCATCCGCAGAAAACGGAGGCGAGCCGAACAAGAGACCCGAAGCGTGAGCAGCACCGGCAGGGAGCAAAGGAGTGGGACTCACTCAGGCGTGGAACCGGGGCAGCGCGGGCCAGCGGTGCGGGCCAAGGCCGGGTCGGCTCCCCGCGCGGGCGCGCCGGGGCGGCGGACTTCCCGGGCGGCGGCTGCAGCTGCTGCCACCTCCCCGCCGCCGAACTGCGGCCGCCGCGGAAGTTAATGGCAACTTGACTTCAAGTTGTCTCCTCTCCCCATCCGAAGTGGGCGTTTAAAGGGGGCAGAGCGCGGCGAGCAGCGAGCGGGGAGCGCGCGGGGCCGAGGGGGAAGGGAAGGGGCGGGGGCGGGGCGGGGCGCGGGAGGGGGCGCGGGAGCCGCTCGGAGCCCGCAGTGTGCAACGCGACGCGGGCGATCGGGGCGCCCCCGCGAGAGCCCCCCACCATCGCCCTGGGGGCGCGCGTGCGATGCGCGCCCCGCACTCGCCGCTCGCCGGAGTGGGGGGCTCGCAGACCCCGCAGCGGGAGCGACCGGGCCCGGCCTGCCTCCCCCGCGCCCGCGGCCGCTTCTCCCCCTGGCGGCGGAATCCTGGGCGGCCAGTGGCTCCGAGAGCGCGCAGTGGAGCCCGAGCCGAGCCGAGCCCGAGCCACCGCGGCCGCCACATCCCTGCGCGCCGCCCGGGTGCGGGGTTGCTGCGGGAGAGCGGCCCTGCGAGCCGCCAGGGTAAGTGTGGGCGCGCCCCGGAGCCCCACCGCCCGGGCCCTCACCTGCACTGCCCCCGCCGTGCACCCTTGTCGCCCGCTGCTTCCTCTTGCCGTTGTTTGCCTGGGCTTTGGGGGTGCAGAGCGGGGCACTGGTGTGTGTGCCCGCGGAGGAGGAAGTCAGGTGAGAGGCCCTGAGCACCCCCCCCCGCGCCCCAAGCCAGCCGTGTGGGGTGTGTCGCTCCCCAGTAGGAGCATGCGGGCCAAGTTTTCCCCCTCTTCAGTGTGTGATGAAGAATATCTTTTCCTAGAGGGGACCTCTTTCCCTTCAAGCGGATGCTCTCCCTTCTCCCCATCCTCTTCTCTCTGGGCATCCTAATCCAGGAGCGCTGCACCCCTAGTGAAGAGCACCGTTAGAGGATGAAGGGGCCTTTTCCAGACCCTCTTCTCCGTCCTGGCTGTTTGTATTAATGTTATTTTCGTGTTGGGGAGCTGTAGGTCGATGGAACCCACTAGAAGAAGATGCTTAAGCTGATGTGTAAATCACCTCTGCCACCACCCACCTAAAAGATGGGCAAAGGGGTCAAGAAATGCAGATTTCATAGGAGGGAGGCAGGGCCCAGGGACCTTTCCAAGTGGAGAAAATCCAAAGAGCTCGAAAGACCAAACTTGCTGGAGGCTCGCTCAGGAGCCCCGAGCTAAGGAGAAATTGGACTCTATTAACTTTAACCCACTCCCCTGCCACTCCTTCCCACCCCCACCCCCAGTTCTAAAGAAGCTATCAACTAACAGGTCTTTTGTTTCCTGTTGTGTCGCCTTTGGGAAATTTGCATTGAATATGACGACAGAAAATTACTACTGTTTACTCAAAGTTAAGGGGTTTGCTGAACGAAAACAGTTTTTACTTTTCTCTTTGTGTGTTTGGCAACGAGTGGAGCTGTTAGGTTCGTGGCAGGAATCGCAGAAGCTCAGTTGTAAAAATAAGGACTGTAGAGCTGCCTAGGTCTGTTTTTAGCAGCTGCACGTTCTTGAGTTCTTTCACATGAGGTTTGCTCTCTCATTAAGTCCCCATAAATAATTGTATGTGGAGTGAAGGCAGTGAGGGTGGCGGGACTGGGATTGCTAGGATTCCAACCCTCCAGCGCAGAGCTGTGTGCTGGGAAGTTCCTGGAAAGTGGCTGGGCTGAGAATTCAGTTTTTCCTAAAAGCTCTGTCAGGTCTTCCTCTGTCGTCGGTTGCCTGTGAATCAAGCACAACACGGGTGGGTGACTAGCAGTTTGAGTCTTGGTAGCAAACACTTCGACGGTGCTGTGTGATTTTTGTTTTGGTACTGTTTTCTTTCTTTTTCTTTTCTTTCTTTTTCGGTGAGGTCATTCTAAATGAAGCAAAATGACACAGAGCTGGCTGCTTCCTAAGAGCCCCTCCCCTTGTCTATCCTTGAATTCCCTGGAATTCTCTAGTTCCCGCCCCCCCTCCCAGTTGATCATCGTTTCATGCAAGAGACCATTCCAAAGACACAAGGATATAAACAAATATGAGCTGGTGTGTTCATCTGGGAAACCACACACCCCCCCTTGACAAAGAGCCACCTCCCCCAGGAAAGCAAATAGCTATCAGTGATTGCAATGGGCAAAACAAAGTAAAATAGTCCCCTTCTTGGCTCACTTTCTTTCCCCCACAAGTTCTGGGTGACATCAAATTCCCTTGCCTTTATTTGCCAAAATGCTTAATTGCCTGACTACTAACAGTGTCCCCACTGAGGGTACCAGGATAGGAACAGCAGCCGAGCCCACTCAGCCTCTGCTGGTTTTTATTGTGGAAACCTGAAGTGAAGCTGAACAGAAATTTAAGATTCAAAAATATATTAACTGTTTTTCTCTTTTAGACACTCATGTGTTTACCTAGCACTTTAGATCATTGGCTAAGCCCCATGATTTAGGATAAGATCTCTCCTGACTTAAAGCAAGAAGGCATGTTACTCCCAACATTCCCAGTGTCTGTGTCCTTTCTCCCACCCCTAACAGTCCGTCCTGTACAGGCAGTGTCTAGGCTCTCCTGGTATAAAGGCATGCACCGAGGTGCTATACACTTCCACAGAAATACACACAGGAATGTGCGTGCATGTGCTCTCTCTCTCTCTCTCTCTCTCTCTCTCTCTTCCTCCCCTCTCTTCCTCCCTCCCTCCCTCCCTCCTTCCCTCTCTCTCTCTCTCTCTCTCTCTCTCTCTCTCTCTCTCTCTCTCTCTCTCTCTCTCTCTCTCTCTCTCACACACACACACACACACACTTTAAGAAAAATGACCAGATCTAAGCTATTTTTTATAGCAGCCAGCCTGAAGTGGTATACTTGTTTAAAGGTATTTTTAATCATCTTATTTTCTTTATGTTGGTCTTTTGCCTGCATGTATGTCTGTTCACCCTCTACATGCTGGTGGAGGCCAGAAAAGAGTATCTGTATTGGATCTCCTGAAACTGAAGTTACAGATGGTTGGTTGCAAGCCGACATGTGGGTGCTGGGAATTGCACCTGAGACTTTTAGAACAGATGATGCTCTAAAGCACTGAACATCTCGGCAGCCCCCAGCAAAATTCTCTAACAAATCCAAATGTCATGTAAGCAGTGGAAAGAGAAGTCTGAAACCTACCAGATACAGATAATAGTAGTTAATACCAAGAGCCACACTGGTTATTTCAGGAGAGAGATAGTACAGTATGGCCTTCTACACGGCACATTGGCCTTAGTGGTGGGGGAAAAAAAAAACAAAAAAACACAAGAATGTGAGACATAACGGAGGGGGTGGGTCAGTGAAGGCTGTGAATCAGAGACATCTTCCCTTCCCCAACCTCTGGCAGCCCTGAGCGTGCAGGTCGCCCAGGCAGAGGAAACTGGGCCTGCGAGTTTGCCACGAAACCTACCCACCTGACTTTGGTGGAGGGAGAGAACCACCTCCTGAAAGTTACCCTCTGACCTCTACACGGGATCCACACTTACCTCCCACACACAGTATACAAGTGTAACTTTAAAATTCCTTTTTAAGGAAAAGAAAATAAAGCCCAAGGATCTGGACTAGAAATTTTGTTTTGTTTTGGGTTTTTGTTGGCTTTTTTTTTTTTTTGGTGTTGTTGTTTTTGGTTGGATTATTTTTATTGCTGATTTATCTTGTCAAACCTTTCAAGATCATTTGTTCAGATGTTAAGTGGGTACCCGAATAAGGCAGGAATGTGGGGCTCAGAGCTTAGCGCAGAATAGAGTTCGGTTCAATTCCCATAATGAATATTATGGGAATGAGTAAATAATTTTCAAAGTCATTCTATCTTTGTGTACTTTACTTTTTTTTCCTCTCAAGCTGTGCAGAATTGGTGTTCTTGAAACACAACCATGAATAGTTTGGTATTTGTAACAGAACAGAGCGAATTGGACAGGATGGGCTTCTGGCTTGAGTGACAATTCAGATTTGTAGTGTTTCCTTGCTCTGTGCCCTTTACTCCAGGACTCAAGCTGACTGAACAGTCACCAGCTTGAAAGTTTCGTGACCCCAAAGAAATTCTTCAGTTGCTTTGGTGAGATGTTTTACTACAGCAATCTGAAGGGTGGCATGCTCGCTTTGGTGAGATGACATACATCATTTGGGGTCAGCAGTATTCTACCAGGACTCAAGTGGCTCCATGGAAGCATCAAAAGGTAGTGTTCATTACGATGTAGGGAGCTGTGGTCTTCAAGACACCTACCTAAGGGCTCCTATACAGATTGTGACCCTTGCTCTGACAGACTGCCAGCTGAATTGTCCTGTCAGTTTTACATAGGTCATTTGCACTGACTAACTAATGTTATACATTTTTCTTTTTTCTCAAGACTTGTTTTCCTCGCAAAGGTACGATAAGCAGCATTTACCTAAAGATGTCATTATAGTTCAAAATCTGAATATTGACCTTGAGCAATCACATTTTACATTGTTATTATCAAATGGCCTATATCCCCTTGTAATACAAAAATATTTTTTCATTCACCATTTATCTATTTTCTTCATTCAATAAACATTCATTAAGTATCTTGTAGAAATCAGTATCTCTGTTAGGGACTGGGGATAAGGACACTAAGTTCCCTTCAAAGAACATATTTTCCCACTGGGCACAGAGAGCCATTGCAATGCTAGTAGAGGAACCAAGGCCTATGAGAACACTTAGGGTGAGGCAAACATTCCAGCTGGAGGCTTTTAAAGAGATCCACAGAAGAACTGACAGGAGCTAAGTCTTGAGGCTTAGTGGGATTCCTTTAGGAACAGCAGCAAAGATAGAGAGGTCGGTAGGGTCTCAGAAGCAGAGAGCAGTGTAGGCACTAACTCTTGCTGGGGTCTGTCAGGAGTTCAGTAAAGCTCGAACCTCACTAGTTTGGGTTAAGCAAAGACGGAACCCAAACTAGTCCACATTGTAAAGAGCTTTGCATATGTGCTTTGGAGTTTGTCCATTGCATGTTCCTAGGACTGAAACTTTTTAATTTTCACCTGGTGAAGCATAAATGTAAATGAACAAAACTAGCCAAATTAAGATCATAAACAGTGGTGCATATTAATTACTTTTTTCGAATTGCTACAATAAAACATCCCACAAAAGCAACTTAAGACTTTCTTTTGGTTCACAATGGGTAAGGCATGGAGACAGGAGCTTGAGGCATGGGGTCACGTGACGTCTGCAGTCAGGAAGCAGAGGGAGGGAAGGAGAGAGGGAGGGAGGGAGGGAGGGAGGGAGGGAGGGAGGGAGGGAGGGAGGGAGGGAGGGAGGGAGATGGATGCTGGGCTCAGTTCTCTTTGTCTTTATGCAGTTCAGGACCCTGACCATGTGCTGCTACTGCCCATTCTCAGTACTATCTTCACCTTTCAGTTAAACCTCTGTGAGACTGTCTCACAGACACATTGAGAGGTGGGTTTCCATGGTGATTATAAATCCAGTCAAGTTGACGGATAAGATTAACCATCAAAGGAAGAATTACAGTGGTCTAAAGAATGTACTCAGTCCAAGCAAAACATCAGATCTTCCAGTTTCTAAAGATAAGCTAAATCCCGTGTTTATATGAAAAATTGAAATAGTAAATGTTGTCAGCTTAACTACATGTTAAAGTATACGTGTTATGCTGATTTGGGCCTGTGGACATGTTTTGTGAAGTTTCTGTATGTACTTTTCTAGTGAGACTGAACTACAGTAATAATGTCAAATTATATTTTATGTCACACTGTCTTATAGTTTTTTGAGAGTGTATTTTTTTTTTAATTTTAGAAATCGATCAGGGGCTGGCAAGATGGCTTAGCAGATAAAGGTGCTTGCCGCTAAGCCTTACAATCAGAATTGGATACCTAGGCCCTACCTATATCTTAGAAGGACACCTTCACACATATACCATGGTTCATGCACACACTCATAAACACATATTACATACCTAAATAAATGTAATAAAATTATATTGTAAAAAAAAAAACCACAAATAGATAAAAAATTGATACCTGAACAGTTGGACATGGGTGGTAGCCATCACCTTTTTTGTGTACCCACTGATGGTCACTCCAGGCTTCAGTGGATAGATCCAATCCAATGACCACACAGATGGCCTTAGCTAAATTAAACGGGTTTCACAAAGTAAAACCAAAAATTATAGAACTAGGAAAGGATTGATAGGTGTGGGATTAGAGCTTGACAGGCATGAAAGGGAGATAAGAGAAGGAGAAAGAGTAATCAAAATATATACATCTGTAAAATTGTCAAATAATAAAATTAATCAGGAAAAAAGATCACTAACTGCTTATTTTTTCTGCCTCTTGCTTTGAGATCACCATTATCAGTCACTCAAACAACAGAAATATATGCCAACACCCCACTTTCCGTGAACCCTAAAATATTAGAAACACTGCCTTCATAGAGCATGTCCTCAGTTTCTTGTGAGTCTAGTGTATCCATGATTATTTTCTTTTAAAGATGTGTATGTGTGTGTGTGTGTGTGCGTGCGTGCGTGCGTGCGTGTGTGCGTCCACTTGTGTCCTGGAAGGCCAGAAGAGCCTATTAGATCCCCTAGAACTGGACCCTCTGGAAGATCAGCAAGCACTCCCAACCACTGAGCTCTGGGCCTTCAAGTTCCTAACAACTTGGCTCTGAGGGTCATAATAGTCTTCAGGTTTCTTGACTTAAAAACATCACCAAAGTTGACTCTGGGTTTTTGTTTTGTTTTGTTTTGTTTTGATACAGGATTTCTCTGTAAAGCAAGCACACATGGGTTAAAAAAAAAAAAAAAAAAAAAAAAAAGGTGTCGGTGTCCTAGTTACTTCCTGTGTGCCCCTGAGCAAGTCTGCTTACTGCCTCAGTTTCCCCATGGTATGATAGGGATAGTGGTTTATTCTTCTGTAGGAACTGCTGGATAGACATTGCTTCAGCCACAGAGACCAAGCTGTTCCTTTGTCATTTTTAGATTTTTTTTATGTAAAGATTTCAGAAGAGATATTTTATTATTAAAACAAGAGTTTCATATATAATGGATCAGAATGCAACATTTTTTACAAAAAAAAAAAATCTGCTGAGTTTTGTCTTTCTTTTTTCTCTTTTGACTTTTGTCATTCTTAGCCTGGCAGCGACTGGGGCTTCCACCCCTCTTCCTCTGTGTGTCTAGCTAAGTAGCTGTATCTGATTGGGAGCTGTGGTCCCTTACTACCTGCCCTTAGCTCTGTGGTCACCTGCTGTCCTTCCTACCAGCATCCACGGCTCAAAGAGCTGAAACCTGGGTGAAACTCCACCTAAATCGATAAGGATGGCTTTCCAGAATAAATTAATGCCATGTTGTCTAAAAATGGCAAAGTGGATGCTTGTTAGCCAGAGCTACAGTCTTTCATCCACTGTTGCAAAATGTGTGGCCTACTTAGATGAGAAGGGCCCAACGTGCTGCATTGCAGCAGTAAACTCAGGGTAGGAAAGTGCCTGGGATGCTCACAGTCTGCAGCGCTGACCGCATCACTTGAGGGTAATTAAGCATCTTCTATGTGTGTGTCACAGTCAATTTTCAATTGCTATGAAGAGACGCCACGACCACAGCAACTCTTATAAAGCAAAGCATTTAACTGGAGCTGGCTTACAGTTTCAGAGTCCATTGTCAGCATGGCAGAAAGCATGGAGGCATGCAGGCAGACATGGTGCTGGAGGAACACAAATTTCTATGTCTGGATCTTCAGACGGCAGGAAGAGAATGGCACTGAGCCTGGCTTGAGTATTTGAAACTCCAAGGCCCAACCCTCCAACACTTCCTCTAACATGGCTACACCTCCTAATACAACCAAGCATTAAAATCTATGAGCCTATGGGGGCTGTTCCTATTAAAACCACCACAGTGTGCCATCAAAATGGCACAGTCCCTGGTGATCTGTGCTTTGCCAGTCAATGGGCTTTGAGGTTCATTCTTACTTTGAGGTCTTCTCCCACAAGCTAGGACGGATAGCACGCGCATGTAATCCCAGACTTAGGAGGCAGAAGCATAGGGTTCTGGAATAAGATCCACTGTGAAACACTGTCTAAAAGCATAAAAAAAAGTATAAATAAATAAATAAATAAATAAATAAATAAATAAAGCTAAATAACCTGAAAGTAGGTTTAAGCAATTGGTACAGGCAGATCTAGAGCTCGCGGTGAATACTAGGGTGGCCGTGAACTGACAGATCCTCTTGCCCAGCCTCCCAAGTGCTGGGATTAAAGGCATGTACCCTGCCTAGTTTATTTAATAATGCTTGGCTGACATAGTCTATTACATGTAATATCCTCCACGGCCTGTATCTCTTCATGCCTGGTTTTTTAAAAGCGTTTGTAGCCTAAGGGAGACCCTTTAGCAGTGAACAGATAAGCAGGCAGCAATCTGGAACTAGTTCGAGTACTAGTTCCCTGTTGTCAGACACATTTAAGGTGTGTGTTTCCTGGGAGTTCGTGGAAAAAAACAATTCCCTCAATGAATTTTAAGCCCTTTTGTTGTTGTTGAAAGATAAGGTCCTCAAGAAATGGTGGCAGAATACCGCGAGGTATCTTGGAGGATCAGGGCATGTCTTGATCCTCACCTTGTATCAAACTCTAAGTCCATCTGTCATAGAATCTAGAATTAAATATCGAAGCTTTGGGGCAGGGGACATGGCCCAGTTGGTAAGAGTGCTTGGTTGACATGCTGCATATTCCAGTTGAGCTATGGAGAGGAAAGACCATTTCCCCTACACGGCTGAGAGAAGAATCTGAGTGGTGCCCTCAGCTCTGTAACCTACGCTTGGACTGGTACATGGAGGAGGAGGATTACATTCAGAGACCCACGTAGCACATTCCATCCATGAGAAAGTAGGGTTAAAAATGGCGTTTGCAGTTGGTGCTCTCGCTCTGTATCTCTTCTGCAGCAGATGAGGGGCTGTGGGGAAATGTTGCACTTGGTAGTGGAAGTTTCTCAAAGCTGTACTATTACCGCTTCCTTGATGATCTCGGATCAGCATCTCCTTCTGCATATTCACGTATTGACTGATACGTCTTCAGAGCCATAAACATAAGTGGTTCATTTTACAAATGGGCACATTTATTTGCAAATTATTAGCCAAGATCTATCCATGTGCAGACATGCTTTGTTCAGTCTGAATATACAATAAAATTATTTTAAATAACTTTAATCAACTTCAAAAACAGCAAATTCCAAGACAATTAGGTTAACTTCAAGAACTCGTATTTATTGAGTTAACAGATGGTAAATTAAAAAACAATGAAGCTAATTTTTAAAATCATTCATTGAATAAAAAAAAACCCCAGACTTATTTGACAAACTGTTTTTAAGCTGGTTTTTCATCCCAGTAAGCATATTTTAAGATTCCAATTTGGGGAACTTTGGAAAGATACCAAGTGAGTTACAGTCTATGAACACTCTCCCATTGAGCCACACTTTTAAAAGCTTTAGAATTGTCTGAAAAACCATCTTATGTATCAGCAATAAAAACATAAGAAATAAGCATTTCTAGATGTTGGGCAGATGAGACATGTGTTCCTTCAACTCTAGTTTGGCTTCCGAGTGTGTTCTGTGGTCCTTGGTCTGCCCTGGGACTTCCTGTGTCTGCAGAATGAAGCCCCCCGCCCCCCTGCCCGGAGCTGCGTTTCTGTACCTGTCAGGTCAGACAGAAAACTCAAGTATGTGCGGTCTTCTCGATGAGGTGTGCCACTAGGCTGAATTCAGTCATATGGCATTCCCAGGTTTTAGACATAGAAGTAGAGATAGCACCAGGGTTTCGGTAAGAGAAATAATAGCATTGTATTTGATGTTACTTTAGCATGATAACTGAACTGTTCAAGTAGAAAAGGAGGTGTTCCGTTACAAAGTTTAGAATAGTGTTTATAGATAGTATTTATATTTGCTTATTTATTGGTCAGGAGCATGCCAAGGCACACGTGGGGGCCAGAGGACAGTTTGTGAGAGTTGGTTCTCTCCTTCCACTATGTGGATACAGGAATTGAATTTAGGTCATCAAGCCTGGCAACAAGTGTTTTTCCTAGCTGAGCATCTCCATGGCCAGGAACAGATCAGTGTACATGGTCAATTGTTCAACCGTGGCCTGGTCTTTATGGTGACCAGTTTGAAACTGTGACATAACTTGTTTTATGGCCTTAGAAACTCTGCCTAATTTATATATATGTATATACATATATATGCAACTATGTATATATGTAATATTACACACACATATATTATACACATACATATTTATGTATATGTGTATGATTAATAATGGTTAAGACTAACTCACTGCTTTATAAATGTATTGGTTATATCTTGAGTTGTCATGTGAAGACACATCACTGAAGGACTGTAGTCAAAGACAAATGTTATCATTGAACTTTAGCCTTTGGCCATTCCCCCTGTGAAATAATTGGTTTTGCAATACCCTTTTGATAATCTGAGGCTTCTTAGCAATGTGATTAGAACAGCACAGCAAGAGAGACTGTTGTTTTTAATCAAAAAAAAAAAAAACAGGTAAAAATAAGAATAAGTCTTGATAAGTGAAACAAATGCAGTAAGTAAATTTCTGTAGATATCTGAGGTACAGAGGGGAAAATGTCTGAGTCAATTAAAAAGAAATAAATAAAAATTAAGAGAAAAAACCGGACCCTAGGTAGACAGGTTGTGAGTTTCAGTGTAGAATGTTTGCTCCCTCAAGGCAGCAAATGTCACTTTCCTACAACTCTGCCACTAACAGGGTTAGCACAACATATTGCGTTATATATACTACTTGTGTTTTATTTAAGAGTGCCTTGAATTTATAGGTAAAACAAAGAGTCCTCTCCCCAAAATTAAGTAGACAAACTGGAAGAAAATAGTGAAAATTACAACGGAAGACATCAGTTTGTCCATAAAATCTGTGCTGCTGGTGCTGGAGAGATGGCTCAGTGGTTAAGAGCACTTTTCCAGTGCTGCTTTTCCAGAGGACCTGGGTTCAGTTCCCCGAACCCATGTCAGGCAACACACAACTGCCTGTAACTTCAACCTCAACGCTTAGACAACCAACACTGGTTTCCCAGGGTACCTACCTGCACTTATATGTGCATAGCACACACAAACGTGTGTGTGTGTGTGTGTGTGTGTGTGAACAAAAATATTAAGAAATCTTGAGTTTGTTTTTTTGTGTGTCAAGATATCTCTACACAACTCTGGCTGTCCTGGAACTCACAGATAATCTGTCTGCCTCCCCATCTTGAGTTCTTAGATTAAGGTGTGTATTACCATGTCCAGCCTTAAAATAAATCTTTTTAAAAGCTGCTAATATTGTAAGGTTCTTTCTTTAAAGCAAAGTGAAAGAATGCATATGGATGCCTTACATAAGAAGTAGTATTTTAGATTTCTAGAACACAGAAACACCTGCATATAGACAGAAGTTTCTGTTCTGCCCCGCCCTGTGGCCATTGCGTCCCAAATAAACACACAGAGGCTTAACACTACTAATAAACTGATTGGCCTATTGCTCAGGCTTATTACCAACTAGCTCTTACAACTTAAATTAACTCCTAATTATTATCTATGTTTAGTCATGTGGCTTGGTACCGTTTCTCACTAAGGCATTCTCATCGTGCTTCCTCTGTCTGTCTGGCAGCTGTGTCTCTGCCTTTCCTCTTCCCAGAATTCCCCTGGTAGCTCAGCCTATACTTCCTGCCTGGCTATTGGCCAATCAGTCTTTTACTAAACCAATATGAATGATAAATGTTTACAGTGTAGAAGAGCATTATCCCACATCACCTGCAGCTCTCCTTGAAAGAGACTTGTTCTGAGGTGCTGAGGTGGGATGCAGGTCCCTGTGCACACCAGGCAAGTGTTCCATCCTTGAGCTATAACCCATTCTTTGGTTCTCTGAGACAGGCTTAGATTGGCTTGCTGTGACTATATAATGCAAACTGGCCTCAAACTCGTCATTCCTGTGCTGCAGCCGCCCCTGCCCCCACCCCAGGTAATGACCAGCTTGTCACCAGCCTTCTAAGAAGATCAAAACCTTTTAAATTCAAAGACTTCAGGAAACCTTCCAGGTCATTATAGGAGAAACCAGTTTGATTCTGCATGTTTTTACACCAATTATTAGCTTATTTGTGAAAGCAGCTAAATAAACTTTAAAAATCTTCCAAGTATCAGAAAACATAGCAACTAGGAGATGTTTCTGCAAAAATTTGAGTGAAGTGCTGTCCATAATTGGGGGGGGGCTGGAGCTGGGGGAAACAGTAAAACAATTCAAGAGAATGAGGAATTGCATTTGAAAAGGTAAGTGAGTGTTCATCACCAAGGATGAAATAAGTGGATCAAGTCCAAGGACATCAAAGTGAATTAAGAACCCACACCGTGAGTGCAGAGCGCGGTGTTCAGTGCAGTCCTGGAAAGGAGGCAGTGGTGTACAAGGCAGGACATTCTGAACTCAGCCATTTAGGGTTCAGCACTAAACAGCAATGCCTTTTACAGTTCCTCACGACAGTCCCATGTAGGCACTGGCGGAATTGAAAACCTGCTTTTTGTTTTTGTTGATAATTACAGAAGATAAAAAGTAAATAAAACACAGTCCACAAAAAGTACAGCATGGGTAGGAAACAATAAGGAACTATTGAAAAGTCTAATCAAGATTAAACGTTATGAAATATGTGATCTAAATTTTCCTGTTCAAATGCAAAGATTAAAATGAAGGTCTAGTGGAGTGATGCCGTATTAGAAAAGTCGTACTTAAAGAAAATGGCACGGGTAGTTTCCCGAGGTTAAGGCTTGTTCGGCGTCACAGTTTTCATATCCAGTGTACGTATAGCAAAATAAGAACTGAAGAATTTAGAGGGAAGGGGACACAAGAGGAACTGGATGGAGACCAGGGAAGAAAGGAGTGTTTTCAATCCCATGAGATCCACGTAGAGCCAGGCACAGCAGCCTGTGTCTGTAATCCCAGCAGTCCTGACATGACAGGGAGCAAAGACGGGAGAGCCCCAGGAAGCTTCTGGTCTGCTGGCTTAGTGCACACAACAGCAGACAACAAAGTATTGTCCTCTACAAGTGATGTGCACATGTCACACACATGCGCTCAAAATGTATTTAAGGTAAAATAAAAAATGATTGTTTCCTAGTCATTAATAATGTGATTAAATAATAAAGGAATAATGACACATCCATACATGTATGTAATGTATTCTGATTATTCTCTCTCCTCAAGCTTCTCTTATTGTCCTCCCCCGTCCATATCAAGTCCTTCACCAGATTCATGACTTTGTTTTGTTTTGTTACACATTTAGTTTAACTAGGGTGATCCAAGTGGGTACCACTGCTTACCCACTCTATCGGGTAAGCAGTGGTACCCAGCTGAAGGCTGTGGTTGCCAACTCCCTACCAGTGCAGCCAACCCTAGCCGCTGTGCCTTCGAGTTCATGACTGTAATGAATGCGATTAGCCCAGGAGATGAATTTTGTAGCTCTTCTCCCCATCTCTGGCTCTTACTTTCTTTTCACCGCCTTCTCCAGATTGGTTCTTGAGCCTTATTAAAGATGGCACGAATGTCTTATTCGGATCTGAGCAGTCTTCTGTTATCCTGTTTTTGTTTTTGTTTTTTGTTGTTTGAGATAGGTTCTCTTTACATAGCTCTGACTGTCTTGGAACTTGATCTGTAGACCAGACTGGCCTTGAACTAGAAGAGATCCACCTGCCTCTGCCTCCTCAGTGCTGGGGTGAAAGGTATGTGTCACGGTGTTCAGCCTGTTATTCTTTTTATTAATATACTATGAGATATATTAATATCTCATCACAGCAAATAAGCTGCTACAAGCACTGACAAAGTTATACTTAACTGTTTAATAGCAATAGGTTAAAGGAATGACATAAATAAATAAATTGATGGGTTTAAGAAGCCTTTTGTTATGTTTAGCTTTTGTGGGGAAAGCAGGGAAGCATGGGAAGAGGACAGTTTTCAGAAATTGGCTCTGACTCCATTCTGTGGGTCCTGGAGATTGAACTCAGGTCAGTCTTGGCAGCAATGAACCACCTCACTGTCCTTGGTGGATTATTCTTAAAAGCATCAATTTCTGATAGAAAGGAAAACATAAGAAAAACAAAATATTTCTTCACCATGAAAAGAAAAATGTTTTATAGTTATCAATATTCAAAAGTTCTAGAGGTATATGCGATTGAGGAGGACTATAACAATTTTGCCACAATGTTACTTAATAGAACTAAAAACAAACCCTGATTAATGTAGTATAGGAAATGGAAGAAGAGCTATCCAGAGTGAAAGTGATGCTGCTGGTTAGAATGTACTACAAAACAAAACAAAACAAAACAAAAAAAACCGTGTAGTTCAAACCCTTAATGAAAACACGAATCAACTTAATAAATTAGTAAAAATTAGAAGACATAAATATTAACATAAGTCAACAGTATTTGTAAACAAGGGCAGGATTTATCTGGAGCAGAATTTAGACTCATTTTACAAAGAGCAATAAAATAAACAAAGCTCCACGACTGATTTTAACCCAGAAATCTGTGTCCTGCAGATACAAAAGCCTCTCGGGTTTGTTTGTTTGTTTGTTTTTGTTTTTGCTTTTGTTTTATATTTGAGACAAGGTAGCCCTAGCTGGCCTGGAATTAAGTTGCCAAGGCGACCTTTAACTCATAGAGAGCAGCCTGCACTACTGGACTTAAAGTTCTGAGCCACCATTCCTTACCCAAACAAAAATTTTAAGCATTATAGTGACCTTAAGTTAGTCCAAAGGCTGGCTTCAAGTTTAAAAGATTTTGCTTGAGAATGGGGCTCATTGTGAAATCCTGCCTGGCCTGGAACAATTGTAGACCGGGCTGCCTTGAACTTACAGAGATACCCCTTCCATGTGTTGTGATTCTCAGTGTGCACCACATCCCAACTAAAATTTATGTTTTGTTTGTTTTTGAGACAGGGTTTTTCTGTGTAGCCCTGGCAGTCCTGGGACTCACTCTGTAGACCAGGCTGGCCTCGAACTCACAGAGACACACCTGCCTCTGTCTCCTGAGTGCTTGGATTAAAAGTATGAGCCACTACACTCACCTAAACTGTATCATCATATTGTTAATTCCTTCTAAAGAAGGAATTTAGTGGCTATGTGATAGCTCTCTCTCTCTCTCTCTCTCTCTCTATCTATCTATATATATATATATATATGTATATATATACATATATATATATATATATATATAGATTAGATAGATAGATAGATTGGGGTGGTGGTGAAGGAAACTTTAATAGAATTCTGGAAGAGAAAATAATGAAAAATAGCAAAGCCAGGATTTGAGAAGGAATGGAAATAAGGAGGACTTTCCTTACCAAATTATTAAGATGTGTTATAAAGTTATAAAATTTAAAACCATGTGATACTGGCAGTAAAATAGATTAATGAGGCAAAAATACGTTCCAGATAAAATTTGCAAAGGAATAAAGTGTTTGATAGTGTGACAGGAGAACAAATAAAGGGCGAGATAAACATGTTGCAAAATACAGACGGATGAATTTGTAAAAAAAAAAAAAAAGAAAGTACAGGAAGTCTAATTGAGCTATTTTGATAGGCTTAGAATGTTGAAATATGTACAAAGTGAACAATTAAATGTACTTGATGACATTTCAAAACAAAATAAGCAAAAGTAGCTACCCATAAAGATTTGAACATAACAGAATAAGTCAATATACTTATTACACATGAGCTCATGCACACTCACAACAGCAACCAGCCAATGACATAGGAATGGAATCAGAGTTCCAGATGATGAAAAGTGGCCTATTTGGGAACACAGAAAAGTATCTTCCTTAATCATAAATTGAATATTCAGTGAAACAAAAGTAAGGTGTATTTCAGTTTAATAAATTGTCTTTAAATTAATGTCAAGAGCTTATACTTCCAGCTATTAAGATCAAAATGCATGAAATTCCAAAAAGATTATTTAATGACATCAAGGTCTATAGGGTGGAGAGCTTAAGAAGCCAAGCATCCAGAATGCAGGGCGTCCAGGAGACCTTATTTACCTTGCCTGCCAGGAGCTAAAGAGCATACTTTGATGGAGACAGCCTGTTTCAGAGGTTCAAATACCTTCTCAGTTTCCCATCACGGCTAGCTAGCATTTAATTTTTGGAAATGACTGGCAACATAAATCAGCTAAACAATAACAACAACCAAAATGTTCCTATCTTTCCACTCAGTGAACTTATCTCTGAGAAATTTAAGCTATTTCCTTATGAAATTTATGTGATGTCTTCTGCATGAAGATAACCACTCATACTAATCCTGATGGGGAGGAAAGGCTCCCTGTGAACTGTGTTTGGTCCTTTGTTTCTCTTGGTGCATTGATGCCCACAAGAACCCGACATGGACTTGCTGTTACTAACTCCATCTTACAGAGAGAACGGAACTGACAGGTGGAGGAACTTGGTCAAGATGACACAGGATACAGTCAAGGATCCAGAGCTTGTCTGGATCCCGAGGCACTTGAATATGCCCTAGGCTTTTGGAAACACTTGCACACCTCCAGAGTTGCTACAAGAGCCATGTATGACTTTTATACATCTGTATGACTTTTATAAGAGATGGAGACTAGGGCTAGAGATGGGCTTCAGTTGACATGGCCCAGAGCAGTGAGTTCTACCTTTGGTACCACATATCCTAGCTAGTTTTATGACAGCTTGACACAACCTAGAGTCATCTGAAAGTTGGGGAACCTCAGTTACAGAAATGCCTCCATAAAATCCGGCTGTAGGGCATTTTCTTCACTGTGATCAACAGGAGAGGGCCCTGCCCATTGTGGGTGGTGTCATGCCTGGGTTGGCAGTCGTAGGTTCTATAAGAAAAAAGGCTGAGCAAGACAGTAAGCAACAGCCCTCAATGGCCTCTGCATCATCGCTTGCCTCCAGGTTCCTGGCCTGTTTGAGTTTCTGCTCTGACTTCCTTTGATAATAAACAGTGATATGGATGTGTAAGCAGAATAAACCCTTTCTTTTCCAACTTACTTTTTGGTTATAGTGTTTCATTGCAGCCATAGAAACACTAACAAAGACACCATATAATCTGGGATGGCATTTCTTTGTGTCTCTAATTCTGTCTCAAAGGAAGGAAAAAAGGAAGGAAGGAAGGAAGGAAGGAAGGAAGGAAGGAAGGAAGGAAGGAAGGGAGAAGTTAAAAAAAAACACCCTAAACACTTTTATTTAAATGAGGGATACTTCTAATACAAAGAAAACAGAAAAAACAAAATCATAGAACTATGTATGACATATGCCTTGACTGAGAATGTAGCTCTGAGATAGATTGCTTGCCTAAGACACATAATGCCTGAGTTCTAGCTACAATATAGGAAAAAAAATATAATTTAAAGCCAATATCTTAAAAAGCTAACCATGGTAATATAAGGGCAGTAACACAGCAATTTCTTTTCCTCAAAAGTTTAGCAATTCTTATTTTTTACATTGGAAATGCATATATTATACACATCAAGAAAGTATTTTAGGCAAGAGCATGGGTTTGGTGTGTGACTCAGCAAGTGACAATTCCTCAGGCAGGAGTAAAGGAAGAGTATTCAGTAACTACCTAAGGAGAAAGTTGCTGCAGAAATCTGTCTTCAAATGTGTAGAACTCAGCCTGGGTCTTAACACAGGCTAATTTGTTTTTTTACAACCAAACCCCATTTTCTCTAAAGAACCTTAGTGATGCGGCAGAAATGACCGTTCTCCCAACTGATACCCAGGTAGGCACACCAATTAGAAAGAACTCTTGTGTCTTTATATGTCTCTCAACTCATGCATGCTATAAATTCTCCAATACAGGTTTCTAGGAACAAGCAACCTGCCATTGTTTGAGTGCCTGTCTGTGAACTTGTTCTAAGAAACTGACAAAAATCAAATATCTGGACTTTTGGGTTTTGTTTTTGCAAGCGTTCCATGCTATCTGCTTGCATCCTATCTCTGAGCACCTGCACATGAGTGACTGAAACAACCTGGAGGTCAGTGTCATAGCAACACTACCAGCACTAGATGAGGACTCTCTGCTGATGGGCTCAATTATTATCAGGAAAAGCTGTTGAAAAAGTAAGACCTTTAGTTCCAGCACTTAGGAGGAAGAGGCAGGCGGATCTACGTGGTTCAAGGCCACTCTGATCTACAAAGTGAGTTCTGGAACAGGCAGGGTTACGGAGAGAAATCCTGCCTCAAAACAAAACAAACAAACAAAAAAGTAAGACCTTTGCTGTGAATCGAAGTGTGTCTGAATGGACTATTTCAGAGCACCTGAAAAACAGGACATTTTGACATGTGTTCTCTCTCACTGTAGAAGATGGAAAGCCTTGGAAGCTTCTGGTAGCATGCCCTCATTATTTGGAACAGTTTCACTAAAACTGTTAAAAAATATGCATCTTTAAATCTGTTGATGTCAAAGTTTATGTTTAGCTGACTTGTTGGCTAATGGAATGGTGAGGCATTGTAATAACCCTGATTCAACTAACTGATTAACAATTAAACTAACTAATGTTAACCAGAGTCTATTGCAAAATTGCACAGGAAGGTTTTACACTGTGATTTCCTCTTCCTGTGACAACAGTCACCTTTAATGAATTTGTTGGGTTTCTGGGATGTGTCAGGGCTCTGCTATTTCCAGAGTTTCCATGTAGAATTACTGTGAGCTCTAGGCAAGTCCATTATTTCACTGGTGTGCTGTGACTGGCATCAATCGGCATAAACCCTTTGGTTAATCTAATAATTTGTGTACTATGGTCAATATCTCGCCTGTAACTTTAATATCAGGATGCTGTGTTTTCCCAAAGCTATTACTTCTTTCAGGCTCCTTCCTGGAAGCCTTTCTGGGTTTGTCAGTAGATCTCCAGCAGGTCTTTGACTGGCTTTCCTGCACTCTGTTCTGAGATGACACAATGTCACCTGTCATCGAGCATCTTTTGTTTGTTTGAGACAGGTCTTGTGTAGACCAGGTTGGCCTGGAACCCATGCCCTGCCTCGGACAGCTGAGTGCTGGCATTCCAAGCTTGTACTAGTCAGTAACTACCCTCCACTGGCCAACTTATACATAAAACTCTTGAGTCTGGAAAGAGGTCTCATCTTCCTTTCAGAAGGGCGGAGCTCTAGAGGGCCTGGGTCCCATGAGTCACTGAAGGACTGAGGCATTGACCTTGCTTTAAAGGACTCTGGGAGCTACCGCTATAACAAGGAGGAAGAGGAGGCGGCAAACAGGGCAAATGCAGTTACCAGGGATGATTCCTGATGAAGCTGTGTCTGGGTGGGGAAGCAATGGGAGAGGGAACACGGGGAGTTGGGCTGAAGTTGGAGGAACTAGTCATTTTGGTCTTTAGAAACAGAGCTGGGTATATAGGTTCACACCTTTAATCCAAGCACTTAGGAGGCAGACAGGCATGTCCCTATGAGTTCCAAGCCACCCAGGACTACAAGATGAGACCATACATACATACATACATACATACATACATACATACATACATACATACATAGATGTATATATGGTGAGGGTCAGTGAGATAGCTCAGCAGATAAGGACCTGCATAGTGGTGGGACAGAACCAACTCCTGCTAGTTGCCCTGTGATCCCTACACGGGCCTCAGCACACGCTCACTGTTTACCACCCCCAACAGACACAACTTTTAAACAGTTAACATCTCTGAATGGTTAGATGAAATACTAAGCTGATGAATGCACGAATCCATGACTGAGTGAGTGGGGAGATGCTGTTAAAACAGAGAAGGAGTACTTCTTCTCTGAAATCTGAACCACAGCTGGGTGTCAAGAGTGCAGATGTGCGGAAGGGGACAGGCGGCGCCATCTGGGTGCCTGCAGCGTTCTTATCGCTAGAACTTAAAAGAAACATAACCCTCACTTACTGACTCTGCCCCTCAGGGTGGGGCACAGCAGTCTGTTTTTTAACAATCTCTCTGGGTTAGACTGTGCTGTGAATTCCATGCTAATGAAGGTTTTCAGATGTGAATGATCCTGGCCCAGGTCATATTCCTAGGCTCTCCAGGCAGAAGGACATAGCTACAGACACTGTACTATGCCTAACTTAAGAAGCACAATTGAAGTTCCAGGTTGCAAATTTCAGGTCACCTGGGATACACAAGGATACCTCCGCTCAAACAAAAGACACATGGGAACGTTAGAGAACACAAGGTATTGTCTGTCTACTCTTCAAGTGAAGAGTTGACAGTTTTATATTCCTAATTCCAAATAACATCCACATAATCACCCAGGCCAGAGGGAACAGGCACTGCCAGGCCCTGGGACACTGTTTGGTCAGCAGAGCCTAGGAGTTTCAGTGGAAAAGAGAGACCTCAGCTTTCCTGAACAGGGCAGCCTTAGGCTTTTTGCCTGCAATGCTGGGCTGGGGGTTGGGTCACATTTCTTGGAGGAGGCATGAGCTTCCAGGAAAACTTTTATCCTACTGGGAAAATGAGTCAGGACAGGACTCGGGAGTGGCTGTGTGGGATCCGGGGAGCAAGTATGAATAGCTGGGGTTGTTAAAATGAGACATCCAGACCAGTAAAGGTATAGGTATCCCAGGTGCCTACACTGAGGGGCTGGGATACCCTAGGCACCGGGATTATAGGCCTGCTCTCCCAGCTGAGAAAGATTGGACAGTCTCCATCAAATAAGAGTAGCTGGTTGCCTCTCCACTTCTGTTCCAAACCTGGGGAGCAAGCATGGCGAAAGTGTAAGAATCCCTGCAGGTAACCTTGATTGTCAAAGCAGCTAGCAGCATAAACCGGGAAGCCTTTTCAAAGATGGTGGGTACAATCGCAACCCTCAGGAGCCTGGGGCAGGAAGGTTATTAGTTCTAGGTCAGCCTAGACCACATCCTAGACCCTATACAAACAAAACAAGCAACAAAAGATAAAGGAAGAGAGTGAGAAAGGAAGGTGATCGAGCCACACCCTAGACCAGCTACCTCAGAACTGCACGTTGCCAAGGGCCTGGTGTGACTTGTGTGCACATCAGTGGTAACTGCCCTAGGAGGCCTGTACCTAGCAAGCAGCATCCCCCAGAAGATAACAGGGTGCAGAAGATGGCTGTTGTGCAGGGTGATCAGCTCTGGAGCTGAAGCCGGATCAGCTTTCCTGTGAAGCAGCAGGAAGATTGTGCACACAACCGAGGCAGAGAGAGGAGTGAATGGTACCAGTTAGCTGAGAGGGGCTCCTGCCCCACACAGACAAGTTAGGACGTGTAGGGATAACCAGGGAAATGTATGAGGCTGGAGCAAGCAAGCTGCTCGTTTTGTAACTACCCTCACCCTATTTCTAACAAGGAATTGGGCCCCAAAAATGGGTTGAGTTTGAGAATACAGTATGGGTAAATTTGAAGAGATTTAAAACCAACCAACCAACCAAAAAATACTAACTGTCCCATCTTGCTCAATCTTGGCCATACTTCAACATATAAAGACAGTTCCATTTTCTACTTCCCTTTACCTGATCTGGATTCCACAGTCCCTAGTGCTGGAGTCTAGCAGAGACAATACACACTTAATTAATTAGTAGTTTCATTCTCCTTCAGCCTGAGCATAACTGGTTTACTTTAAGCCTTCATGCCAGTTTTAAAGTCAAACATGCTTCCTAGTCACTCGGAGGGCTTGTTAAAACAGATTGTTGGGCCTCCTCCCGGGGTTTCTGATTCAGGATATCTTGGGTGGAGCCCCAGAATTTACATTTCTAATAAGTTCCCAGATAGTACTGATATGTCTGGTCCATAGATCAAATTTCCAGAACCTCTAATGCAAACCGTTCAGAGTTGAATTCTCAGGCACCAAGGGCAGTGGCTTAGTGAGTCTCTGGAATGATGATTCTCAGACTGACTCATCTTTCCAGTTGGTTGTGAACCACATCCATCGTCTTCTCTCATATGAGAGATGCTCAGCTGTGCCTCAGGGACTCACCATGCCACTTCAGCACAGCTGCGCTGGGTTGTGTCCTGATCAACAGAGCTCATGCTCTGATATACAAGGATGGCATGGCAACATCAATCTGTAGTAGACATTCTCCTCCCCCAACCCCCATCAGTAGTAAGAGTTTCTAAACATAAGTTCTCACTTGCATTTCTTTCTTCAGACCAGGGACAGTGCCCTGTGGTCCCTCAGTAACCCTATTAGAGGTGAGACAAGAAAATGCATGGTTTTGCTCAGAGTCTCAGCTTTCCTTTTCCTTTTCCTTCTCATTCCCAGGACAGCATCCATCTGGGTACCTGGTGGGGCGTCTTGCCCATGGACTCCTCTGGATGGGCAATTATTTCTATTAGAGATGTCTAATAGAAATTATTAGAAATTTTTAGAAATTAGAAATATTATTTCTATTTCTATTAGAGAGGCTGAATTCTTTTCTTTTTGGATAGACTGGCCAGCGGGTCTGAGCCCCATTGATGGATCTGCACCCTCAGTAGGGAATGAGGAACCCTTGAGCCCCCTCTTCCCATACAAAGCCCATGTTGGGACAGGAACGTGTCCTGTGGACTATGCTTGTGTCATTGCTCCTGAGACACACACATGTAGTGATGAGTCCTGAAAGCAGAAGAGCAGAGGGAATGCAGCAGCTCAGAGGAGATTTGCCACTATTAAAAACTAACTGATATAGAGCAGAGGCAGTAGCTCTGTTGGTAAGATGTTTGCCACAGGAGTATGAGACACTGAACTGAGTATCCATCAATCATTTCAGTTCCAGGCATGGCTGCACATGCTGTGATCTGATACCAGCTCTGGGGAGGTGGAGACAGGTAAGTCCCTGGGGCTTGTTGGCCAGCCCAGCTATCCTAACCAGCAGGGTGTGAGAGACCCTGTCTCAAAACACAGGGTAGATGGCTCCTGAAGAACAATCCTCCATGTTGACTCTGACCTCCACATGCACATACATACAATACATACAGTGTGCACACGTACTATTAAATATTGTCAATGTATGTTAAACAAGTTTTGTGGCAAATGAAAATAAGAAGCACTGAACAAACCCAGTTCTTGCTAGTCGTCAGTATACGTTCATGACTGTTGTCTGCATGGTGGGGTTCCACCCCACCGTTCTTCCCATGCTCAGTGACACAGCCTCCAAAGCTTGGACTACAAACCCTTCCAGGTCAAGGCTCAACTCTCTCTCATCCTTTCTCCAAACCGTACCAGTTAGTTCCATCTTCAGGCAATCACTGTTTAGAGCCTAGGTCTCAGAAAGTGAGTTGCTCCCATAATGCCCTCTGGCTATTATGGTCTTGCATTGTCTGCACAGATGCTGCAGCACTCCCCACCTCAGGGGGAGGACTGGCCCTAGAGGTAGGAATGTGGAGAAAGCTGGGCTGAGTTGCAACACCATCTCAGCCTCTTGCCTTATTTACCTTCCCAGCTTCTCTACCAGAAGGAGCAAACGTGTGGCTTTCTGGTTTTTCACAGCTTAGCCTTTTGTATTAAGGGTGAACACCCTAACATGACCTCTGATTTTCTTCACTGAAATCTAGATGCAGTAAACTCAAGCTAAGGGACATTATACAAGATACCTGTCCAGGTTTCTTCAAAATTGTCATATAAGATAAGAGAATGTCAAGAAATAACCACACCCTGGAGGTTAATTGACAAGATTCAGTATGGCGCTATGGTCCATGCTAAGAGGGACAGTCTTCCAGAGTCTTGGGAAGTGGATGAAAAGCATAGCTTCACCCTGATGTTTATCCTTGGCTTCAGTCATTGCACCTTGCTGTGTAAGACATAAATGTCAGGCTAAACACTGTGCTGTCTTTGTAACGTTTCAATAAATATAAAATGATTTTTGTCTTAGGGTTTCTATTGCTGTGAGAAGACACCATGGCAACTCTTACAAGGAAAACATTTCATTGAGGGGGCTTACAATTTCAGAGGTTCAGCCCATTATCATCATGACAGGGAACACGGTGTTGTACAGGCAGACGCGGTGCTGCTGGAGTGGTAGCTGAGAATCTTACATCTTTCAGGCAACGGGAAATAGACTGAGACATTGGGCGGTATCCTGGGCATAGAAAACCTCTAAGCCCACCCTCACAGTGACACACTTCCTCCAACAAGGCCACACCCACTCCAACAAAGACACACCTCCTAATAGTGCCACTCCCTGTAAGATTATGGGGGCCAATCACATTCAAACTCCCACAAATAACAAAATAAAGTGAATGGGAAAACCCACACATTGGTACTAGGAAGGGCACCTCTCTTCTGGTCTATGAAAAAGCTGCTCTGCAGCTATCTGCTTTGTCTCTTGATAAGGGGGCCAGACAGGGATGGTAGAACCATTTGTTCCTCTCAGTAAAGTGTGCCTCTGGAGTCTTTTATCTTTTTACAGAATAAAGTGTTCTATTGGAATGTCATAGATCAAATACTAACTTTGTCCAATGGTTTTCTCTACAGTCTTGCTGAAGCTGCCTTCATCCTTGCATCCTGAGAGTGGGTACCTCCAGGCAGCAAAGGCAGTTACGTGTGCAGGAAGGAGACCAGCACAAGGAGAAGCGAGCCCTCATGTCTCTGAAAATGGTCACTGTGTTGATGTTACAACGTCTCTTTGTACTTTGCAAAAGAGTGGGGAAACACAAGTGCAGTAGACTGGAGGTGAGGTCTAATATCTGGTCTCCTCCAGCAGGCCCCCAGCGGCAGGCAGCTGCTGGACATGGCTTCTTCGGGGCCTTCTCTGAGGCAGTCTGAAGAAGGAAAGGGCCTTCTGATCAGCAGCATAGGAAATAACAAACACGAGACTTTAAAACAGAAACACACTCATCAAAATGTGGGGAGGGACGGGGTCAAAGAGGAGCCTGTCACAGCCATTACTTTCCGAGCTTAAGTGCCCTACAGGGGTCCTTGGATCTAGTCACTTCCTGTCATTGGGGAAGAGAAACAGAGTTGCAAGGTTCCCACGAACCTCATACACCCTCCAAACATTTCTAGATGTGACATTTTCTGAAAAGTAATGTATCACTTTTTCACTGCCTATCTTCAGCCTATAGAATCAGCTGTGAGGGGCTGGAGAGATGGCACCCTGGTTAAGAGCATTGTCTGATCTTGCAAACTGTGTATCCCCAGCATCACAAGGCAGCTCACACCATCTGTCACTCCAGTTCCAAAACACCCTCTCCTATTCTCCATGGGCATGTGGTATACAGACACGCGTGCAGGGGAACACTCATACATATAAAATACGATAATAAAATTAAAGAAGAACAATTAATACAACTCTTTAAAACTGCTAGAAAAACAACAACAAAAAACCCATGTTATTGAATTTTAAACATTGCAAGAACATTAAGTGTCATGGTTGCATGTGTGTGTTTTTACTTTGCATAACTAGGCTCTTCCAAAGGTAAAAATGTCAAGGCGTCTTCTAGGTCCTGTAGACACTCTGGAAATCCTTTTCATGATTTATTGATATTGGAATCGCCTTGACCCCAGAAAACCTGACTATGCTAATTGCTTATCCATTCTTCTACCTCCTGTTTCTTTATTCAAGAAGTAACTATTCTCATCTTCTCAAATATGTATGGGGAAGGATTGCAGAAAATTGAAATGCTCTGATAAATAAAATGGGATCCTGTATGCAGGGCCAGTTTCTCTGACCTTTCTCTTCCTCAGCATCCCTTCTGGATCACTAAACTGTTTCTTCTTTCCTGGGTGCCAGCTTCTCCTCCTCCTCCTCCTTCTCCTTTCTTCTTCCCCCTCCTCCTTTCTCCCACCTCTTCCTCCCCCTCTTCCTTCAGACAGGATTTCTCTATGTAGTCCTGGTTGTCCTGGAACTTTATAGACCAGGCTTGCCTTGAACCCAGAGATATACTTGCCGCTGTCTTAGAGAAGGTCCAGACTATGCCATACACAACCCCTATCTGACATTATGGGACCTGTGGTAGGAAAACAGAATATTGGGCCTCATGCCAAACCTACTGCATCTTATCTTCCTGTGAACCAGAACCCAAGGACACAGTGCAAACCTGAGCTCAGAAGCTCTGCCTGGGTACCTAAGAGTTTCTCTGCTCTTCTCCCGTGTAGTGCTGAGAATAAAGATCAATCACCACCACACCTGGACTCTTTTCCCTTTAATGATACAGTGTTAGGATAAATGGTTCTTGAGCTTAAAACAACTCAGTAGACTTAGTCTCCTAGATGAACAGGAAACACTAGGGATGTTGAGTTCTGTCCTCCTCCTTTCAGACTACTGATAGGCACTAAGACCTGGTTGATAAAACCACAGCCTGATCAGCTAGCTCTTTTGCAACGAGGCTTGAAAAGATGTTTGGAAGCAGGTCTAAGTCTTATTCTTTGACTTTATCTGCAGGAATGTTAAAGTGTGTACACCAGCAGCTTGCCCCTTTGAAGTATTTGTGTTCATTTTTCTCTAGAAATAAATATCAATAATTATACATTATTAAAGTGTGATATTTTAATGTTTTACAAGCAAGAAGTCTGATATGTGTATTGGCAATGAAGACTGGAATCTCAAATAGAAACACATGAGTCATAAGGCCAAGTTCAAATATAGATAATATATTGATACATTTTAATTTTTTCTTACAACTATTAGTTCATTATACTAGTATATTTGACCTATTATTTAATTTGATATTGTGTCACTTAAAATGTTAATATGTTGTCTCAAATTCTCTGTGAAGTTCAGTGAATAAACACAAATACAAATAAGTAACTAATGATCATATTTTACAGTCATTTCCTATTTATTTATTTAGTTAGTTAGTTTGGTTTTTTGAGACAGGGATTCTCTGTGACTTTGGAGCCTGTCCTGGAACTAGCTTTGTAGACCAGAGTGGCCTCCAACTCACAGAGATCTGCCTGCCTCTGTCTCCCTCGTGCTGGGACTAAAAGTATGCGCCACCAACACCTGGCCCTCATTTCCTATGTAAATGTAACTATGAGCCCTTAGCCAGGGATTCTGAGCATAAGTAATTGTTGGCTGATTCCTGTTGTCTGTGATAAGCAAAGCTGTGGGATCTTAACAAAAAGTGCAGGATATGCCCTTCACACAAATACATTGCTAACATCAGAGAAAACATACAAGGAAGAGAATAATTGTTCCTTCTCTTTGCCCCCTTTCTACCACACACTTTACTGAACCCAGAGCAATCTTATCTAACCCCCAAATAACGTCTTGACAAGAAATGTATAAATGTGTAAGTAGGAGCCTGACCAATGATGTCCATTACCACTCTGGGTCTCAGCCATGTGGCCATGGCCTTGTGCTTCCTGCAAAGCCCACACTAGATGACCTCTGCTTCAGGAAGTAAATGCTTAAAAACAAAGGCAAAAGAGCATTCCTATAATGGGAAAGGAAAGCATGGCTTTATTTTGTCATCTTTTGTGAGATTCTTTAGGGGGATATGTGGTCCCCACAATCTCAGTGAGTGATGGTGCTTGCTTCCATTGATTAACATGAATTAAATCCCAATCCTTCACTGTAGAAGGAAAGAACGGATGCTTGTAAATTGTCCTCTGATGCTCCAGCGCGTGCGTGTGTGCACACCCCCACCCCCACACGCGTGTTCATTTCAGCATAACATCCACTGGAGGAAGGAAACACACTGATGTCCAACCATTGAGACTAGTTTAATAACTGATATTTAAGCTGAAAATCTCTTTACTACCAAAAAGATATAATGTCATATAGAAAAATATGTTATCATGTGAAAAATACTAATCGTAAATCCAAACAAAAACTCAAAACTAAACTAAGGGGCACTGAGATGGCCCAGTGGGCGGAGCCCTTGTGGGGCACTGAGATGGCCCAGTGGGCGGAGCCCTTGTGGGGCACTGAGATGGCCCAGTGTAGCTGCAGCTGGCGACCCAAGCTTCATTCCTGAAATCTACAGTGGAAGGAGATAGTTGTTTCCTGTTGAGAACCAGTTCTCTTTATCTACCATGTGTCCAGGGATTACAAATTCAGGTCATCAAGCTTGTGCAACAAGGACATCTACTACCTGAGCAGTTTGGCCAGCCCAGCATTATGTTTTTAATAAAGAGAGCTGCCTCCCTCTGCAAAGCTTCAGGCATTGACCTAACTGGAACAATGAGGAAATGAAGACACCACAGACACAAAGCCACACGGGCAGAAAAGCTGGGATTGGGTGGGCTGTGCTTGTCCTAGTGCAAGGCACCAATTGCAACTGGGATGCCACCTCATTAATGTTATACATCTAAATAAGTCAAGTAGGCAGGCTCATTGTATACAGCTGAATGAGGAGGAGGGGTGTTCAGCATTCTTGCTAGGAAGGATCTGGAGGGGAGCAGGAGGAAGATACAGTTGACAGTTAACGTTTGCCCTTGGGCCAGAGGAAGACTTCCTTGAGTCTGAGGCTTTGAGGTCCTTGAGATGTCATCATCTGAGTTAACACTACATGTTCACTCAGAAATTCATCTACTCTTCACAGAGAATAATAAAATGAATAGCATAAAACTCAATTTTAGACTGTTTGCTTCACAGGCATGAGGCCTTGGATTTGATCTTCTGCACCACACACACACACACACACACACACACACAAACACGCACACATATGCACACACACATACATGCATACATGTGCACTCGTGCATACACGCACACACCCACATGCACACACATGCACTCATACACACACACATACATGCACACATGTACACTAATGCACACATACACATGCACATACGGACACACACATATGCACTCATGCACACACGCACACACACATACATGCACACACATGCACTCATACACACACACACACACACACACACACACAATTAATTGCTTTAATATACTCCCACTTGTTCTTTGAAAATTCAATTGCTTCCTGTACTAACAGTTAAATAATAGAAGTTGATTTGAAAAGTAGAGTTAGATGGCTGGAGAAACAACTCAATTGGACCAGAGTTCATAGCACCCTTCATCCAGCAGCCTGTAACTCCAGTTCAAAAGAAGCCAACACCCTTTTTTAGCTTCACTGCACCTGCACACACATGCCAGACAGACAGACAGACAGACAGACACACTAAACAATAACATATTAAAAACACACACATACTAGATAATTTATAATAGGAATAAATCTATGCACTTTTCATATTACAGGCATGGGATCTATTGAAAAAGCTTGAAACATGAGAGCATGGCCACTAAGTATGTCAGCCACTCAAAACATTAAAGAAGAAAATAGAAATAGATCAGGTAATGGTTCTAAAACAAAGCAAGAAGCAGCCCCATGGAATAGTACAGTGACTTCATTGATTAATCAGATTAGCCATGAATACTTTGGTGTGTTATTTCCTGGTGAGAAATAATTGCTCTCGCTCAGGGTTACACTTTCTTGGAACTTCACCAGACACATTAACTACTGGCCTTGATAGTCCAGCTCTGGCTCTGGCGTTGGGCTTTAATGCACTTACGTAGACGAGACAGCTCCTGCAGTCCTCACACTGTGTAGCATGGGCCTCCGTTAGTTCTCAGGCACTGCTAAGAAGTCACCATGAGAGACGGCCCCTTACTGAAAGGAACTACACTATTGACAAAGGAGAAATAATCGGAAATACATAGAAAGTTAAAGAATACTTGCCCCAGTCAGTACTGGTGAGATGCCTTAACACAGTGGTTCTCAGACTACGGGCCACAACTCAGATATCCTGCACATCAGATATTTACATTGTGTTCCATAACAGTGGCAAAATCAGTTATAGTACCAAAACAAATTTATTGTGTGTGGGGGGATTCACCAAAACATGAGGAACTGTATTGAAGTTCTGCAGTATTGGGAAGGTTGAAAACCATTGCTTTAGCGGGTGAAAGTGTTTGTCACCGTCAAGCCTCATGTCCCACATTCAATCCCCAGAACTCACATGACAGAAAGAACTTACTACCACAGGTTGTTCTTTGACTGCTATATGTGTACCATAACACACACACACACACACACACACACACACACACACACACACACACACACACACCTAATAAATGTAATTTTAAAAAATTTTGAGTATATAATTAAGGCACTAAATTGCTGAAGAGATGGAAACCATGGCTTTATAGTGTTTCCTTGTAAATATTTTTTTTAATTCACAAATGAGGAAAAAATCAACTTGGCAGTTATTAAAACACATAGTGGATGTTAGTATTCAGGCCTGCCCTTGGGGTGCCAACAAGATACGCCCTCAGCTACAGCCACTAAGAACATGAAAAGGGACCTGCCCACCTCCCATTTTCCTCTTTCTCTCTCTTCCTCTGCTTCTCTGCCTGCCTCTCTGTCTCTCCTTCCCCTTCTCTTTTGCAGACTACATCTTGACCAGAAGGCAGCAGGAAGTTGAATGAAACTTCACAGAAGGAAACTTGAGAAAAGAGTCCTCAAAGCCTGTCTGCACAGTGACACTTTTCCTGCAACAAGGGCACACCTTTTAGTAGTGTCATTCTCTTTTGGGGCCATTTTCCTTCAAACCACCATGCACCTCTATCACTGAGACTTTAGTTTAAAACAGTATTTAGTCACTGATACTAAACCCTCAGTAGACTCATTAAACACAACTGAGAACAAGCATTCAACACAAGAAAATGTATAAGGGATTCACTCAGGAGAAATTGAGAAGGAAGCTCTAAGAGGCTCAGAAACATATTTCTGAAGAGTTTTAAGAATCATGGAAACTAAGGGGCTGTAGAGATGTCCAAGTTGGTAAAGTGCCTGCTATGTAAGAATGGAGACCTGCATTGAATCCCCAGAACAAACACAAGAAAGCAGGCAGTACTTGTAATCCCCGCGCTGGGCAGGAGCAGGCAGGCAGGCAGACACTGGGTCTTATTGGCCTGCCAGCCTCACTTACTTGGTGAGACCCTTGGCTGGTAAGAGAACCTGTCTTCAAAAGCAAGGTGGATGACACCTGAAGAATAATATTGCAAGTTGACCTCTGGCTTGAGTTCTATGAAGAACACACACACACACACACACACACACACACACACACACACACACACACACACACGCATACTCACACAGAGAAGTACATATGCACACTCTTGTCATGGGAGTCTAAGCCCATCGTACTGTTGCTGAGGTTGAGGTAGGAGAATCTTGAGTTCCAGCCTGGTATACACAGAAAGATTCTCATTCAAAACAAAATAATATAGTTATAAAAGCTAGAAACGGAAGACTCAATATTTCTCTTGAAGCAGTTACTCAAGGAGAGCACAGCAAAGAGGCATTTTATCTATGTACCTTCATGGCCATATACCTCTCCCATAGTTAACTCATAGGTAATATGGCCATTTTCTCTGTTCAGCTTCATCTCACCCCTGCTTAACTCCAACACAGGGCTCATCTGTTGGACTATGCTGACTTGACACATCCTCTATTGCTATCTTTTAGACTGGGGGTTCATTCTGATTTTCTTATGAAGGGACCTTAATGACATTACAATCTTATCTTGCTGTCCCATATCATGGTATAGAACCAAGCAGCCATTCTGTATCACTGGATCTGAACTACCCTATTAAGTACTAAATTATATTCTACACCAAGAGTTGGGAAACTATGAAAGCCAAACAAATGCTGGCCCACTGCCTGTTTTAGTATGGCCTGCAAGCTAAGAATAATGCTAACATTTTTAAATGATTGGAAAAAACTCAGAAGAAGGGTAATATTTATGGCCTGCCTCAATGATATAAAATTCAGATTTTAGTGACCCCTCATTGTCCAATAAAGTTTAATTAAAGCCCAGCCACACCATTCATTTATGAACTGCCTGTAGCTGTGGTGCCACAACAGAGTTGATAGTTACAGCACTGAATACATGGCTCACAGTAACTAAAATATTTACTATCTGGGCCTGCACAGATGAAATCTGCCAATTCGAATCTTTGTTCTGTACTCTGCCGACTCTGCGGTTGCATAGGAATCCTGCCGCTCAGATTTACTTGAAATCTACTTGAAGCCAGGAACACTGTCATATGCTTCTTTTGTCTCCCTGGCACCTGAATCCATGTAGGACAGTCATGAATTATTTCTTTAGCAGATTTTGACATGTCAAGCACTGGGTTTTAAGAAATGAATCTGACTTCATAGTGCAGAATGAATTAGAAGTAAGTACAATAGCAGCTTATGTGCATTAATTTAGGCTTGGAAGGGAGATGCTATCCTGTCTGGGGGAGGTGTTGTTTTAAGGCCTGACTACGTGCAGTTGAGACAGGACGGTAGAACCAGGAAACTGGAAACAGATCTGGTTAGGTGACTCAAGACAAAAAGGAGAAGATAGGAGATTTAATCTGGCAGGTGAAACATGGCACGCAGAGGACTTAGCCTCACACAAGCCAGAAAGCAGCAGATAGCCGAGACCCGTGAGCCCCCAGGGACAAAGTGGGGATGGGCCCAGCCACCAGGCATCTGAAAGCCCACGGGGCAAGCAGGAAAAGCTTGGTGACCAAGGAAGTCTGCAATTAGTAGTCGACCTTAGTCAAACTGGGAAGAGTTGATAGAATCGAAGCATATAGAAAAGGGCGACCTTGTGGGAGACTACAGCGGGGTGTCGGGCTCTGAGCCCAACCAGACGCAGAGAAACTTCCATGTCATGTCCTGCAGGACCACGTGGGAGCTTAGCTCCTTCTAGTAAAGACTGGAGACTGCAGAGCAAATGGCCACATAGAGCTACCGAATGGCTGGTCATAAACTGCAAAGGGATCTTTGCAGGCCTGGTGAGAGGAGCTCCACCCCCCCGTCCCCCCCCACCCCCCCGAGTCATCACTGCCACGAACTGAAGGGAAGTGTTAGCCGTGGAAGAAAAGAGACTCGGCATAAGCGCCTAGAGAATAAAAGGGTTGTCAACTAAGCACTGCAGCCAGCTCTGCCTCCTCTGCCCACGCGCCCTGGAGTTCACCTCCGCAGGCAAACGCTCGGTTGTCCACCGCTGGTCCACATGGTGGGCAATTACCCCAGCCTCCACACTGCCCAGGTCCAATAACTCAGAGTGCATTATACATCTGTGCCCTTGGGACAGTGGCCACTGGCACAGTGGGCACATAAGGAAAGACAGGTGTGACTGAGAGATGGCACTTTAGATCCTACTCGATTCCAATCAATTTAACGTTTTAAAGTGATACCACTAGGCATCATGGTGCCCGCCTTTAATCCAAGCCCTGGGTGGCAAGTCAGGCGGATCTCTGAATGTTAAATCAGTCGATGCTACCCTGTTTCAAAAGCAAATAAAACAAAGCATCTTATTCCAGCTGCTGGGATTCTTTTGAGTATGATTACATAATCCCTGGCTAGAGTAAATAAATGTTATAAAATCAAGATGGAATGGGGGGTATACTAATTGAGTTGTACTGTAAGTATAAAATACTTTCAAAGGCTGTCAAAAATTAATATATCAAATAGTCATTGAAAGGAAGTATGCTGCGGCTGGAGAGATGGCTCAGTGGTTAAGAGCACTGGCTGCCCTTCCAGAGGACTCAGGTTCAATTCCCAGCACCCACATGACAGCTCCAGGGGATCTGGCGCCTTCACTCGTGCAAGTAAAACATGCAGGTACAACACAAATCTACATAAATACTTTTTAAAAGAAAAGAAAGAAAATGTGGTGTGGTGGATTTAATGGGGTAAGAGAAACCTAGTAATAAAATTATTAATTTAACCTGCTTTGCTACTTTTTATTTTCATCTTTTAATAGTCTCAATGTATAGCTGTATCTGCCCTGGAACTCACTATGTGGACAAGGCTGGCCATGAGGTTGTAGAAATGTGCATTCCTCTGCCTCCAGACTGCTAGGATCAAAGGTATAAGCCCCACACACCTGACCTAACCTGACTTAATTCTTTTTTTTTTTTTTTTTTTTTAATGTGGCTGCTGCAAAGTTTAAAGCTACCAATTGGGCTTGCATACTATTCTATTAGACAGATCTCTTCACTGTGTCCCCAGGTCCCTCTAGGACTAAGAGGCTGGGTAATCCCTGCTTCCTCAGCCACTTCCCTGCTCTTTCTCTCTGTCGTGGCTTTCCTTCCCTTTCCCAGTCTACGTGTTGCCGTCTGTGTTTTGTTTTGTGTGCCAGCTGACCTAGAACTCACTGTGTAGCACAAATTCACCTTGAAATCATAGTGGACCTAGAAATATAACTCCGCCTCCACAGCGAGAGGATTATGGGCATTCGCCTCCACCTTAGCCCTGTGCTTTGTCCTTGACCAACGACACCCAGAATATGAACGAATCTGAGAAGTGACCTATCCTAAGGTCCTAATGTACTCGGGCAAAAGCTTTAAAAGTTTGGGAGTTAGTCAAGGCCATTCAGAATTCAGTTTCAGACTTCATGTTATCTGCCCATCTCTTTCCCAAGCCTTTTAAAGATTACTTCATCTTCCATTTAGAGATCACCGACAATTTTTAAGAACGTGGGTATACGTTCCGACCCAGTGGAACTCGTAGACCCTCCTATGTATAGTCCTAGACAAATTCACACTTATTCTCTACACTCCCCTCATATCTGCCCAGGCAGTGGCTTTCTTTGCCCTGGTTAAACACTCGGGCAAGTTTATGAGTTCTTCGTGTCCTCCCTGCTAGGGAGCCAAAAGGACCCTAGTCATATAGCCAGGTCTCCAACTGGGAAGTCACAGAGCTCCAAACCCTTCATCCCTTGTTTCTCTTCTTCCTCCAACCTTGCGGAAGGCTGTTTGTGAGCTGCAGAGGAGGGAGATGGAGGCAGAGGGATGCTGATGCTTCCTTGACTAGTGCTGGAGTAAGATGGTGCTGCCCTTGCAAGGCAGACTTGTCGAGCTGACGCTTTCTCTGTGGAGGGTTGGTGAGTGTTTCCTCTGCTGTGTTTCTCAAGAGTGTCCTTTGATGTGGTGGCATCTGCCATCTTCAGTGTAGCTGCTTCCCACCCAGCCTCCCTCTGTCAAGGTCCCTGGTGATTTGCCCTACAGATTCACCCACCCCTACTCCTGTCTTATTCTGTTCCTTCTCCCGGTGAGCTCCACCACACTCCCTTACCCTTGCAACCCTTCTGTCAAAGAGAATTGGTCATCACCTAAACCAGCAATATTCCCCCCATCGCACAGCCTGAGGTGGGGCACATGCCCAGCTGCTTGGTCCCAGGCCCAGCAGCAGCCTCTAGCTCCTCCGTTGACACCCCCACTGGGTTTGGAGAAGGTGACTGACAGGATCTTTGCACAGCCTTGGGAAGTGGGTTCAACGGTGGTTCCCTTTAAATCATCCTTCCCAGACAGCTCTCTTTGAACCTCAAATCTGACACTCCTATATAGTCCAGGTGGCCCAGGACTTCCAGTAAATGTGTCATTAACTTTCACCAAGGACTTTTGTAAATTTCCATGTGGCCTAGTACCTCTTAATGTGGTAAGCCACCCGAAACTACCGATTTAGTATTTTGATAGATCTGAGTCTATCACAAAAAAAAGTTGTTCTGGGAATGAACAGAAATAGACAGGGTTAATTTGGAACCTTTGTGACTGGAGCTTAATAGTGTACGGAAAAACAAAACAAAACAAAACAACAACAAAAAACAGAGGCCAGGTAGAAGTTCACAAAAACAAAGCTTGTAGTCTAAGAGTTTTGTGATCTTCACCCCCAGCAAGGTAAGCAGGTCCTTACATGTTTGAAAAGATCCATGTGTAAATATGGAGGGAAAATGGTGTTTTATTGTTCTTTGTCTCTGTTAGTCTCCCCTCCCTCTTTTCAACGGCCTGTTCTTAAGGAAGTAAGTATGGGATGGATGTCTCAAGAGCTGTGTGATTTCCTTTGATAACTGTTAAGACACCAGAGGTTCCCATTGTTTGATCTCCTTTGATCCACAGCTACTTTTTTTCTTTAGCATTGTATCATTTTTGAAATTTTTACATGAGTATGGATAACGATAGTTAACACTGTCATCATAATGGATTTGAAAGAGTGTGGCTGCGTTTACACAAGGAAATGGCTTGCAACCACCACCCTCATCTTTTCATCTGCAGGCGTGAAGAAAGCATAGCTGTAGCAGCAGCCAGCATGCATCTTATCGAAGGAACAAGGTTTGTAAGCATTTGAACTATTTTGTGGTCTTAAAGTTCAGTGTTGTGGCAGAGAAAGCATCCAGGTTAGAAACTTCTGGGTGAGTTTTACAGAGCTAGGACAATGTCTAGTACCCAACCACCTTCCATAGGTGAGTTCAAAGTAAAAACAAACAAACAAACAAACAAAAAAACTCCAAACTCCTAATGTTTTATAGGTCCTTTCCAGTATCATTCTGAAAACAAAACATCAAGGAATTGTTTAGATGGATAACACATCAAAGATTCCCACTGGATATTATGTGATTTCCATTTAGGGTTGCAGAATCCACTGTAAGGCTACCTGGATATATTGTATGTCACGACTGCTTTCTGCTTTCAGTCACATTACTGATGCTTTAAAATGAGCAAAGAAGAGAAGGAAAGGGAGGGAGGCAATGGTAATGGGCTTCCCTTTGTCTCCCAGGGAGGTGTCCTTTTAAATAAGGGGCTTGAACTTGACCTTTGCAGGCACAGAGGTCCAAGGCATATCTTTAAAAGTAATATTTAAATTTTAATAAAGACAGTTACAACCAGAGTCAAAATTGGATGATTAATCTTTCAGAGTAACTGATAGCCAGAGAAAATTTTTAAGAAGAAATTCTGCAAACAGGCATGAAAGTATTGTGCTCCAGGATCCCTTCTTCCTGGAGGCCCATTGCTGCAGACGGGAATTTACACGTGTGATTTCATACAGGCTGATGATAAATCTGGTCTGAAGGACTTGATATTAAAAACTTGCTTGTTTGTTGTGTGTGCATACCACTTCACGCATGTGGAGGTCAGAGGAAAACTTTAGGAGTTAATTCTCACCTTCCATCTTGCTTTTGGGGTTTATTCTGCGGTATTAGCTTCTCATCTTTTCTGCCTGGCATCTTGCTGTAGAAATAAATACTGGAACTCCACATCTGGCTTTTTACTTGGGCTTTGGGATGCAACTCTGATTGTCAGGCTTGGATGGCAAAGACTTTTACCAGCTGAGCCATCTTCTGGGTCCCCAAACTCAATTTTTAAAATTAAAAAAAAATCATACTTCTCAGTGTTGGCAAAATGGTATAAAAGAGGCACTGTCATATGCTGCTGGTGAGAGTGTAAATCTTTAAAATCTTTCTGGAAGGCAGTTTGGCCATATTTATTGAATGCCTCAGAATTTTGCATAAAGCCTTAAACCAGTGTTTCCACTTTGGGGGATCCATGCTTAGAAAATAGTCATAGATGCTTGCAGAATTTTAGCTACAAGATTTTTATGGACATGTTTTTGGTAGAAACAAGAACTGGATGAGACTTAAATATTTAATAACCAGGCTCTTTTCAGCTATTAAAAATGATACTAGAGAAATATCTAATGCCAGAGAAGGTGGGGAAGCCAGTTAAAAAACCAGAAGGGTCAGTGAGGTTCTATTTTGTATGAGTATTTTTTGTTGTTGTTGTTGTAGCTATGCCACAGGGGTGGCATCTGATGCTATGAGATCTGTGAAGAACAAGGTTCATTACATGTATTTATTGTGTGTGTGGAAGTGGGAAGTTGGCATGATCATGCCCAGTGTGTGTGTGGAGGTCAGAGGAGGTCAGAGGACAACATATGGGAGTCAGATCTCTCCTTCCACCGTGTGGGTCCCAGATATTGAACTCACACTGCCAGGCTTGGTGGCAAGCATTTTACCCACGCAACCAAGTGTCTTTAAATCAACTTTAAAGTAAACTTCAGTAAAGTGAACTTTAACATCAACAGTCACCTCTGCTGTGTGGCCTCTTTGGCTTCCTTTCAGCTAATAAGTCATCCATGTCATAAAATACTATATTGCATCATAGAGAGTTTAAATCTCATGTCAACTCTACTGTCTTGCAAAGTGTTACAAGTATTGTGGAAACACACAACCTTTCATGTCTTGATGGATAGAGACAGATAAAAATTTCAGAAATCAGAACAGAAGCAGCTGGGTCACCACTCTGAGGCACTGACAATTGGGCACATTTGACGACAGACAGCTTGCTTGCTGGATCATCTGGAGGCAGGAGTTTGGAGATTATGTGCAATCCATAGATAGGTCTAATAATAATCTCGGGGACATTTTCACATATATGTACCAAAAGAAAAGAAGTGTAGGTATTTATTTCATCTTTGTTGGTGGGATGGTGGTGCTAATCTTCAACAAGAGGTTAGTAAAAGCAAGGATGCCATTTATTTTACTACCCAGGAGTATGAAGCCATAACCCAGAACCTGAGCTTGAAGATTGAGTTTAACAGTTACTAAGGCATTCATAAAAAGGAATAAGTAATATCCCATCTCCTGCTTCTCTCCTCATCTGCCTTCTGTGTGTGTGTGTGTGTGTGTGTGTGTGTGTGTGTGTGTGTGTGTGTGTGTGTGTGTAGGGTTGTACAGAGAAACAGTTTCTCTGTGTATCCCTGGCTGTCCTAAAACTTGCTCTGTAGACCAGGCTGGCCTCAAATTCAGACATCCGGTGATGGGATTAAAAGTGTGTGCCACCACCACCTGGCAGCCTTGTTTGTTTGTTTTCCCTCTTCTAATGTTTGTTATTTTAAAAAGTTGAATTTTTTTCTTTGTTTTTCAAAATAAGGTTTCTCTGTGTAAATACTCTGGCTGTTCTGGAACTCACTTTGTAGACGCAGCTGGCCTTGAACTCACAGAGATCCACTTGCCTCTGACTCCTGAGTGCTGGGTTTAAAGGTGTGTGCTACTACGCCAGGCTAAAAGTTGAACATTTCTAGAGGAATGAACAACAACAACAATAACAACAAAACAAAAAACAAAACCCAATCAATCATCCAAACAAACAAATAAAATAACTGAGTAACTTTATTTACTTATTTGAGACAGGGTCTCACTGGTTGTCCTGGAATTGTCTCAACATTTTGATGGTAAACCTTGCCCTAAACCAGTCTGGCCTCAGCCTCACAGGGATAGGTCTGCTTCTGCCTCCAGATGCTGGGATTAAAGGGTCCCCTTTATTATTGTTTGCAGTTGAGGCTTTTTTCCTTATTTTCTTTAAGTGCTGCATTAAGTGATTTATGTTGAAATTTTGTCAAGTCTTCTTATTCTCCTAGATTTACCTAGTATTCTTATAAATAACTGATAGCCCTAGAGGTTAGGTTTAAAATAATTTAATCTCAGAACTTGAGAGAAGAATTTTTCATTTTTTCCTCACACCTGGATCTGATGGAACATCTGGATTCTCATCTGGATCCAAAGCTTAAGAAAACCATGTTCATATTTCTGTGAAGCCTTTCTAATTTCCTCTGTGTATCTGAAGGTCTGAATTTTCAGCAGACTGGTGACACTCATGAACAACAGATGGACAAAACTTACAAATAAGGTTTATTTGTTTCTTTCTTTCTTTATTTTGAGAGGGGGCCTCACCATGTAACATGGCAGGCCTGGAACTCACCATGTTGACCAGGTTGGACTTGAACTCCTAGAGCTCTCTATGTCTTTGCCTTCTAAGGGCTGTGATTAAAGCATGCACTACCATGCCTGGCTTTAAATAAAGATTACACTTGTATTTCAGTTTAGGAGAGCTTCCTTGTAGTGCTGTTTATTGCAACCTTGTATATGAATCACAGTTTCTAGGGGGGGGCATGGTCATGGTCTTGCTGTGTAGCCCAGGCTGGCTCTCCACTCATGCCTCCCAGATGCTGCACCATGCCTGCCTATAATTGTAAAATCTCTTTCATTCTTTGTCTCCTTACATCTACCCACAGCCTTGCATTTTATAATTCATTCTGATCAAATAGCTTTGCTTGGATTTCAGGTCGCTTATCTAGAGAGAGAGAGGGGGGGGGAGGAGAAATACAGAGACAGACACACACACACACACACACACACACACACACACACACACACACACACACACACACAGGGGCCAAGTAGGCTGCCCACAGACACTTCTCTCCACTGCCTGTTCCTCCAGCAGACCCAATCCCTCAGGCTCATCCCTGGCACTGCAACAGAAAACCAGCTACAGCCTCCCCTCCCACCTCCAGGTGGATCTTTCCCAGCCTCCTCTTCCCTCAGCCTCCAACACCAGCAAATACTCCCCACAAACAAGCCCCTGAGTAGGTCAGTAAAACAGGCAACACACAGCCAACACACTCTGAAAATCCAGAATGAAACGGAAACCAAGGAATAAACTCAAAATACCCACCCAACAACAACAACAACAACAACAACAACAACAACAACAAACTCAGAAATCGGCACCTAGACCTTTAATCACCCAAACCCAGATGCTGATACAAGAAGATAAGAGCATAGTCAATAACAGCCAGGGAATAAAGTCTCCACTAGAGCCCAGCAACCCAGTCAAAGCAGGCTCTGAATATTCCAACAGAGCTGAAGCTCAAGAAAAAGATCTTCAAACCAGCTATATGAAGATAATAGATGTCCTTAAACAGAAAACAAATAAAACTCTTAAAGAAATCTAGGAAAACAAACCAACAATTGGAGGAAATTAATACAACTCTTAAAGTCAAGGGAAAAAAAAAACAGTTGAAAGAAATAAATAAAACATTTTAAGACCTGAAAATGGAAATAGAAGCAATAAAGAAAACGCAATTCTGGAAATAAAAAAATGAAGGAATTTGAATAGGAACTACAGAGGCAAGATTCTCCAACAGAACACAAGAGATGGAGGACAGAATTTAAGGAATTGAAGATATGATGGCTACATCAGTCAAAGAAAATGTTGAACCTAAAAATACTCCTGTCACAGAAAAACACCCAGAAAATCTGGGACACTGTGAAAAGACCAAGCCTAAGAATAATACAAATACAGGAAGAAGAAATGCATGTCAAAGGCACAGAAAATGTTTTCAACAAAATTGTAGAAGAAAAATTTCTTAACCTAAAGAAGAGAATGTCCATCAAGGTACAAGAAGCACACAAAACACCAAGTAGATTGGGCCATAAAAACAAAAACACAAACAAACAAAAAAACAAAACAAAACAGCCCTCTTGGTACATGAAAATGAAAACATTAATAGTACAGAACAACGAATTTTAAAACCTACAAGGGCCAAAGAACAAGAAACATAAAGGCTGATTTACCAGAATTACACCTGACTTCTTAACAGAGACTCTAGAAGCCAGAAGGGCACAGACAATTGTTCTATAGATTCTAAGAGACTGTGGATGCCAAGCCAGGCTACTATACACAGCAAAACTTTCAATCAGCTAGATGATAAGGAAAATAAGACAGTCATGATAAAACCAAAATTAAGAAATATCTGTCTACAATTCTGTCCTTCAGAAGGCTCTAGAAGGAAAACTCCAACCTTAAGAAAGTAAGAAATTAATGAATTTCTAATTGAAAAAAAAATCAAAACACAACATACCCAAACATATGGGACACTATGACAGTGGTTTTAAGAGACAAGTTCATAGCACGAAGTGCCTATAAATAAAGTTGGAGAGACCTCATAGTAGTAACGTAACATCACACCTGAAAGTTCTAAAACAAAAAGATGAAATGATACCCAAAATGGGTAGACAGCAAGAAATAATCATCTCAGGTCTGAAATCAATAAGATAGAAACACACAAACAAAGAATCAGTGAAACAAAGAGTTGGTTTTTGAGAAAATCTTTATGATTGACAAACCCTTATCCAAATTTACTAAAAGGTGGAGAGCATAGATCCAAATTAACAAAATCAGAAATAAAAAGGGTACATGACCACAGGTATACTTTAAAAACCTGTATTCCACTAAATTGGAAAATTTAAAAGAAATGGATAAATTTCTCTACTCATACCACTTATCAACGTTAAATCAAGATCAGATAAGCAACTTAAGCAGACCGTAACACCTAAGGAAATTTGTCATTAAATACCACCCAATCAAAACTAAAATAGCTACTGCTAGATGGCTTTAGTGCAAAATTCTACTAGACTTTCAAAGTGTTAATGTCAATACTCCTTAAATTGTTTCACAAAATAGAAAGAGAAGCAACATTGCTCAACTCATTTTATGAGGTCACAGTTAGACTGATGTCCAAACCACATAAACATCCAACAAAGAAAAACAGACCAATTTCTTTTATGAACATAGATGCAAAAATAACAGACTACTTATACTGAATCAAAAAACACATAAAAAATGATGTGGAAAAATCAGAAACAAGAAAAGGCTGTCTACTCTCTCCATACCTATTCAACATGGTACTTGAAGTCTTATCTAGAGCAATAAGACAACTTAAGGAGAATTAGAAAGGGAAAAAAATCATTCTGAGTAAGCTATCCCACACCCAGAAAGACTAATATGGTGTGTATTTGCTTAGCTGTAGCTATTAGCTGTTAAGTCAATGATAAGCAAGCTACAATCCATAGAAAGCTTGGAGGTTAGGTACAGAGTAAGGGATGAGGCAGAGAGCTACCAGTACCTGGATTGGGTTGCATCTAATTGAATTGTTCTCCAAAGGTATTCCATGGGAATTCCTAAACAACCAAAGCTATTGCCAAGACTATAAATTGGTCTTCACAAATTGTCAGCAAGGCCACAGTGGTGAAGGCGCTGCCTACACAATTCATTGAACATGGTGAAGTAGAGCTGGTACCTACATAGAGCCTTCACCCTTAAGTACTAGTGTTTTTGCTTACAGGGAGGTACTCTGCATGCTACTAAGGGAGAAGTATAAACATAACTGCCACAAACCCTTTGATATACAATTCGTCCTGCCTGTAAATTATGCTAGGACAATAATGGCACAGAGCTTGTGGGATTAACCAACCAACATTGGATTTGACTTAAGGCTCATTTCATGAGATGGCACTCATATCTGACGCTTTTTAGATGATCAAGAAATATAAACTAGATATCCCAGGGACCAAAGGTAAAATTAAATGCTACCATTTTAACCAAAACAAAATAAAAATGATGACATTCTGCTATACTCATAGATCAGTGCCAGTGCTTAGCCATCATCAAGAGAAGCTTCCTCCAGTAGCAGAAGGGACAAATACAGAGGCTCACAGCTGGGCATTATGCACAGAATGAGAGACCTTGGAACGCTCTGCCCTAAATGTGATGTCTCCATCAGATCACTTTCCTCAGAGTTCAGGGAACCTTGTGGAATAGGCAGGGGGGATGGAGGACACCAAGAAAGCAACATGCTCAAGGCTCATATGAACTCACAGGGACTGAGGCAGCATGCCTCACACCTCTGCACCAGGTCCTCTGAGCATATATTATGGTATGGTGATATCTTGTTTGTATAACAAATAAAACTTGCCTGAAGATCAGAGGGTGGAGCTAGCCATTAGATCACCATAGAGGTCTGGATGTCTGTGTAGACACACAGGAGGTGAGATGGCTGAGTGGAGAGAGGACTTTAGGCAGGAGGAGACAGGAACTCTTTTCAGTCTGAGGATTTTGTAGAGGTAAGAGCTCCAGTGGCTGGCTGCATCTCTGTCTTTAGTCTTTCACTTCCTTAATATCTGACTCTAAGCTTTTATTATCAAGATCAATTAAGATCATTATGGCTTCCGGTTTAGTGTTTGTGTGGGATTCCAGGGTGTGCAAATGAGGGGGTCTCTGATTCTTGAGCACTTTTCTTTCTGTTTTGTCCATTTCCAATGTTTTTTTTTTAAATGTTATACTTGTCATATCATATTATATTTTAATTATTATCCCTTAGAAGTCTATTTGTTTTCTAATAGAAAGGGAAAAGATCCAGTTGGGAGAGGATGTGGGGAAGTACTGAGTGGAGTAGAGGTAGGGAAACCATGATCAGGATACATTATGTGAGGAAAAAAATATTTTCAATTAAAGAAAAAGAGAAAACAAAGTAGTTACATTATTTCTCAACATGTTTCTTTGCTGAGAACATCGGGACCTCTGGAATGATGGCTGTGTAATGTGATGGTGAATTCGGTTTGATTTTGTTGGGAAAGGAGCAATGATTTGCAGATCCTCTGTGATAAGATGCTAATTTTAGAGGTTATTGGAACAAACTGTATGTATTATATAGGTTTGTCACTTTTATCTCTTTAAATATGTCTGTTTTTATTACTTTCTGATGATTGTCTCACTGTGCTAAATATTAAACTAGCTCCTTTTTATTTAGTCATTATTTTAAGGAGTTATGAGCTTCATTGTGCCAACTTCTTAATTTAATTGATTAAAAGCAAAACTCATTTTCTTAATCACAGTTTGCCTGGAACCATGCAGCTCAATGAGCAGTGGGAGAAAACACAAAACACATAGGGCTCTGAACTTAAAAAGTTTTGAACAATGCAACAAGTGTGAAGATTATACCTGACTAAATGATGTTAATTAAGTGATGGGGTTGTATTTTAAATAAATTAACCAATGAAAGGGAATATTTTTACCTTTTTTCTTGGTTTGGAGAATTTGTATATTTATCTCAAAGTATAGTATAGGATTGGTGGCCCCAATAGTGAGTCAAAAAAAAAAAAAAAAAAAAAAGTGATCACTATTTGCTGAATTCAGGATCCAGTTCTGTGGAGAAAGAAGAAAGAAAAGAGAAAGAGAGGGAGGGAGGGAGAGGAAGGGGGAAGGAGAGAGGGAGGATACTCCTCACACGGTAAGGTAAGTTTACTTCACTTATAAGTCACAGGTCACATTGCTCTTGGTTAGACATGGGTGTAGACATTTACACATTAGATTCTGTGACTGTGAAACAAGTATACATTATGTTTTACCTCCTTGGTGTAGTGTCTTTCACACATGCAATTAACACTTGGGCTTTAATGAATGTTATACTTTATTAGCATTTTCTTTTCTTTTTAATAGCGATCCATCTGCCTCTGCCTCCCAAGTGCTTGGGCAGAAGGTCTATACCTCTCTCCTACTAAGATTGATATATAATCGTTAATGTTCACTTGTCTGAAACCCACTTATTACACAAATATTCTTCAACATTGATCTTCTCAGCCCCAGTTACAGAGACAAGGAAGGTGATGCTCAAGGCCTCTCAGAGTACTGGGTCCTTGACAGAAGCAAAGCAGTCACAGACTACAGTGTCACAACCCATGGATTAAAGAAGTAAGCACCTTTGGACTGGGTGTGTGTGGGTGGGTGAAGTGTCTGCTCATGGTGGATGAGAACTGGGGACATCAGGGGAAGCGATGGCCCTGAGAAGAGTCTTGGGAGAAGCAGGCTTAAGGCAGGCAAGAGAGGCACAGGGAAGGCATTTGATATGGGGCAGAAAGTCTACAGGGTAAAGATGCCAGGGAGTGTTTGGAGTGTTTGTCCTTAAATGCATTGATATTCTAGACACCATTTTTTGTTTCATTTTCTTGGAAAATAAGCAGAATTGAGTCCCAGATTTGAAGACTGACAACCTACTTCATGTCTGGACATTCAGAATCCCTTAAATACAAGATGCACAGTCCCTTGCTGGTTCTGAAAGATCATATTTGAATGTTATCTCTTCTGCTGAACATAATCTCTTCATGTAGTCCAAAGTTTTACTTCATGATTTTGAATTCACTTTTTTTTAAATAAAGAAATAAATTCACATGGTTGATCTTGTGCTTTTATGGGGGGGGGAGTTAACAAAACACAATGAGAGGAAAGTATGCTTTCCTGGAGAACCTTCTTCTAGGGTCTGCTGGAAATGCTGAGACCCTCATGTCTTCGCCTCTGACACAAAACTGAAGACCACATCAAGGACATAAGTCTCAGATGTTCTCACAGCAGCACACACGCAGGCTCATGTGTGCATACTTGCTCAACACACACACACACACACACACACACACACACACACACACACACGAGAGAGAGAGAGAGAGAGAGAGAGAGAGGCAGAGAGAGAGAGAGAGAGAGAGAGAGAGAGGCAGAGAGAGAGAGAGAGAGAGAGAGAGATAGAGAGAGAACTTATAGGCATTTATCATTTATCACAGGAACAAAAGCAAATAGTGTGCCTGAATTTTCCTATCTCCTGTGGTATCTTATTCCTTATATTTCTGGTTGTGAGCCTAGCCTTTAAAGCCTGAGCCATCTCTCCATCCTGGTATTTTATTCCTTTAAAACAACATTTACATTAAGAATAAGGAGGAGCTCGTGTGGTTTCATAAGATAAAACTCCCCATCCTAGACTGACTAGCTCAGAACCACCTACAATTCCTGGCTTTGGTCCTGATGAAGTCAGGGACCCTCATCACAGGGCTTGTCATACACAGTTGACAGCTAGCTAGGAGGTCAGCACTACAGTGTTGACCGACAGAACTATTAAAGTAGGTCCTTCTATCTGCTTTGTCCCAGAGTTAAACATTTAGAAACTAAACAAGTGAGATTCAGAAGTATATATCTGAGCCATTAAGCTAAAACCAAACAAAACCAGACAGACAAATCAACAAAACAAGCCCGAGAGATGCTCAGTGGGTAAAGATACTTGCTACAGCCTGATGGATATGGATGACCTGAGTTCAATCTCTGGAACCCACGTACTGGAATAGGGAACCAATGTCCACAAGTTGCCCTCTGACCTCTGCCTGTGTGTTATGGCACACAATTACCTTCTAATATAGTAAACATAAAAGAAAATGAGAATTTAGAGAAAGCCTGAAAGTCAGAACTGGGTTATTTTTTAAATTTTACAATTCCCTCAAGGCACAGTGGCAGAGGCCCCACATCAGGACTGTCTGAAGAATAAAGCAGGTTTTACCAAGCGAGGACCCCATAACATTTGTTTCTTCTTGGCACATTTCCATTTGTCTTGAAAATTTTTTTATTGTTTTCTGAATTATCCCTTTCAAGATTATATTTGCTTATAGAGTTTTCATGTGATATTTTGGTATTTATTACAGGCATGGAAACCTATGAAAATTCTGAAATACATTTCTCTTCAAATGCCAGTTTCTTATCTCACCAAGTCTAGCGCTACTTTTAGCTTAGCTAAATTAATTAATTTAATTTAATATTAATGTTTTTAAAGACAGGGTCTCTCTACACAGTTCTGGCTGCTCCTTATGTAGACCAGGCTGGCCTCAAACTCACAGAGATCCTCCTGCCTCTGCCTCCTGAGTGCTGGGATTAAAGCCACGTGCCACCATGACAGGCTTAAATTTGCTTTATTCTTGAGCATTTCATACAGGTATATGATGGAACATAGTTGTACCCACTCTTATCTACTTGAAATTTTTTCATAGATGTTTTGCTTATCTCAGTTTACATGTGTAAGTGAGTGTTTTGCCTGCATGTATATGCACCATGTTCATGCCTGGTGACATTGGAAGTCAAGAACAAGAAGAAAGCTACAGCTTCCCCCTCTGTGTATGAGTTTCATATACCATTTATGTTCTATTAAGCATTTTCCTAGCTGAACAGAATAAGGTGCTGTTAAATATGCTCTATAGAAGTTGGATGGCATCCTTCAGGTCACTGGGAGCCATGTCTTCATGGCTCTGAGCCCTTTCACCTCTCTGGACCGCCTACACATGTCTCATGCAGGAGTCTGTTGACATTAGCGCCCTTTGGGTCCCATCAGGAGACCATCTGTTCGTAAGTCTTTGCTCTATAACAAACTGTCTGTTCCAAACTGTACGGGCTTTAAACAATTCTCTGTCTCCTGCTTCTATGCAGTGGATAAGTATTTCTCAGTCTAATTTTATTCGTGAGGCTGGGTTAGATGGAGACTGGCTGCCTGTACAGTCTAAGAGGATGCCAGTGATGTCTGTTGGTTGGTACCTCATGCATCGCTCTCATGTGCCTTCTTAGCTTGCAGGAGGCTAGGTTGCTTTCCCTACGAGGAGATCTACAGGGAAGCCTCCCTTGACATCAACCTGGCAGCCGTGAAAGCCTTTTAAGGTCTAGCTTCAGAGCCATAGCAATTTCCCTAGAGCACATTGCTTTTTAGAAGGCAAGGCCAGACTCCAGCTGAGGGGGAAACTTCTTATGGGAGAAGAGGGTTTGACCATGGCCTTCAAAGTACAATAGCAGTTTAACAATAAGCTTATCTTTCAGGGGCTGGCTAGATAGCTCATCTGGTAAAAGTGTGTGAGACGTGACTCTATTGTTGGATTTCAGAGTCCATGCAGATGGGAAGAACCTACTTTAAGAGATTTGTTCTCTAACCTCTACATACATGCCTCAGCAGCATATGCAACTCACCCCACCCCCTCACACACACTAAATAAATTAATTAAATTTTAAATTTCACATAGGGTTTTAGTGAGAACCTCCCCCCTCTCTTTATGTATAAGTTATTCCCTTATATCAGTGAGTGACTCTGTCCCTATCTCCCCTTTGGCAATGACAAGACATTTTTTTTAATAAAACAACTGGCTACTAGTATCTACTAGACAGCAAAACCAATGCTAATTTTCCTTCGGTTTATAGGACAGCTCTTCCGGTAAGAATTTGCTGTCTTGTTTTGGGGCAAAGTAGCTCTGCCTTACAAGGAATGTAACTGGCTGCCTGAGGACTTCGGTCAAGAATATTTCACAAACTGAAGTTATGTAAAAATTTGAAAGGATCATAAATTTCTTTTGGGATGGAAAGGGGCTTTAGGTACAAAAATCTGTCTTTCTATCATCCATTATTTACGAGCAAACAATTTTAGATAGAAGACAGACCACTCAGACCCTTTAAGATTCAAATGGAAACAATACTTGGGCTTTTGAGACTTTGCCTATTATTTTTAATTTTTGCCTCTCCTTCTGGCTTGTACTCCAAACCTAAGGGATGTATTTGCTTATGAATGTGTTAACTTGAACACATGATCACACAACTACACTTTTCACACCATGCTCTGCCTACTTTTGTTGGAAGTCTTTAAAGGGCTTTACTGCATTGTGTTAAAAGCTAAGAAGTGTGTATTAACTGGCCAAAGCCATTGATTCATTAAATCAGAAATAATTCACATCTAACTGGTGAGTTTTTCCAGTTGTAGCTTTTATATACAGTCTGATCTGATCAGACTTACAAAACCTGCTGTGGTTATCCTCCCAAATTGTCCTTAGAGATGCAGAAAACTTCATAATTTCCCCTCCAGGATAAAACAGAGTAAACTAAAAACTAGATGGGGTGAAGTGATGAGAACAGAACCCCAAACACGTCAACATTTCCTGAAACAATAATTCGATTACTGTAGGGCAGAGAAGGATAAAGGTATACAAGGAGTCCCAAGGCTAGGTATACAAGGAGTCCCATTGCCTCTAAAACAGAGTTTTAAAAGTTGATTGGAATGAGGGCTGTGCTTGGCTGTGTCACTCTGTTCTGTGCTCCCACTAAGGCCTGGCTTTGCTGCTGGTTTGGATGGCCACCATAGCTTCTTCGTCCTCGTCCTCACATCTGCTGCCTCCTGAAGGGATGTGATCACAGGTGTCTTATCGAATCTCCTCCCCACTGACAGAGAAGTTTGTGCTAATGACGAGGGCGGGAGAGTGGCTACATAATTTAAATTCTTAAGTAGAAGGGTATTGCATCAGCTCAGGCCCCAGGACAGAGGAAATGCTTGCAAATTCAAGAATCCATTGTGCTCAACAAAATAGCCTCCAGATCACTGATGGGGCCACTCCTGCTGCCCCAACAGCAGACTAATTCCTCTCCCAGCTTCAGGGGTGGGTATCAGAAGAGCAATATTTTACTGGTGAGAAACTGCTGAAATCTGCTTAACAAAGCAATTATTGATAACCTGTAATTGCTGCCCAAATCATAAACTTGTTAGTAATCCCTCATCTGAAGAATGATAGGTTACTTCTATTTCAGAGAAGACTAACAAATTATACTATTTCAGAGAATTATGTCAGAAAACAAAAACCCTTAAGCTGTGAAATGTCACCTCCACAAACTGAAATAACATTCCTGAAGCACTGTACACATTGTTTGCATTTTCTTTAGGAGCCTTAACCTTTGGCTATCTCACTTTACTACAGTAGCCATGGATAATAAAGCTGGTGCCTTTAATTTGTGTCGTCACAGAAATGAGACCCTTTCCTTGAGAGAAGGGCTGGGGAGCAGCTGGAGGAACTCTCTGGGAGAGCTGTCCTCAAGTAGGCATCTCAATGTGATGAGCATCAAGCAGGCTTCTGGGGCCTTGAAGTGGGTGTTCTGTTTCCTTTCCTTTTTTCTTTTCTTCTCGAGGCTCTTGCTCTTCCTTCTTATTTCAGAAGTAGGCAAGAGCAGCTTCTGTGATTCTGGCCTGAATCTCGAATTCTTGAAACTGTAAGGCGCTGGTTTTGAAGTGTAGCTGCAGCCACTGCCAGTGCACAAAGACACCTACATGGCTCACCCAGGTGGCCGAGCCGTTCTGTCTGTGGTAAGGCGCTGCTTCTTGTAGGAACAGGGAGAGTGGCAAGTAAAGACTTCCGGCAGCCTCTTTACCAGTCCACGTGACACGTGTAGAGGCTGTCATACCTTTTCAGAGCACACTTTAATGCATGACAGACAGCAGGAGCACAGTGGAAAGGTCAAGACTTAGATTTGAGAGGGGGTGATTTGTTTTTAGCCTGTTTTTTCTTTTTCTTGTAAAGACAGTCATGCCTAAGTTGTAGCATTATGATAACAATATCTTGGATGGCAATCATTTAGTTTTGTGGCTGTGCACTCCTTGGCATCCTATAATTGTAACTAACGGTTAGCTACATTGTTAAATGCATAGTCATCCAAGTGTGCTTTCTACTTTTTTCTTATATTTAGTTCTTAAAGATACTGTGGCTTTATTTCTGAAGCACCAATTGTAAAAGATTTGTCACTGGAATAGGAATCCCTGGAAATTCTAGCAAGGGGCACAGGAGAACCAGAGAGGTATCTAGTTTTTCAGAGCCAAATGTACCACATTGTCCTCGAAAGTTCCTGCAGCATCATGGTCTCCTCTCATCTGAGCATCATTTTTTAGATAAGGTAAAAACAGGCTCAAAGCATCTTCTGGGTTATCAGTTTTAAACCTAAGTCTAGCTGGAGAGTGCTGTCTGCACCAAACAGTGCTGAAACAGACAGAATCTGCGTCCTGTTTTTGCGTTCCATGCCACCAGGAACACCTTCCTTACAAACTATTCTTCTGAGGTGCCAATTCATTAAATGAACAGCACAGGCCGCCCCCAGGCACCTCATCCTTCAAGATGCTCCCATGTTGCCTGCATTCCTCATACTGCTCAGGATGGTTTGGGGGCCACAGAAAGCCCAACAACTGTTTCAGAGCATGCCGCCTGCAGTGTCAAAGAATTATGCGCAAATAAAAGCCTGAGAGGAATGTGTAAGATGCTAAAGTAAGCATCTTAAAGAATAGATAGGGAAGGGCTTAGAAGCTTTAAGCCACCCAGAAAAATCTGAATTAGAAAGAGAGCGGTAGAAAGTGGACCTGAACAGAGATGTAATACAAAAACACATGAAGAGTGGGTCTACGGCTCATAACCCAGTGGGGCAGAGTAATGCACAGATTCGAGATGGGATCTCTCCTTGATGTGCCGTGGTTTAGACAAGTCTCAAGAGTAAGAGTGAGAACATAGGCATGTATAAACCAAAGAAGTTATTAAATAACAGCCTCCCTCCCTCCCTCCTCCCCTCCCTCCCTCCTTCCCTCCCTGCCTGCCTCCTCCCTCCCTCTCTCCCTCCCTCCCTGCCTGCCTCCTCCCTCCCTCCCTGCCTCCTTCCCTCCCTCCTCCCCTCCTTCCTTCCCTCCCTGTCTCCCTTCTTCCCTCCCTCCCTCCTCCCTCCCTCCCTCCCTCCCTCCCTCCCTCCCTCCCTCTCTCTCTGCTTCCTTCCCTCCCTCCCACCCTCCCTGCCTCCTCCCTCCCTCCTTCCCTCCCTCCCTCTCTCCCTTCTTCCCTCCCTCCCTCCCTCCCTCCCTGCCTCCCTTCCTCTCTCCCTCCTTCCTTCCCTCCCTCTCTCCCTCCTTCCTTCTCTCCCTCTCTCCCTCCTTCCTTCCCTCCCTGTCTCCCTCCTTCCCTCCCTCCCTCCCTCCCTCCCTCCCTCCCTCCCTCCCTCCCTCCCTCCCTCCCTCTCTCTCTGCTTCCTTCCCTCCCTCCCACCCTCCCTGCCTCCTCCCTCCCTCCTTCCCTCCCTCCCTCTCTCCCTTCTTCCCTCCCTCCCTCCCTCCCTCCCTCCCTCCCTCCCTCCAGTTCTCCTTCCTTTTTGTTTCTCCTTCCTTTTTGTTTCTCCTTTTATTTTTTCCTTCTTTCCAGGGTCTCACTATATAGACCAGATTGGCTGTGAACTCAGAGATCCACCTGCCCCTGTGTCCTGAGTGCTGTGATTATAGACATGTGCCATCATGACCGGACAGACTTTGCTATTTCTATTTCATCCTTTCCTATGCCAATCACTGTAGCTTCATATCTGGGACTGAGGGGTGGGCTGTGTATGTGTGTACATGTCTCTGTGTATCTATGAGCATTTGTGTGTGTGCCTGTGTGTTAGAAATATTTAACATTAATTGCAGAATAACATTTCTGAGGTTTAGTCTCAGGTATGGTTAATTATTTTAGATTCTGCTTTTATGATCTATATATGATCTTACTATTTCTTTATTTTGCGTTCTTGTTCATTCACTCTGAAATCTAAACCGTCATTTCTAACTGTCCCGAGCATTATCGTTTCTGTGAGCTTTTGTGTTTTTCACCGTCATGGAATCTAGCAGGATGACTTGTATGTTCCAGTTTTCAGTAGCCAGATTCATTTAACTGAGTCTGTGGAAAGGAGTAGGGGACTCCAGTCCTGCCCTGCCTGTTGAGTTTTCTGAAAGCAGGGAACAGACTGAGTTTAGAACACTCCTTATTTTTTAATCAGAGTTTTACATCAGCAATGGGTGTGGATATGAATTATACTGATAATTCATATAGCTAACTGGCCTCTTTCCTTTACAAAGAAGCTTTACAGGTTGATTTCGCAGTAACAAATCAGGCTTCAAGGTTTCCCTGCCACTGTAGCTATCACCTCTGGATCTGTTTTTCTCTGACCAGCAGCCATTGACAGTAGAAGTCAGAGCACAGGTGGGAGCAGTTTCCCTCTCCCACTGAATACATTTCCTGTGTGAAGCTTTTCATTCCAAGGCTCCTTTAAGTCCTTCTTCTCTCCCCTCCATTTGCTAACTTCCGTTTGTGCTCTGTTCTCTAAGTCTGGAGGAACCCTCTTCAGAGCCCCCTCCCCCCAACACCCTCGTTCACCTCTGTGGTCCCCACATGTGACATTTGGAAAGATTTTGTTCTTTCCTCTTGCGGGTCCTAGATAGACATAGTCAGGAAAATTGCTTCTGTTGGTTAGAATGTCCATGGTCCAAAGCCATGATTCCTTTATTTCTTTATCAAGAAAGAATGTTCAGCAGCAATGTGTGTGTGTGTGTGTGTGTGTGTGTGTGTGTGTGTGTGTGTGTGTGTGTGTTTCTGTTTTTGTTTTAAAGACAGAGAAAGAAAAAGAATGCAAAGTTGGGTGGAGAGGATCTGGGAATAATTGGAGGAGAGGGAAACACCATAAAAATATAATTCAAAAAGTTTTCTAGCTGTGGTGGCATGATTTGCTGAAGGACAGAGGTAGGAGGATCAGGAGTTCAAGGCTAGCCTGAAATACTTGTTTTATAGCCAGGTGTGATGGTATACGCCATATTAACCCCAGCACTTGGGAGGCAGAAACAGGCAGATCTCTGTGAGTTTGAGACCAGCCTGCTCTACATAGTGTGTTCTAGGATAGTCAGGACTGTGTAGAAAGAGCCTATCTCAATGCTCCCCTTCCCCCCAGCAAAGAAGTTTTTAAAAAGAAAGGAAAAGAAAACCTTGATTCGACCCAAGAACCAAAGGACTTAAACAAATAGTTTGGAGTTTGGTACAGAAACAAGATACCCAGGACACGTTGGGGTTTCCTGAAAGAAACAGAGCTGGCTTGAGCCTCTAGGAACAAGGTCGGCATTGCTGTTCTAAAGGAATTGTGAAGATGCTTAGCTAAAGCCTCTAGTTCTAGAAAATTCCTTGGGTTACCACAAATGCTTAAGAGCAGCTCACAAACATGAAGCAATCAAGTTTCACAGGCCTTTCAGAGTGACTTATTTCAGGGGCTACCTGCCCTGTGAGAGCTCAGATCATTGTCAGCTGGGAATTCCAAGATGATGTCACGGGCAACCGAAACATGTGGTGAGGCAGCAGTGATGCCATCTACACTTTCTGGGTGTCATTTCTGACAAGGAATCAGAGCTTTCTGGCAAGAGGGTGCACTACAGGGTGCACAGAGAGTCATGTTGTGGCAACTTCCGCCCTGGAGCACATGCACAGCTTCCTGTTTTGCTCTGATAGTTTCCCCCTGGGCTTTCAGAGATGCAAAATTACCCACACAGAGGTAGGTTGCCCATGAAAAGAGCATATGTCTTATTTTTGGAAAGCTTTCTTTCACATTATCTCTGCCATTTTATTCTACAAACCCCGTTTCCTTTTGAATTTTATATCACATCGTAACAGTAGTGTCACCCACCCATGAGAACTTCTCTTTCCCCCTTTCAGGCTTATATTTCTTGTTACTTATTTTTCTTATCATCTGTAGGCACTGCTCTTTTTACTTTTTAATTTGTTGACAATAGTAATGGCCTTCTTAAGGTCTTGTGGTAGACTTTTTTAATTCATTAGGCCAACCATTCGAAAATCCTTGTGAATGTTACACTTTACATTCGTTCTGCTTCCAAGTTGTGTACAGTTTGGGTAGGGAACTATGCTTGTAGAAACAGCAATGAAAATAAAAGATGATTGCTCCTACAGAGGGGGAGGAGGGAGGGCCACACACGCATGCCATGTGCTTTGGGGCCACTGTATACACTGTAGGCGTTCACTTGTGGAGGCCCTTTTGTTCAAGCTTTCCCATCAAATTTTATTTTGAAATCCTAGGATTTTTTTTTCATATAACTTGTATGCATGTGTGTGTGTGTGTGTGCATCTGTGTGTATGTGTGTGTTTGAGTGTGAACGTGTGTGTGTGTGTGTGTGTGTGTGTGTGTGTGTGTAAGTATGTGCTTTTTTATTTGGTCTCAAACTTTCATGTTCCACGGAATCTATTATATCTCTTGCTATTTTTCTTTAAGACATGCCGTCTTTACATGTGTGTAAATGTGTAAGTGTGTGTGTCTGCATGTGTATGGCAGTCAGAGGGCAACCTGAGTGTTTTTCTGCCCTCTTCTTGCTTGAGACAAGCTTGCTTTCTGATGTACACACCAGACTGGCTGCCCTGTGAGCTTTTAGAGTTCCTGCTGACTCTGCTCCCTATCTTCCTGACTGGTGCTCTCTTATGTGAGCTTTGAACTCAGCTCCTCATGCTTGTGTACCATGTGCTTTCACTCATTAAGTCACCTCCCAAGACTCTCTCTGCCTTTTCTTTCCTCTTACTCTGTTATGCTTGTTGAGATAGGGTCTTATTATGAAGCACTCGCTGGATGGGGCAGGCTGACCTGGAACTCACAGAGATCTGCCTGCCTCCGACTCCTCAGTGTGGAGGTTAAAGGAGTGTATCACTATACCTGATTTCTGTTTGCTTGCTTGGTTTTTGTTTTTAACAGCTAATTCTTTCTGGGTCTTGTCACAATCGTAAAGGAACTGAGGCAAACTCCGTTGTTTCCTCCAATGTGTAGTTATACATATTAAAAATACAAATTAAAGCCAGTGTGTTATTAGTATACACTTGCTGGAATGGTAGAATTATGACACACTGTGAATGGGAATACGAAAAAAAAAAAGCCATGTCAGGATATAATCTGGTGAACACGTGCCTCACCCACATCTTTAAACACGTGCCTCACCCATACCTTTCCTGCTTACACTTTTAGATCTCACACAAAACAAACGAAAGCATCTATTAAGAACACTGCTTATAAATGTCAACAGCATCCTTGTCACAGCAGCTAACCATTGGGATGCCCATCAGTGGAGAGTGGACACACAATAGGTTGCCTCAACAGTGGAATCTAACGCAGTCAGCATCGGAGATATTCATATCATGGTTACACACACCTGATTAGACTACTCTCAAAGCACAGGGCTAAAAAGACTTTCTATACGCTGTCTTTCATGCCAACTTCTAGAGTTGACAGAAACTTATCAGCCACGCACGAGGCAGGTCATGGGTCTGTGCAGTGGTATGAATGTATAGCTGGTGTCGCTCATTCATCTGCTGTCGTATAATTGCCCTGTGACAACATTAGATGGAGATCAGCCTCTGGAGGACAGTTAAGTCAAGAGGGCAAAGTTCTCCTTGACCTTAAAGCCCTTTATTCCAACCAGGAGGCCTCGCTCGGAGAGACCTGCCTGGCTCTTCGCACTGAGTGAGGACTGGTGGAAGGAGCCCGACTAGACACTGTGTCTGCTGCTGGATCTTGGACTTTCCAGAGTCAAAAACTGTGAGGAAAAGTACGTTTGTCACACACTTTGTATTTGATATAGAGGCTGTACTGACTGCAGTGAGGAAGAAACATTTGGAAGAGCTCTTTATCTTGAGGGAGTCTCTGTCAACACTCCATGAGGGTACATTTAAGATTTGTGCACTTCATTACATGTAAGTAATATCTCCATAGAAACCGTGAAAACAGCCTTAGGTGGTAGGGTTTTGGCAACTAACTGGATAGGAATATGCTATGTTGTTTAAGTATGGAGTTTGTATGAAGTGTCTCGGGTTCAAGTCATAGCTGGGAAATGTCTTAGCTGTGACAATTTGGTGGGTGACACACACTTCTTGGACTTGAGCTTTCTCTTTATAGGACTGAAACAACACAGTTGATGCTTTAGGAATGCCTGCATCAGGCTTGTGAGGAGGGCTGACACAGTGTGTTGAGAAATTAATACCACTTTAATAATCTCTTCCACTCTTTTTTTTCTACTTGTTTTTTAGTTGAGTGAAGTGTCAACTGTGATTCGGAGGTTTGAATGCTGGTGTTTGCAAAGCTGACACATTGTGAACAAAAATACAGAACATAAGAATAAGATCACACCCAAGAGAGAACTTGAAGCACTTTAAAACCTGATGGGTTTAGACAAACAGATCACTGGCAGTAATAGGTCAGGAATCTGAGGGAAATGGAATGCAGTTTGGGATTTGAGGGATGGTAAGCTGCTAAACCAGAACTCCAGGAAAACAAAAAGAGGAAGAAGGAGGAGGAGGAGGAGGAAGAGGAGGATAAGGAGAAGGAAGAGAAGGAGGAGGAGGAAAAAGAGGAGGAGGAGGAGGAAGAAGAGGAGAAGGAGGAGGAAGAGGAGGAAGAGGAGGAGGAGGAAGAAGAGGAGAAGGAGGAGGAAGAGGAGGAGGAGGAAAAGGAGGAGGAGGAGGAGGAGGAGGAGGAGGAGGAGGAGGAGGAGGAGGAGGAGGAGAAGCTTCTCCTGTATTGGTTGCTATCAGTACTCTTATCATGGCTAACCTCAAGTTACCAAACCGGTTTGCAGAATTCCTGAATATTTACTGTCATCTCTTCCTGGTGCTTGCCAGCCCAGAACACTGCCTGACCAGAGCATTCACTGAGGCGGAGACCGAGAGAAACAGACTTTTTTTTTTTCCTTTGCAAGGGTCTGTTTGCCTGCCAGATACTTTGAGTTTAATTAAACTCTTTTGCAATGCATCTCCATCTCCAAGCAGCTTTCCAAGTGTGCATCTTTTTCTGTAGTCACAGAAATACCTTGTTTTCTCGTGGCCACTGCTTTCTCAGAGGTCTGTCTTTCTGTCATGCAGAAGCTATACTTGGTGAAGATACTCAGGTGTCAGCTGTGCTACCCAGGCTGGGATTCCCTCACAGCCCCACACCAAGTTGAGCCCCATTCTTGCTTTTATCTTCTCATTCTTCAGGTTAGGCACTTGCCTTATATAGGACCGGATTGTAGTCCGGGCTGGCCCGGAACTCAGAGATCCACCCGTCTTTGCTTTCTGAGTGCTGCTGGGATTAAAGGAGTGTGCCAACGCCACCACCACCTGGCTGAAAGGGACACTTTGAAGGCACACACACCATCCCTGACAACCCTGTCAGTGCACTAGACTGTTGGTGTGAACAGGCTTTTGCTGTGAACCTCTGGAATGCTGACAAGCCAGCCCACCCTTAACTGAGATCATTGATCTATTGATCATTTGGCCAATACTCCATAGGGAATTTTATGGCCGAGATGCCAACTAAGATGGTATATTACATGTAAAGTCCCAGCATATTTTTTTTTAAAGACAAGGTCTTACTATGTGGTCTTATTATGTGGTCTTACTATGTGTCTCCTGTGTCTCCCTAACTAAACCAGGATGGCCTCAAACTCAGATATCACCGTGCTTCTGCCTCTTCTGATGATCTGGTCAAAGGCATAGGCTGCCAAGCCCACTCCATTACAGGAGGTTCTTTGTTCTAAGAGTAATAGCAATATGAAATATTGGTCTAAAGATGTCACCCTTCAACATTATCTTTGATAGCAAAATAAAACAATACAATCTAGATGCTCACAATTTCTCAGTAAATGTAACAAAACAACACAATGTTACCCTCAGAATGAATTCTCCTAACTCATATTTACATGAACATATTTATACTATACTGAAATATTGCATTTTGCATTCAATTCTACAAGGAATGTGTAGAGAGAAGCAACAGGGATGCATTTCTCAAGCGGTCAGTGGTGGAATCACATGATCACCTTTTCCTCTCTGTGCACTTACAGACTTTTTTACATGACAAGCAATTGATATTTAAGAAACTCTGACACGTTCTCCTCCCCTCTCCTCTTCACCCCTCCTCTTTCTCCTGACTCCCTCTCCCCTCCCTCCATGTTCCCAATTTGCTCAGGAGATCTGTCCCCTTCCCCTTCTCCAGTGGACTCCTTGTCCCGTGGTGTGGATTGTAGGCTTGTTATCTTTGCTCTATGTCTAACATCTATACAAGAGTGAGTACATACCATGTTTGTCTTTCTGTGACTGGGTTACCTCACTCAGGATGGTTTCTTCTAGTTGCATCCATTTGTCTGCCAATTTCAAGATTTCATTCCCCCCTCCCTGCTGAGTAATATTCCATTGTGTAAATGTACCACATTCTCTTTATCCATTCTTCAGTTGAGGGGCATCTAGGAGTGGGGAAGAGAACATAAGGGATCAGGAAAATTGAGGTAAGGGCATGAATAGAAGAGAGCAAGAAAAGAGATACCATAATAGAGGGAGCCAGTATAGGTTTAAAGAGAAATCTAGCACTAGGGAAATGTCCAGGGATCCACAAGGATGACCCCAACTAAGAATCTAAGCACTAATGGAGAGGCTACCTTAAATGACCTTCCCCAATAATGAGATTGATGTCTACTATCTTATATGCCATCCCAGAGCCTTCATCCAGTAGCTGATGGAAGCAGAAGCAGACACCCACAGCTAAACACTGAGCTGAACTCCTGAATCCAGTTGCAGAGAGGGAAGAGTGATGAGCAAAGGGTCAAGACCAGGCTGGAGAAACCCACAGAAACAGCTGACCTGAACAAGGGGGAGCTCGTGGACCCCAGTTTGACAGCTGGGAAACCAGCATAGGACTGAACCAGGTCCCCTGAATATGGGTGTCAGTTGGGAGGTCTGGGCAGTCTATGGGGCCTCTGACAGTGAAACTAGTATTTATCTTTAGTAAACAAATGGACTTTGGGAGACAATTCCCCATGGTGGGATACTCTCTCAGCCTTTTTCCTCCTAGGCTCCGATAAAGGAAGGGGTTTCAAAAATTAAAAACAAAGCTTTCTGAGCCACAGAGTAGTTTTTAATATATATATATATAAATATATATTCTGTACCAGTGAGAATATCCCTAACGTACAAAGTACTTTCAATTTCTAGATAATTTAAATATTTAATTCCCCTTGAAAATATGCCTGTTAACACATTCTTATGTTGTACTCTCCTAGTACTTTATTGTGGCAAATTTGTAATACGTGAAACAATTAAAACAGCAACATAGCAAATATTCACAGATATGCCAGTTTGATTTATAGTTGGTATTTTAATGTCCTTTCCTTACATGTCAATTTATCTATCAGCCCATTTTGGTTTTTGACATATTTTATGTAGGTAGCAGAGATCAGAACATACATACATACATACATACATACATACATACATACATCTCCTCTCACCTTCTTGGGGTAAAATCTCTTTGCAGTGGAATAAACACATCTCATTATCATAAAGCAGGTTTTGACAAATACCTATTTCTGTGTTATCTAAACTTCTGTCAAGATGCAGAACACTGCCAGCCCCAGGAGATGCCCTCACGTTCCTTTGTGGTAAATCCTGTGCTGCCTGTCTGGAGACAATAGTGTCCTGATTTGATCCTCCAATGAGATCCTTTGGTCTAGAACACTGGTTCTAACCTTTAATACAGTTCCTCATGTTGTGGTGACCCCCAGCCACACCATTATTTTCATTGCTACTTCTTTTCATTGGTACTGTTATACATTGTACTTTCATGTGTGAATCTGTCTTTTCCAAAGGTCTTAGGGGTCATGGCCCACAGGTTGAGAACTGCTAATCTAGAGCTGTGTGTAGTGGAACCCTACACTCTGCAGCCAGTTGTGAATCTGCTTTCACCCAGCAAAGCATGTTGCCTGCTTCATCTGTGCTAGGTTTTATTTTAAGGCAGTTTGTAACAGGCTGTCTAGCCATTGCTTGGGGATGATACCTAATCATCCTACACTTTAATGCCAGCACCATTTTCTTAAAGTCTTTCTGTAGACATCTGTTTTCATTGCTCTTAGGAACATATCTAAGAGTAGAATTGCTGGATCAGAGGGCAGATATGCATTTAGCTTTTAAAATATCCCCAAGGTTTCCCCATAAACCCAAATCCTAGGCTTGTGTAAGAATTCATTCTCACCCCATAGAGAACTCCCTTTAGAGATCTAGGTGGTAATTACTAAAGACTCCAGTCTTAATTACCTTCATCCTGAGGGCCAAAGTTTCTCTGCCCTGTTTCCCTCACTCCTCACCCTCTATCTCACCTATAGGGTTGGGGAATTACTTCATACCTTCTAGGAATGCTTGTCACACACTTTAGGCTGCAGGCCATTTCACCTTGTGATCTGCAGACATTTTGAAGGAAGGAGATATTTGCCTGCCTGGCCTTCTGTTTGGAACAAACACCTGTGCCATGAAAACTCAATGAGAGGCATGGTAGAAGGGATCACATGACATCTCTGGGTATTAGTAAGCGATTGATAAGAAGGATACCAATTTTACTGGGCTTGTGGGGACTAGTGAGTTGATTTTTAAATGGTAGCTAGAAAAAATGCTCAACGCACAGAGAATACACATGGAACAGTACTCTTTTCTTTGGGTCATAAATACAACTTCATAGAACACTCATGCTTCCTAAATTAATGTCTGTCTTGCTATGTGAAAATTTCCCTTAAACCACACCACGGAAGGCAATCCACAACAGCAGTAATTCAAGGGGAGCTGCTTCGCTCAGTCCTAGAGCTTTGTCATTCAGAACTCGGCGGAAAGTCAATCGTCCAGCATCCCCTCCCTCTACAACTAAAGACCCCATCCTCCCTCCCACGTTTTGTAGCCCCAAGCCCATCTTTGTCCTTTGCTGGTTATGGTTTAAACCACCCTGGGGAAAGCTGCACTACTTGAGACAGAAACCCTTCTCTCACTGTGGCTCTCTCTTTTAAATTAGAAGAGTAATTTAGTTCATGGTGGTTCTACATATAATTCGACTGATCTTATATTCAGTTGCTTTATTCAAGAAAGGGATGCACTTTTCTGTGGATGCAGAAGCCAGGAAACCTTAACATTTCTCCTCATCGGTGCTTATGACATTGCTGAGAACCACATATCCAGAAGTATTGTATCCTACATCCTCTAGAGGGACGTCACATTTCCTTCCCGAAAGGCTTGAAGTGTATCCCGAGAGCTGCTTTCTGAGGAAAAGGTGAAATGGTGTTCAAGGGTCTTCAGAGGCAGTGAGCACGTGGCTGGTTTCCTTCAGTGGATCGCCTTCCACCACTCAGCTTATTTTCTGGAGTCAAGTTAAAATCTTCCCCTCTCCTTACAACATAGAGAAGTCGTGCTTGTGAAATCGGAGGAGAGAATTGACCAGTGCGACCTGCTTAACATGTTTACACGCTTCATTTCAGCTCAAGGATTTCAAACCACATCATTATTGTGCCGAGAGATACTGAACTGGAAAACACCGGCATCGCTTTGCCTCCTGCATTGATTTTTCCTCTCCTTCAGCTTCAGGATGGGAAGGCATCAGTGGTCATCTTGGTCATTTCCTTGTGACCTCCAGCATGGCTTGCATTTTAAATTGAATTTGGTTGGTGTCTGTGAGCGGAGCGTGGAAATCCACAGGGTGTGGAGGGAGAACTAGATAAGTCCAGTTGGTACTGAAGAAATGCTTTTGTAAGCAGAAAAAAAAAAGAGATGATATTTGGTTAAAAAAAAAAAAAATGAGTGTTGTTTTCCCTGGTTTCGGCATCTGTTTGCACTCACAATGGCCGCTGTGTTTTTCTGTACCTGGTAGGTGGCCTCTCCATGTATCGAGGAGGCACTGCGTGAAAATGTGCCTCCTTATGTCAGAGGGAAATTTGCTTTTCCGTCTTCGCCTGGCTCTTCCGTGCCTCCCTTTGTTCTAATCATACACGAGAGGAGAAAAGCCGGTGTTACCAGCAACAGCTTTCTTCTCCAGCCACTGCTTTGCAGTTAATAATTCAAACGGATCTTTTACAAACTCATTTTCTTCTTAGAAATGGCCTTCTTGCTAACAGTCTGCTCTCCAGTTGTAGTTTATCAAGCAGCAGATCCACTGTAAAATGTGATGACTAGATTTCATGTGTTTTGCCACCCCCTAAGAATTCATTGCCCACAGAGCTTCCACTGCTGTTCTGAGAGACGGTTTAATTTTTGTGGTACGTTGATTGATAACTGGGCTCCCTGGTAGCATGGTCTTCCTTGAATAGGACTGCTGTTTTCTAGGTCTCAGATCCCCTGAAGATGCTCCATAACTCCCTGTATGAAGCAAATCTTCTACACCCTAATAGTAATATCCCCAATCCCAAACTGAGCAAAACACACACACAATATCTCTGTGTTTGTAGGCGATAGGACATGGGGAAGGAGTTTCCCTTTGGTCTTAGGTATGATGGAATCAGAGAGGCAGAAAAACGGCCCAACAGCACATAAACAAGCAAACAAAAAGCCAGAAGGTATTTTTTGCAGTTCTGAAGAGGTGCAATCGGTCTCTTCTTCACTTCTTGACTAGTTAGTTTTCTGTGGCTCTCCAGTGAGCTATGTAGCTTCCTGCTGTGTACCTGCAAATTAAAAAATAATATCAATAACAATAACAAATAGAGGATGGAAATTCAGACTTGGCAAAGAACTGTAATAAAAAGGAAAACAAAGGCAGAGAGTTTTGAGTCTCCAAACCATGAACCTACCTGGTCATCAAGTTTAAAACAAAACACATGATTTTCAAAGGTAGGAAAATTTCTGCTCATACACTGTTAGACACAGTGACCAGTTCCCATAAGTAAATTTACTAAGTGTCCAGTATGGATGACGGCTTGGTAAAGCCCCAGATGGTATTTTAGTTTGAAATAAGTTCTTAACTGTCCAATACATCTGATGACTTTGGCAGTCTTTTTAATCCCCAACCATGTGCTCAGTGACTGGTAACATTAAGGTACCGGTTCTAGTGAAATATCTCACCTTACTTTAGTAATGACTCCATGTGGTATTGCTGGAGTCATTCTCATATCTGTTTTTATAGCTACTCTTATTTGGCAGACCTCTTTTATTTGGGGTAAGTGAGATGGTTGGATTATATCATATCTATACATTCAATGAGCATTACTGTTTCAAAAAGTATTTACTGAATATGCTTCAGGCACTGGGCACCAGGGCTCAGTAATGGGTGAAAAGGAAAACAGCAATGCCATCTATCATCATCCATCCTAGAGAGATGTATGGACAGGACAATGAAAGGGATGAAATGGGCAGTGACATGGGAAAGAGGGAAAAGGGAAGTTTTGGCATAGAGAAAGGTGGCTTCATGAGACTGTGATTTTGATTAAAGGCCAGAAGAAAGTATCATTCTTTAGGCAGGAATCTGGTAGATCAGCAATTACTGAAAAAGCAACAGAAATACAAAGGCCAGAACACTGGGACATTCCTGGCATGTTTGCAGGGAGAAGCAGAGGTGAAATGACTAGAGTAGAGGCCACAAAAGGAAGATTGACAGATAATGAAGGTTAGATCGTGTAGGATCTTGGGAGTCATAGGTCGAACGCTGGGTTTTGCTTTGAGTTCCTTGGAAAAACATTGGGAGTTTTCATGCAGAAAACCGAAATGATCAGATTCATGATTTAATGGGATTATACTGGACAATGTTTTCTGCAAATGGCTAAAAACAATACTGGTGTTGATGGAGAAAGATACACTAGGAAGCTACTTAGATTATCCACACAAGGCTGAATCAAGGTGATGGTTGTTGGGTAATAAATAATGAAGTGTTGAATAGCACCCCTCCCCCACCCAGGAAGAGACAATAGGACTTAGACAATATCAGCAAGGTAAGGTCACAGCACAGAATAAATTGATGATAGTGGTTAGGAGTACATGTATGGATTCTATAAAGGTATTGATTTGAATAAATTGGAAAATGAGTTAATAGTAGATGAAAAGCAACAAGAACAAAACCCCAAAACCCTTCAGTAAGCATTTTATAATATGGAGTATATGTAAAGTTCATGATTTTGGGCAGGTTAAGATGGATATCTACATGGACCTATCAGGTATGTATGTATCTGAATATCTGAGTCCAGAGATAAGAGAAGAACCCATGTTGGTGATGGAAAATTTCATATCATCAGCATATGAATGGTATTTAAAATCATGATACTGGATGGCCATTCCTGAGGTCATCTCTTAGAGAAGGGGTTATGGGCTGAGTCTTGAGGTTCACAGAGAAGAAAAACAGTCAATGTTACAGACAAGGTAGATTGATAACTGTATCAAAAGCTGCTGAGGAGCCGATAAGGTAAAATCATCAGATGTGACTTAGCCTTTGCATTTAACAATAGAATCTACTGTCAACCTTCAGGAGGACTCAGAGTCTGCAGCCATCCAAGGCAACATCTCTAGCTCTGTGTGACAAGCTTCAGATGGCTTCAGATTGAAGCAATTTATTTGAAAGTAGGCTGTAGCAAGAGAATTAGATGCTGAAGAAGAAAAAAACGAAACCCCTTCCACTACCATCCTATGTACTGATGTACTGAGAAGATGTAAGCAAACAAGCAAGCAGACAGGATATATCTGCACAGCAATATCACAGGTAACAGTCTCCAGCAGGAATCACGACAACCAGGAAAGAGGCCCTGCAGAAAACGTGTGTGCTCTTTGCAGTGTCAAGATATTTATCATATTTGTGGCCTTGGAAAGATCAAGAGGCAGAGGAAAATAAAGTATTTCTTCATCTTTTGGGAAACAAAATAAAAGTTATAAAACCAATTAAAACTAGATGGAATGCAGTTGTGAGGGCGCATACAGCACAGAGTAGTGTGAAGTCTTAACTCTATGTGTATGAGTGTTTTGCCTGTATCTGTGCACCACTTGTGTGCCAGTGGAGGTCAGAAGAGTAGTTGGATGCCCTGAAATGACTAACAGACAGTTGTGAACTAGCATGTAGGTGCAGAGAATGGAACCAGGTCCTCTGGAAGAGCAGCCAGTGAGTGCTCTTAACTGCAGAGACATCTCTCCAGCCTCTAAGCATTTAATTTTGATTCAGAAGGTATGAGCCTCCATCTGATTGGAATGAGAATTGGTAAAATGGGAGAGGAACAGGAATGGATGACCAGTTGAGTTCAGAACTGGAAAGTATGGCTGTTACCTCATGACAAAAGGAAAGGCACATATGCAGAAAGGAAAATGCTATTACTGATTTGTGTGTGTGGAATTACGCTTCTGGCTGTCTAAACCATTCAAACAACAGCCTCTTATGGGTAGGCTGTTTCAGAGCTTAGTGATACAGGACAGGAGGTTCTAACCCTCAGGGCAGAGAGGAGCATTAAGCACATCATTTCAGGATGGTCATTTGATATCTTTGCCAATGTTACTAATGGTGGATTTATGACTAATACCTGACCGATCTAGAGTGGAGTGCAGTGTGGAAAGTAAGTAGAAAGGAAGATGAAAATAGGACAGGAGAGGCACAATTAGTTTACCGTATGTTCTTTAATGACCCCTTGCTGGCTTTCAGCTCTCAAATCTCTGGGAGTGAACCCCTAAGCTGGCTGTCAAACACCATGCATGCATGATGCAAAGGACTGACTGACTAATACCTTGACACTTCTAGGACATTCTTCACGGCTGATGCCTCTAATACGCCTCTAAGACCCACGCGTCTTTTCCTCCCACTCCAACTTTATTCTATGGTTGTATTTGTCTCCTAGTGTTGATTTTTTTTTACCCCTCTTTTCCAGAGTACCTCAGATAAGAGCCCTGTCCCAACTTCTCAAGACTGAGCTCCTGTAAGGGAGGAGAGGGCATTAGGTGTTCCCAAACCACGTTCTCCTTGTGCAGAGCAGGGACAAAACAGTGGTCAGGAGATTTATTAGAGGCTCAGTACTATAGCAGCAGAATGGGAATGGCAAGGCCATTTCTAGTGAGTGAATTATCTTATAAATACCTGTGATACCTCCTTAAGCCTCCATTACTTTTTGTAACGCAGTAAATAATGTACTACGATCTACAGTTTGTCTATAGTGTCATGAGCTATGGAAATTACCCTACTGGGAATGTTTTCAGAGCATTTGTCCACCTGAGCAAATATCACAATTATCTCTCTTAAATGGAGGCATTTGAACAGCCAACCCTACCAGGAAGTGAGAATGGTAATTATGTTGGTAATTGCCTTACCATTTAGCCTGAAGCCAACTCTGAAATGAAGATCTGTATATACCTGATTGATTAGACAAGGATTCCCAGAAGAAACCAGCAAAGGAGTGGGGGCACAAGGGCGTGGAACAGGCCAAAGTTAAATGAAGTTGATTTCATGAGGAGTCCCAGAGTTCCACAGCTGCAGCCTAGCCCTTACAAGGAACCTTAAGGTGTGCACTGAGTTGTCACAAGACCAACTAAAGTTTGTATTCTTCCATTATTTGTCTTTGCTGACCAAGGCCATGTAAACTTTCAAGTACTTCTCCATCAACAGCCCTCTGATTATCCCAGAGGAAGGGATTCATGGGTGGGTAAAGCTGTAGATAGAGGAAGGAATGGATGGAATAGTGAAGGGTCTCACGAGGTGTGGGAAGGGCTCGTGCTGTTTGCCACAGCTTCAGAAACACTCACATGAGACTTTGTAGGGCCTGAAAAGCTGTGTGTGTGTCTGTGTCTGTGTGTGTCTGTGTGCATGTCTTTCTGTGCATGTGTGTCTGTGTGTCTATGTGAGTCTGTGTGTGTCTCTGTGTGTGTCTCATCTCTCTCTCTCTTCTCTGTGTGTGCGCGTGTGTGTGCGTGTGTGTGTGTGTGTGTGTGTGTGTGTGTGTGTGTGTGCATGCACGCGCATGTGTGTTAACTTATGTAGTTCTCACAGTGTCCCTTTGATTTCCCTCCTTGTGGATGTACTGTTCCAACGGGTCAGTACCAAACAAAAATTCAAATTTTGGTCTGTCAAAAGGCCATGCCCCAGATACATGTCTCTTTGTTTATCCTGTTTTTCGCTGGTCAGCATAACCATCAAGTGAGGTGGACAAAAGGAATCAGAATGTTGACACAGGAGGAACAGCTATGATAAAAGTTTGTCGCTAAGCAATGTGTAGTTGAGAATGAGGGAGGGTTATTTCAGGGGCAGAAAAAGTGATGCCTGAGAGGAAATTTGGGGATAGTTCTCAAGTTCATGTATGTAGCATGTAAGATTCCGCCAGCCCGCCAGTCTGGGCCCACAGCCGCGCCAGCCCCAAATAACATTCAGAGACTCTGTATTTGATACAATCCTGTTGGCCAATTACCATTATTGTTTATGGGCTAGCTCTGTCTTAGTTATTAACCCATTTCTACTTATCTAAGTATTTCCACGTGGTCGTCTTATCGGGGAGCCGCACGGCAGGCGTCCTGCTCCTTCCCTGGCTACATCTTGACTCCACCCTACTACTTCCTCTTTCCTCCTTCTGGGCGCTTAGCCCCGCCTATCTTGTTTCCTATTGGCCACAGGGCTTTATTAACCAGTATGAGAAACATACATACAGAATAACATCTCCCATCATCTCCTCTTTTCTGTCTAAAGTAAAAGAAGGGGTTTAACCTTAACATAGAAAAATATATCATACAACAGTTATCAAATAAGAATCACAGTTAACAATATTTAGTCCATTAACATTTTGTAAGACTTAAAGAAAATATCATCTATCCTATCTTTGTCAGTCTAAAGACCTATATGTAACTTATTTTTAATCCTAACTAAGAAAAACTATAATCATAACTATCTGTCTTCAACTCCTTCAAAGACCACAGAAGGATAATATATATACTCTAGAAATGACAGAGACAATGCATTGCCTGGTCAGTCACCCGAAGTTCTTCTGTAATGTTCCATCTTCAGCCCATAGGCCATAATGTGTGTCCAGACTCCTCAACAAGGCAGGAAACTTTTCTCTGTGTCCTGTAGACTATCTGGCTGTCTGGCGGCCTCTTCCATGAAACAGGAATCCTGTAGCAATGTCCATCTTGCATCAGCAGTTACCTTTTTGTGGGTCCTGCATGTCCAGTTTCTACAACATAAAGTCAAACAGTTCAGAAGAGCAGTACCTTGCCCAAATGGCTAGTCTTGCCATATTAGAAGCAAACTCCATAATGTGTTTCTTCGATGTCCATCTTCCTTTCTTCTGTAGGTGGTGTTACCAGGAGCAGTTGTGCCTCACTGTCAAGAAAAACCCTAAACCATTTTAAAGGCCATATTCTGTAGGTCTTTGAAAGGTTTGAAGGATGCCTATTCATCTCAAATACATCTTTGTATATCTAGAAATCCTAACTAACTTAATTCCAAGTTTTGACTATCATAGGTAATTCTCTAATCTGTACTAAATTATACATTACATTTTCCAATGAGCTATGTAAACACAATACCTAAACAAGAGGAGGAATATACATATTACAAAATTGACCTTAAATTGTATCAATAAAAGAAAATCCATTTCAAAGCAAAGTATTCATATCTATACCATAGTTCCCTTTTTACCTTTAAAAAGATTGGTTGTGGTCATTAACCATTTATAACCAAGCCCATTTAAATGAAAACAAACATTTATAAACAATATTTGGGAATTTGGGCGTTGTTCTTTCCAAACTACTTCCTGCTGGTATAGGGCGCTGTCATGGGGTTCCAAAGAAGACGCAGAAATCTTGGCAGTAGTCTGCAAGGCTTTGTCTCAACTGCTTTGAATGTTGGATCACCTGGGGAGTTGTTTCAGGGGGTCTGGCTTGATCAAACCACATAAGTCTGGAAAGAATCCATAGCTTTTCATTTTCTGTGGAAACAAAAATAGAAATCCTTTTCCCCAGTAACTTGTCCTTAGGCTTGAATTTTGGAGTCAAAGCATTTTTAAAATATATAAATTGAATTAATCTAGCAGCATTTCTTTTATCAGTAGTTATTTTCTCAGCAATCAAATAATTTAAAGACAACAGAATCGCGTATAGTATCCAAAATTTCTCTGTGCTTTCCATCTTTACGTGGCTTTTTTATTACTCTATTTATTCTACTTCTATTTTTACATATTTTGAGACAGGGTTTCTCTGTGTAACTTTTATCTGTCCTGGAATTCACTGCATACCAGGTTTACTTTGAAATCACAGAGATCTGCTTGCCTCTGTCTGCCGAGTGCTGGGATTAATGGCGTGTGCCATTACATCCATCCATTTAAGTCCTTTTTTCTTTTTAAACCATTGTATCCCGTTTCTTTTTCTCTCCCAAGCCAGCGTATTTTTTAAAACACAGTGTAAACCTTCATTGCAGCTCTTGTACACACCAATGAATTGTTAGCAGAGCTCTTTAAAAGCGAGGCGGTTTTTGCCGCTTATGCTAATTTTGGAAACCTCTCTTAAAGGAGCCGTGCAAATCTCTGTCTACAGCAAAACAAATCCAACCAAGAAAATGCTGCTACTAAGAAGTCTTGCTAGTCTCTGTTCCTTTGTTTCTAAAACATTTCTTAAGCTCTTATTAGTTTTAAGTGAAAGTTCTTATAGCCATGTTGGGCGCCATTTGTAGCATGTAAGATTCCGCCAGCCCGCCAGTCTGGGCCCACAGCCGCGCCAGCCCCAAATAACACTCAGAGACTCTGTATTTGATACAATCCTGTTGGCCAATTACCATTATTGTTTATGGGCTAGCTCTGTCTTAGTTATTAACCCATTTCTACTTATCTAAGTATTTCCACGTGGTCGTCTTATCGGGGAGCCGCACGGCAGGCGTCCTGCTCCTTCCCTGGCTACATCTTGACTCCACCCTACTACTTCCTCTTTCCTCCTTCTGGGCGCTTAGCCCCGCCTATCTTGTTTCCTATTGGCCACAGGGCTTTATTAACCAGTATGAGAAACATATATACAGAATAACATCTCCCATCACATGTAAGTTTTTAACACAGAATAGATTGACTAGCTGTACATGATGTCATGACACCTTAGAATAAAGTAGACACTCCCTTGCTATTATAGCAGGAGGGGTTTCAGATGGACTAAAGTGAGTGCTCAATTCAGGGAGCCCTGAATTGAAATTCTACAAACTCAATTTTAAAGGAAGAGTAAAGAAAAGAGGAAGGAAAAACAGTGAAAGGCAGAAAGGCTGTCTGTCCGTCTGGTGGTGTGACTGTATGGGCTGTTACCCTGATGTTATGGGATATTACAGCTGCTTCACACCTGCGGCCTCCACAGAGGGGCCACCAGTGAAAGCAGCGATGCCACCAGAGTCGAGGCTGCTGGGAAGCTTCTGGCAGTCTGGACACTGTTGGAGTCATCATTCATTTGTGCCCAAGAAGACACGCACACTGGTCCTTTCCGGTCTGGTGGTTTGCCTCTTAATGAGAACTCTCTCGTTCCTTTTTTGTCCCTTCTCTCCCTCAAAGACAAACTCTCAAGCACCTTTAGGTACATGTGCTGCAAGATGACATGGAGCAATTATATATATGCGTACAATGCTGCAGCATGATTGTGTGGAAAGCAGAGAGAATGGGCTCTCTGTTCACCATATGACCATCTACCTTGGGATGTATTTTATTATGTTTTTTATTTATGCGTAAGTGTGTGTGTGTGTGTGTGTGTGTGTGTGTGTGTGTGTGTACATGTTTTCAGGTGCCTGTAGAGGCCAGAAGAGAGTGTCAGAAGCTAGAGTCACAGGCAGTTGTGAAGTGCCCAGTGTTGGTGTTGGGAACTGAATCATCTCTCCAGCCCACCTATATACCTCACTGCCCTAATCTGTGTTATCTGTCTATGTACCGCCTCTACCCCTGGAGCTTTTCTATGCAGGATAACCACACACATATTAATATGAAAGGATAACATTTTTATTATTTTTTAAAAAATTCCATACATGCATACAGTGGAGTTTGATTATATTCAACCCACTCCTGCTCCAAACTCCTCCCAAGTCCACCCCCTACTTTGTAATCTTCTTTTGTAGCCCACTGATTCTAATTTGTGCTGCCCATAAACTCATGGATGTGGAGCCTTCCAGTGAAAAATGGTGGCCCTACCAGGGCCACACTATTAAAGAAAACTGACTCTGGCTCCCCCAGAAGCCATTAATTGCCACTAGTTCTTCAGCTGGGAATGGGGCCTTAAATTTGTGGTTAGGGAGATGCAAATCTAGAGAGAAAATAAACAGGATTCTTTACTTTGCATGTGAGTGTGGTGTGGTGGGGCACACTTGTGTGCTGCCGTGCATTCAAGTGTGTGGAGGCTGGAGGCTGCCTGTGGACACCCCCCTCATAGCTTTCTGCTTTATTCACCAAGGCAGGGAGGGCTCTTGCTGAGCCTCGAGCTCAGTCTCTGCTCTCCACAAAGCCAGCTTGCTCTGGAGATCCTTGTCTCCAACTTGGATCACTGGTGTGTCCCCGCCACTATCTGGCTGTCATTGGGGGCTGAAGATCTGGCCTGGCTGGTCTTTGAGTCCAGAGTATTGAAGTGTCTGTTGTGACCAGAACCCTTCCCTCTTGTTGTTTCTTGGCCACCATGAAAATGAACCGTTTTTCTCCAGTGTCTACCCTTAACAAATTTTGCCAAACCATAGGCCTGAAAGCAGTAGAACAAACTCACCATGGGCTGAAAGCTCTGAATCAGGGATCCAAGTAAACCTTCCTTCCCACAAATGGATTCCTCAAGTATTTTGTCACAGTCATGAAAAGAGGACTAGACACTTCCTCCTCAGTGGAAGCAAGCAGAAGGATATCCTGCACATCTCTTGAAGGCAATAGCTCAGGCCAGTTACTCCTGAAATCACTTCTCTTCTCGGCAGACTGCTGGCTTGATTTCTGTGAAGGAGAGGCACCCTGACTTCTGTTGCCTTGGTGTCCACTCACGGTAGTGCTGCCGGGCACTGACAGCAATCATTGTCCCTCATGAACACTGTCTTTATCTTCGAAGACTGGAATGCTTGTATATTATTAACTTCATTTTCCAGCCATGAAAACTGCCTTAGTGTAGCTAGTTGACCATAGTCCTATAACTAAGAGATGACAAAATGGTTCTTCTGGACTAACTACTCTGTGGGGCCTTGGTTTAGACCTAGAGGCCAGAGATTCTAAGAATTCAAGTTCGTACTGATGCTCCTCTGACACCCGTGACTAGCCTTACCTTGAGTAAGAGCTGTTTCTGGATCCAGCTGTGGACTCAGATGCTCAAACAACAGTGGGTAGTACTTGTGTAGTTTGCAGTTCTGTGTCACTGTGAGCATATGGAGTTGTGAATGACAGGTGCTTTCCCTAGGAACTCTTCGGTCTCCTCAAACTCTGGTAGCATGAGAATTGACTTCCGGAGTCATATCCCTTCAACAGTTCAGCAGCCTAATTAATCAAATTACATTACAGTCAAGCTTTTCTCCTTGATAAGTGAGGAAAGTTATCACTTAAAGGACTCTGAACAACATAGCAACATAGAATGAAAAGAAAGAAATTTTGGGTTAATGTTTTTATTATTTATTTACTTAATTAATTTAGTTTTTTGAGACAGGATTTCTTACGTAGCCTTGATTGTTCCAAAATTCACTCTGTAGACCAGGCTGGCCTCAAACTCACAAAGATTTGACTGCCTGTGCCTCAGGAGTGCTGGGATTAAATGTACGAAACATCACTACGTGGCATGGGTTAATTATTCTAAGTAGGCAAAAAAAAAAAAAAAAATTAAACAAAGAATCTTTCTTTGATAATTCTAGTTAATTGAATATGTAATTTAGCAAGAATAATAAAAGATTTTATTTGACAGAGGTCTGATCTAAAAAATACATAAATAACTCAAGAATCTAGTTGCCAAAACACTAAATAATTCAATTAAAAAGTGGGGTACAGAACTAAATAGAGAATTCTCAATTGAGTAATCTAAAATGGTTGAAAGACACTTAAGAAAGTGCTCAAAATCCTTAGCCATCAGGGAAATGCAAATCAAGGCAACTCTGAGATACCATCTTACTCCTGTCAGAATGGCTAAAATCAGAAACACCAATGACTGTTTATGCTGGAGAGGATGTGGAGAAAGGGGAACACTCCTTCACTGCTGGTGGGAGTGCAAACTTGTACAGCTACTTTGGAAATGAGTATGGCGGTTCCTCAGGAAAATGGGAATCAGTCTACCACAGGACCTAGCAATTCCACTCTTAGGCATATACCCAAAAGATACACATTCATACAACAAGGACACCTGTTCAACTATGTTCATAGCAGCATTATTTGTAATAGGCAGAACCTGGAAGCAACCTAGATGCCCCTCAACTGAAGAATGGATGGAGAAAATGTGGCACATTCACACAATGGAATACTACTCAGTGGGGAAAGAAAATAAAACAATGGAATCTTGAAATTCACAGGCAAATGGATGGAACTAGAAGAAGCCATTCTGAGTGAGGTAACCCAGTCACAAAAAGACAAACTCGGTAGGTACTCACTCATATGTGGTTTTCAGAAGTAGAACAAAGGATGACCAGACTATAATCCACACTGCCAGAAAAGCTAGGAAGCAAAGAGGACCCTAAGAGAGACATGCATGGTCCCCTGGAGAAGGGGGATGGGACAAGATCTCCCAAGCAAATTGGGAGCATAGGGGGAGGGGAGAGGCAGTTAGGGGCAAGAGAAGGGGAGAGGTGGGCATGATGGCGTAGGAATATTGAGTCAGGGAAAGAATAGAGGAGAGCAAAAAAGAGATACCATAATAGAGGTAGCCAGCATAGGTTTAAAGAGAAATCTGGCACTAGCGGAATGTTCAGAGATTTACAAGGATGACCCCAACCAACCATCTAAGCAGTAGTGGAGGGGCTACCTTAAATACCCTTCCCCAATAATGAGATCGATGACTACCTTATATGCCATCCTAAAACCTTCATCTAATAGTTGATGGAAGCAGAAGCAGACACCCACAGCTAAACATTGAGCCCATCTCTTGGAATCCAGTTGCAAACAGGGAGGAGTGGTGAGCAAAGGGGCCAAGACCAGGCTGCAGAAATCCACAGAGACAGCTGACTTGAACAAGGGGGAGCTCATGGACTCCAGTGGGATAGCTGGGAAGCCAGCATAAGACTGACCCAGATTCCCTGAATGTGGTGTTAGTTAGGAGGGCTGGGCAATCTATGGAGCCTCCGGTAGTGGATCAGTATTTATCCTGAGTGTATGAATGGGCTTTGGGAGCCAATTCCACATAGAGGGAAACTCCCTCAGCCTAGACACATGAGGGAGGGCCTAGGCCCTGCTCCAAATGATATGATAGACTTTGAAGATCTCCCATGGAAGGCCTCACCCTCCCTGGGGAACAGAAAGGAGATGAGATGGGGGTTTGTAGGGACAACGGGGAGGACAGGAGGGTGTGGAAACTGGGACTGATATGTACAACTAGCTTGTTTCAAATTTAAATTAAAAATTATATAAATTCACACAAAACTGTATAATCTAGTTTGTTAGTAACTTCATTTCTCCTTTGGCTATGCTCTGATGACATCATTGTCCTTTCCGTTTTCCAGAGTCATGTGGCTGAGCCTGACACATGCTTTCAATCCCAGCACTTGGGAAGTAAAGGTAGGCAGATACTTTTGAGTAAAGTCAGCCTGATGGACTTAGTAAGTCTAGGCTAGTCAGGGTTCCATGGCAAGACCTTGTCTCAATATACAAACAGATTAGTTTATAATCACACAGGGGGCCTACCTTATGACACAGGTGACAGTGAGTACTATGTTAAGACAACATTAAGAGTGTAGACCTTGTGTTAATGTTATTTTTTTTCTGTTAAATTAACTTTTTTTTTGGAGCTAAAGAGATGGATCAGTGGTCAAGAATGCTTGCTGCTCTTTCAGAGGACCTGAGTTCAGTTCCCAGAACCCAACTTAAGGCACCTGACAACTGTCTGTGATTCCAGCTCTAGAAACCCACATGTACACATGCCCACATATACGCAGAATTAGAGATAAAACAACATTTTTTTGTTTGTTTGTTTGTTTGTCTTTGAAGATAGGGTTTCTCTGTGTAACAACCCTGGCTGTCCTGGAACTCACTGTATAGACCAGGCTGGCCTCATACTCACAGAGACCCTCCTGCCTCTGCCTCCCGAGTGGTGGGATTAAAGGCATGTGCCATTACCGACTGCCAAAACTAAATCTTAAAAAAGAAAATAGCTTTCTCTTAATGACAATAGATCTTTTGTAAAAAGTACAATGTATTTTGACTACAGTTTTCCCTCCCCCAATTTCCAGATCATCCCTTTCCCCTCTGCCATACAAATTCACACTTTTTCTTTCCAGTCTCCTTCGAAAGCAAACAGGCATCATCAAAATCGGTAATATGATAAAAATCCCAAACAAAGTGGAATTCTTGACTTTTTTTCTTCTGTTTGTGTTGAGTGTTACACATTAATGCATGTGTAAACACACATATTGCAAAAGGAAACAAAGATTCTGTGTTTGGAGGTGATGGATGTAGTGAGTACTTTGATTTTGGTGATGGTACCAAGGGTGTATGTGTAGGTCTTAATGTGTGACAGTGTAGTATCAGTTCTTTCTATGCAGTTATTTGTGTTACCAGTCAAACTTTGGTAACGTTATAAAAACATGGGATATTCCAAATGGCTATTTAATGCAATTTTATTTTAGTTTTATGAACTTTATTCTACCCTATACATTAGTTTCTAACAAGTTTTACTTTTTATTCTGTGTTTTGCATGAATGTGTTCCTACATGTGGGTGCAGTGTGTATGGAGCTTGGAGCGGGGGTTAGAGGCAGTTATGTGTTGCCCAACTGGGGTCCTCTGCTAGAGTAGTAGCTCTTACCATAGAGCCATCTCTACAGCCTGAACCTTAATTTTTATTTTATTATTATTCTTTTAATTAAAAAAAAAAACATTTTGTGTTTTCTTTTCCTAAAGTAATAGTTATTTTTAGAGATGACCCCCTGAGTGAACATCCGACTTCAAGTCCATAGGTGTGACATCATTCCCACCTATGGCGATGAGTTCTGTCACTTCTCCCAGTTGCAGAATGAGCCTTAGATCCCACCTCATCTTTACTCTTATATGGAAGGAAGACACACACCCACGTGTTTCATACTTAACATTATGCTTCAGTACTTTGAGAGATTCTTCACATAGAACCAATAATGCATATGTACCTGGTTATCTTGTGTGTATGTGTACTTTGCCTGCATGTACAGCTGTGCACCACATGTGTGGCCAGAAGAGGGCACTGGATTTCCAGGAGCTATAGTTACAGACCATTGTGAGCTGCCATGTGGGTGCTGGGAATTGGGCCTGTGGAAGAGCAGCTGAGCCATGTCCCCAATGTCAAACCATATTAAAGTATACAACTCGATTAGCTGGAGTTTTGGCACTGGGGATCAAACCTCATGCTTTGTGTGTGCTGGGTAAGTGCTCTACCACCAATAAAAATCTTCACCCTGAATCTAAAATGTTAGAGCAATCAAATATTCACATAATTGAGATAATGAAAATTTCCATCTTATCTTTCCAGAGTGTCCACAGGGGCCCAGTCTATCCTCAGCAAACAACTGATTAGTTTTCAGTGGCAACTAGCTAGTTTTTATTTTTGAGACACTTATGAAATGGAATCTAGTCATAATTATTGCATCCATGGTTCATTCTTTTGTGTTGCTGAGTAGTATTCCACCATGTTACAATTTGCAGTACTTTTATTAACTTTCCCCTTTTCTGTGTAGAGCATGCCTATTATTTATCATTAGGGATATCACAGATATTTTACTGTGTCCATTATGTACCAGTCTATGTGTTGACAGATACATTCATTTGATGGCAGAAATCCCTGGAAGTTGATTGCTTAGATTAAACATGGTTATGTGTCTCATGCCTTTAAGAAGTATCAAGTAGCTTTGCAAAGTGGGTGAGTTGCTGTCTTCCCCTATCAGCAGTGGGCATTCTGCTTGTGTTAGAACCTTGCTTTAAGCGCATAGGAACTAGTCTGGAGGCCTGTGATGCCGAGAGCCTTGCCATATGCTGGGGTCATCCCTGCACTTCTCTGGCAAGAAGTTTTTTATTCCTTTTTTGAAGTGTTTATGTATATTGTTATATTATTAATAAAAGCTCAGGAGTGAGATATTGGGGCATAAATTTGATAGATCAAGAAAGCAGAGGAGAAATGACTAGCTGACCTCTCTTTCTACCTACCCAGATCAAAAAAGCCACCAATCTCTCCAAGCCCCTCCCTTTCTCTTTCTGTACCTCTCTCTATCTCTTTCTGTACCATTTTCTATCTCTTCCTGTATCTCTTTATTTAGGCCCTCCAGAATCTGTATTGCTATTTATGGTTAGCTAGTCTTGGACTCTGCCCCTTGATTCAAGGTTTAACTTTGTTAACAATCTTGGAGTGTCACTGTGCAATCAAATATCCTGCAATACTTGTTCCCTTTGGATTTAAATTCTTAATCAAACATACAATTTGCAAATATTTCCTCCCGGTCTGTAGGTTTTATTTTCATTCCCCAACAGTCTAGTTCAAAAAGCAGAAGTTTAAACATTTTTGGGTTATCCAATGTATCAATGTTTTGTGCTACAGACTATAATTTTGGATGTCATCTAAGGGAGCTTCACCTAATCAAACTTATACAAGTTTTCTCCTGAAAGTTTCACATTTAGGTCAATGACTCATGCTGAGTTAATTTTATGGTGTGAGATATGGATCAAAGTTTATTTTTTCTTGCATATGTATATATCCAATTATTCCAGCACCATTTGTTGGAAAGACTGATCTTTTTCTACTGAGTTTCCTTTGAATCTTTGTCAAAGTCATTTGTCTGTGTGTGCGGGGCTATTTATGGCCCCTCTTCTGTTCCTTCCATGTATCTGCCTATCTTTACATCACCACCAAACCGTCTGGATGACTGTAGCTTCATAATAAGCCTCAGTCCTCTAAATTTGCTCGTCCTTTTTCAAAGTTGTTTTGGCTATTCTAGGTCCTTCAAATTTTTGTATCAATTTTAGAATCAGTTCGTTAATTTCTATAAAAAAAAACCCTCATAAGATTTTAATTGGGATTGTTTTAAATCTATGGGCTGCTTTGGGTAGGATGGCTTTTTAAAAGCTTATGGAGTTTCCTTGCCAGTGAATAAAGAATTTGCCATCATTTCTTAGGTCTTTCTTCATTGCTATGTGGGTGTCAGTGGCCAGGGCTTTTGTGGCTTTTTGTTATGTCTGTTCCTAATTATTTCATTTTGTTGGTTTTTAAATGGCATTATTCGTAAAATTTTAATTTCTCATGGTTTGAGGCTAATATATAGAAACATTACAAGGTTTGCATAATAGCCCCCTTATCCTGAAGTTTGGGGCTTACATCTTACCTTTCCTTGGAAATCAGCATCTGCTGGAAGGTGGGTAGGAGGGCTGGAGTGCTTGAGCCCAGTCAGCCAAGACCTCGGCCTTGATAGCACTGGGAGCTAGGGTGGTGACCTCCTGTCCTTTTCCTTTCACAGACTGTGGGGGATTTTCTACATGAATGATTATGTCATTTGTGAATAACAGCAATCCCATTTCAGTTTTTCCAATCTGGATGCTTTAATTCAGTCATTTGCTGATTTTGTATTGACACAGGGTTTCTGTGTCTGTATAGCCCAGTCCCACGTTCACTTTGAATTCTTCTATATTTGTTTTTCTTGATGAAGAGGTGATGGGTACAGGGAGGGATCTTGCTTGGTTCCTGTTCTTATAAAAGCTGCATTTAAAGTTAGCTGAATGTTTATAGGTGTACTTTATCAAGTTGAGAAATTTCCTTTTTATTTCCAATGCTAGTTTCCTAAGAGTTTAAGTTTAAGAATTTGAGGTGTAGGTTGAAGTTTTTCAAATGCTTTCATCTGTGTTTATTTAGATGTAACAACAGTTCACCCTCCTCTGGCTTTCCCTTTGTTATTATGGTAAAATTCACCAATACAATGCACACTGAGGCGTGCTGTATTATCTTTTCACACAGCGTTGGATTAGATTTGCTAAAATTTTGGTTTGAGTGTCATTATCTATCATTGCAATGTACCTTGGTCTGAAGTCTACTTATACCCTATTTATATTTTTTCTTTGTATCAAGGTAATTCTGTCTCATCATTGCAAAATATTCCTTCCTTCTTATTTATCTGAAAGGACTTATGTAAAGTTGGTATTATTTCTGTCTGCCTGTGTTTTAGCAGTTATCTGTGGGAGTTTTAGAAATCCAAACCCAATTTCTTTTATAAATAGAAGGTTGTATGTGTTGTCTAGTATTTTTCTTGAGTGGCTTTGCCAGTTCGTATCCTTAAGGAATTTGTTTCTTACAGTCAAATTGTAGAGTTTGTTTGGTATAAAATAGTCACTTGCTACCTTTTTGTTAATGCAACATCTATGGTGATGCCGTATCTCTTATTGCTGATATTAACTTTCTTTTTTCTTTCTGAAACAGGGTTTCTCTGTGTAACAGCCCTGGCTGTCCTGGAACTCACTCTGTACATCAGGCTGGCCTCTAACTCATTGAGATCCTCCTGCCTCTGCCTCCCTAGTGCTGGGATTAAAGGTGGGTGCCACCACCACTAGGCCTGATATATTTTTTTTATTCTTCTCTATTCTAATTAGTCCTGTTAGAGGCTATTCTTTCGTTCGTTTTTATAGTTTTCTTTTTATTTATTCTCTCACGTAATATATCCTCACTGCACCCTCCCTTCTCTCAGTCCTCCCAGCCACCCCCTCGAAGATCCACTGCTCCTTCCTTCCCCTCCGAAAGAAGGCCTCCCAGTGATATGCAATACTCCTCACCTCGTATCAAGGCTGAACGAAGCAATCCAGTAGGAGGAAAAGGGTCCTAAGAGCAGGCAAAAGAGTCAGAGATTTTTCCACTCCCACAAAACCCCAAGCGAAACAACCACAATATGCAGAGGACCTAGTGTAGACCCGGAGTCAGCCCCTGTGAGCCCCTATTAATTCTGCTTAGTGGATTCAGTGGGCCCTTTCCCTGGGGTTCCCCGAGCTCCTTTAATGCTTGGTCTCTTCACCTGCTCCCATCAGCTGCTGCAAGAAGTCTCTCTGGTGTCCATTACGCTAGGCACTAAACTGTGAGTGTAGTAGAATATCATCAGGAATCATTTCATTGCCAGTCGTTTGATTCTACCCTCGGTCTTTGGGTTGTCCAGCCTTTGGTTCCTGGCCATCCAAGCAGTGTGGGGTGGGGCCTGGGCTCCCTCTTGCAGCATGGGCCTCAAGTTAGACCAGACGTTGGCTGGCCACCTCCACAAGCTCTGAGCCCCATTGCCCGGGCACATCTTGCAGACAGGACAGGTTGTAGACTGAAGGTTTTGTTGCTGGGAGTCTTGCCTGGTTAGAGAAGACGCTCCAGGCTCCACACCCTCCATTACAGGGAGTCCTTGCTAAGATCACCCTCATAGGTTCCGGGACGTTTTCACTGCACTAGATTTCCATAGCACCCTCCCAGTGCCTCCTAGTTCCAGTTACCTCTCCCACTGAACTCTCTCTCCCGCAATCCCTCTAGTCCCATCTCCATCTTCCCTTAGTCCATCCGCAAAATCTGTTTTATTTTTCCTTCCCAGGGAGATACAGGGGGACCTAGAGCCCTCTTTGTTACTTGGCCTCTTTGGGTCTGTGGATTGTAGTGCGATTGATGAATTATATATGCTTCCATGTGTATAAAACAACTTCATTTGGCTTTGATTCTTTGTGTGGTGTGTGTGTGTGTGTGTTGTGTGTGTGAGGTTATGCCTGTGTGCACTTTTCTGCCTGGGTGTGATTGCCTATGCTATTTCATGTGACCTGGGAGATGTCATCGCTAATGGTTTCTCATTGTTATTGCTATTACTACTATTATTATTGTTTAGACCGGCTGGCCAGTTGAGTCCCCAGGATCTGCCTGTCTCCAACCTCCACCAATGAGATTAAAGGCACAGACACCACAACCATGCCTCATTCCTTTGTGTGAGTTCCAGGACAGGACTCAGACCCTCAGGCTTGCATGGTAAGCCTGCTGAGCCTCCTGCTCAGCCCTGCTCTGCAGTATAATGACCTGCTGTGTCACGCCTCAGCCCTGTTCTGCATCATAATGTTCCATCTTTTGTCTCATTTGGGGTTCTCCGTTGCTGCACCTTCAGTTCACTAATCTTCTCTTCTGCAAAGTCTACTCTGCTAATCCCAGAAACTGTATTTCCCATCTCACACGCTTTGGCTTCAATCACCACAAGTTCTATATGGTTCTGTTTTCCACTTTCCTTGTTTTTGCCTAACTTTTTGAACATATGGAATAGAGTTATAATAACCAGTTTAATATCCTTCTCTGCTAACTATAACATCTGTGGTTAGTTCTTAATCAGATCCAATTGATTGATTTATTTCCTCATTATGGATAATATTTTCCTGTGTCTTTGTGTGTCTGGGAAATTTTGATTGGATGCCAGATATTGTAAATTATACCTTGTAGGATGCTGAGACTTTTTGTGTTCCTATAAATATTGTTGAGCTTTGTTGCCGGCACAGTTAAGTTACTTGGAATCAGCATGGCTCTTTCTGGTCTTGCTTTTAAGAACTCCAGGCAGACGGGAGAGATGTTGGTTGTGGATAATTATCCCACAGCAGAAGCGATACTTGTCTGAGTGTTGTGTACTGTGCAGCTTCTCAGCCTGACTCTGACTGGGCATTGGTGCTTCTCCTTCTCGGTATTCTTTTCTGGCTGTTTGCTCTTGGGGACATGCTGCTATGTGTTCAGCCGAGCCCTCCCAGGACCTGGCACACAGACCTAGAGTTCTCCCTATAACTCCTTCCTCCAGGCACTCAGTACTGTGCACCTCTGTGCTTGGATCTGTACGCTTGCCTGTTTCAGTGCTCCATACTCTTGAGTCCTCCTGTGTTGTGCTCTGGAAACTCCCCTGGGGCAGCAAGGAGGCAGCTATGGCCTGCTGCATCTGTTTCTTCTGTCTCAGAGGCTATGAGCATCCTTCACTGCCTAATGACCCAAGGTCTTGGTGGTTCAGATGGAAGAATAAACTGGTCCCTGCTTTTTTGTTTGTTTTTGTTTTGCTTTTTAATAGGTAGGTGTTTTGTGTTTGCTCTTCTTTGGAGATATGATTTTGCAGTGCACCCCAGGCAAGTCTAGAATTACTTTTAAATGTTTAATTTTGTTTATATTTGTGTGTATGTGTGTGTGTGTGTGTGTGTGTGTGTGATGTCATGAGTATAGAGGTCAGAGGATAACCCTCAGGACTCTGTTCTTTTCCTCCATTGTAGGTTCTGACATTGAACTGGGGTCAGCAGGCTTTCATGGTAAGTGTTTTACCTGCTGAGCCATCTCCTCAGCCCTAGTAAAGAACTCTTTGATGGCTCTGCCACAGCCTTCTGAGTACTGGGATTACATACGTCTACATGAACATGCCTGGTTTATGTTAGATTTTAAACCATCAGATTAAAAAAAAAGAATAATGCAGAAATGACAGAGGGACTTCCTGTTTGCCACATAGGTATTTGACAATAACAGCAGCTAGTCTCAGTTTGAATTGCTTTAGTTAAGGAAGTCTCAGTTCAGTCACTATGTCTGCTGTGTGAGAATGGCGCTGACCTGTAACCTGGACATTCAGAATCCCCAAGAGTCATTGACGGTTTTTTTGGAATAGGCAATTTCTGTTATTTTTAGCAAACAGAAAGACTGCATAAAAATGTCAAAAGAAACTACTTTTGAAGAAAAAAAATAGAAACTGACTCACTAAAGGGACCTACTGGGAGCAATTACCCAGAGCCTGTGGTAGGCCAGGAGGGCTGATTTAAGGTTATTGCTTTTGCAAATTCTGCAAAAACAAAACAAAACAAAACCCCCAAACAAAACAAAAAACCAAAACAAAAAGCAAGAAACAAAACCCAAACCAAAAAACTACCACCAACAAAATGGAACATTTTCTCCCTGGCTTTGCCAATAGTGAATAGATTATTGTACAGTCGTAGTCTCATGGGAACTGTAGATTATATTTTCTGAATTCTTCAGGTCTCCTTTTTCTAACATGGATTAATATTGGCTGGTGATAGACAGGAAAAACTGCCCTTCCTGATAGTGTTCTGACAAGATCTCTGGGACTTTAGCTTGTGGGTTTCCTTGGCCTTAGGGGTGTGAAGCTTGAATTCTCCCATCAGACACCTGTCCAAAACCAAGGATGTTCATTAATTCTTGGCATAAGGTTTGACAACGCAGACTGCTGTGTCCCTGGGATGCTCTCCTTAGGAGAAACCTGAGTTGGTTTTTGAATTAATTTGGGTGTGCAAAACTCAATCTTATTGCTACCATTTGATTTTATTGCATTAAAATATTCTTTAAAATTTAAAACAAAAGATGTGTGCGTGCATGCGTGCGTGCGTGTGTGCGTGCGTGCATGTGTGTGTGTGTGTGTTTCCACCTACATCTCTGTATGAGCGCCAAATGAGTGCAGGTGACTGTGGAGGCCCACAGAGGGCTGTCAGATCCCTGGAACTGGGGTTTCTCAGAGCTGTAAGCAACTCAATATAGGTTCTGGGAATCAACTGCATCTTCTGCAAGAGCAGTACCTGCTCTTAACCATTAGATTAGCTTTTGGGCCCATCATTAAAAAAACAAAACAAACAACAACAGCAATAAACATTCTTACATGACCTTTGTAAAAGGCCATGGCTACAAAAAATATTAAAAATGTTTAATTCAATTAATAATTATCAATAATTGCTAGTGTATTCCTGAATTAACAGATGTGCTTTTCTGACCATACACCTAGTACTCTTCTCAAATTTATTTATTAAAATATAAAATTCAGAGAGATCTCTCTTAGCATTGTTTTAAATGACCTTAACAATAATTTAACAAAGAAGATCGTATGAGTGGTAAGTAGACAAAAGCTTCACATGGTTGACTGGATTTTCACATTTGTTTAGATGTATTTTTTAAAATTGTGTGTTTGTGTGAGGGTATGTGCCTTCTCAGGCACCTGCACACATGTGCTGTGAGCTGCCTGGACTGGGAGCTAGCTGGGTACCAGGAACAAAACTGGGCAGGTGCAACAACAGTAAGCGCCTTACCCCTTTACTGCATCCCCAGCCCCATCTTTTACGTCTGGGAAGCTGCTCGGTCATTAGCTATCCCAGGCCGTACTTCACTAAGCTCCACTGGCTGCTCTCATTAGCCTGGTCCCTGTCTCCTTTGGAGCATGCATACCCTGAGTCATGCAAACCTAGTTACCAACGTCAGTCAGTTGCAAACTGGGCAAACACCACGGGAAGCCTGTCAGCCTTGTTTCTGTCCCCTGTGACAGGTGATAGCACACATGCAAGACTTCTAGGGAAAGCCAACAGAGTGGTTCTTGCATACTGGGGGCAGCAGCTGAGGGATGCTGCCTTCTCTTCCCTGGGCTTTGCTAGATCCTGTGACACGATCTCCTTCGGCAAAGGGGAGCCAGGATTCTCCATGACTTGTAAACCTCTTGAGCTATGTCTGCGGTCCCTATGACTTTACATAGTCCCGACTCCTCAGTGCAGGGGTTCTGAAACCTCTCTATGCACAACTCTTTATACCGTGAGGGCTTACGTTTCGTTTTGAGTTTAAATGACTGCTTAGGAGAGCTATAAAACAAACATGCCTTTAACATGGAGCCCTACTTACCCAAGGACAGGTAACTCCCTGGAATGCTGGGGGCTGCTGTTCACGTAAGATAACAAGCCACGTGTTTTCAGGTCTGTAAACAAGAATAGTTGCCACAATTGCACAGGATGCTTAATGACTCATAGGTGGGAGGAACATAGGCAGGAAGCAAGTCAGGATGCGTGTTTGCCCCTGATTGGATGAAGTTATGAAATATGTAGTCTGTGGGCCTTGACTTTATAAATACCTGACTAAGGTAATTCATGGCCATTATCTCAGAATCCTGGGCATGGACCTGGCCAGTGTCCATCCTGGCCAATATTTAGGAAAGATTGCTTCAAATTTGGATCAAAAATTGTATTAGTGGTCTTCTTCTCTTGCAGTGGGATTAACAATACCCAAAAATTTTTTTTACATGACTTGAATATTTTACATGCAAGGATACGAAACAAGAATAGAAGCTAAACATTTACTGACAATAAATCATGAAATTTGTTGGAAAACAATTCTTTGGTATATACATAATTTTACCATTCATTAAAGATAAAAGAAAATTTACTGTTATGAGACGAATATGCTTGTTAACTTTTACCTGAAGAATTAAATCTTACTGAATATTTGATACTAGACATGGAGAATCTTTAGTCTTTGTTGGAATTGATCAATATTTTGGTTTTGTAATCTGTAGTGCTGAGAAAGTCCTATCACATAAAAATGCAGCATAAATCATCAGAAATAGATTTCGGGCCATTTGGGGAATTATTGAAATTCTGCCATAATTCCAAGGAGCACTCTACTTACTAATTTTTGTGAAATAGGAGCAGCTCAAAGAACAGTGTTGAAAAGGAGATACTTATTTTATGTGTTTTATTTACTTGTATGTATGTGTACCATCTCTGTGACTGGTGCCCTTGAAGGCACCAATAGGTCCCCTGAAACTCAGTTACAGATTCATCCGAATCTGGGTCCTCTGCAAGAGCAATAAGCACTGTCAATCTCTGAGCCATCCTACCAGCTGCTCCAACAACAGCCTTTAAAGCAAATATTCTAATGTAACACAATCCAAAGATAATAATTGGACACTAAAATACAGAGGAATGAGAATAAGAAGTGTTGAAAGTTGTTTTCCATAAAGCACACCATTGACCCTTTAAGAGCACAGAACTTCACACGTACCATGGAAACTGTGGTGTTTATAGTACATGATAGTTCCAGATCTGAGGAGGCTTCACCAGCACTGGGCAGCATGAAAGGTTCACTATCCTTGGGTGGTATGAAGGCATGTGCAATGTGGAGTGTGCCACACATGTGTTCGGATCCATAGCTGCAGTAAAGCCATGCAGTGCCCAAAACACGCTGGTATAATCGTGATTTGATTTTGATTGCATTTTTGGTTCACTGCATTCAGAAACGTTTCACTGTTGTAAACTTTCCCGTGATGGCCACACTTGGGTGTGTCCTGCGTGGGCTGTGCCTCAGTTACTGGACTTCGGCAGGTTTTAAGGTGTGCTCTCCTCAAGCTAGTTTCTCTACTTCATTTCCAACAGACATGGAGGGCTTTAAACATCTTCAGATCCAGTCATCAGCAAACAAAATATTATCTTCGGGGGTATTGCTGTATAGCCCAGGATGGCTTGGAACTTGAAGTCTTGGTCTGCTTGGCCTTGTACAGATTTTGTTTTCTGAGTATGCAGCATCATTTGTGACTAATAAGGAACATTTTTTGGCTGTCATTAAGGCAGAAAGATTGGCCCAGGTTGGAGGTGAGACAACCGGCTTGAGTGGTAAAGAAATCCACATGCTGCTTCCATTTGTTTCTCTACATTTAGGAGAAATGGAGTCAGTCATGGGGAAACTAAAAAGTGTTGGTAAAGATAGGAGAGAAGGAACACAGGACTCAATACAATGGGGGCTAAATATCCGTATACACTAACAGGGACGCTTCAGCCTGCGGTTGACATGTTCAGGAGTTCGCCCGTTTCTACCTTAGTCACATCTCCCACCATTTCTGCACCCAGTTGATACAGACAAACCAGGAGACTGACTGCTCTTCAGAGTTGCTTGTCTCCCTTCCTCTAGACTTACACAGTGCTCTCTCCAGCTGACACACTCCTCAGACTTGGTCTGCTTTTATTTATCATTTCTGGCATTTTGCACATGAATCAGTCAGTGAAATTAGCTTTGAAATACAAGCAATTCATTAGAAAGAAAAGGCAGGAAACTAGGGGAATAAAACCAAGAAGAAAAGGCTACTCTGCAGGAACAGATTATCAATCAAGCCGATCCCAGGCATAGGAGGCAGGCACAGCAGCATCCCACTGAGAAAGCTCTGAAAACCCATGGAATCACTTAACCTTATCTTCATCTTATCCAAGGCTGTAGGAGCTACAGAGTTTATACACCAACACCCTTGTTATATTGTATGAGAGTTTTCTTTGTTCCATGAGTCTGGGAGGAGATAGAAATAAGTGACTAAAGATTATCATATGTCAACATTGACAATAATTCAGATGGAACAATGAATTAATGTAAAAGCATAGGGAAATAAAAGAAAAGGAAAAAAAAACATGGGGGAGTTTTGAGTAAATTTAAGATGATTCCTAACTAACATTCCAGAGAAACACAAATGGAAAGAGATCCATACATTTAAGTAAGTGACTAGGACTTAAATTTTTTTTTTTTCCAAAACAGGGTTTTTTTTTTCTGTATTGCTTTGGAGCCTGTACTTGAACTAATTCTGTAAACCAGGCTGGCTGTGAACTCACAATGCTGGGGTTAAAGGCACGGACCACCAACGCCCAGCAAAAACTTTAAAATTTGATATGACAAAAACAACATGAAATGAGTCCAAGTCTGGACAAAAGTGTTGATGTTGTAGATGAGATACTGAGCATGGTTGTTTGATTGTAATTGGCCCTCATAATATCACAGAGAATGGCACTATCAGGAGGTGTGGCTTTGGGGGAGTGGGCGTGGCCTTGTTGAAGGAAGTGTGTCACTGTTGCGCAGGCGTTGAGGTTTCTTATGCCCAGGATACCTCCCAGTGTCTTAGTCAACTTCCTGTTTTCTGCAAGATGTAGGACTTCTCAGCTACAGTCTGCTTACATGCTTCCATGCTCCCTGTCATGATGATAATGAATTGAACCTCTGAAACAGTGAGCTCCAACTAAATGTTTTCTTTATAAAAGTTGTTGTGGTCGCCGTGTGTCTTCACAGCAATAGAAACCCTAACTAAGACACCGAGGTTTCAAATATATTAAGAATTCAGATTCTGAATGCAGAAAACGAATGAGCATGGAAGCAGGCAATTCACAGGCAACATCTGTTTGGTTGATAAATATACATGACATACAAAAACAGTAATGACCTGAGCAAAATGGAGATATGGTTTTCTCATAAACTGCAAGTGACAAGAACACTATCTTGATTTTTTTAAAAAAATATGCAACTGGGATGGTTTGACCGAGAAATGTGCCCCATAGTCTCAGGCATTTGAACACTTGGACCCCAGGTTTTGGCGCTGTTTGGGGCAGTGTGGTTTCACAGCATTTCCAGCTCAGTTGCTCTCTGCTTCCTGCTCTGGTCCCTGGTGTGAGGTCTCTGCTGGCTGCTCCAGCTCCAGCATCTGCCTGCTGCTATACCTTGTCACTGTGACAGTGATGGACTCATCCCTCTGGAATCATAAGCATGACGTTTTACCCAGCAATAGGGAAATGCCCAATGCAAAAATTATTAATATTTAAACGCACATCCTCTGTGACACCGTGTTAAGATTTGCGTGTGAAATATCGTGGTTCCTGTGTTGGGATACTGGTTCTCAGCAGCTGCTGTTCAGGAGGCTGTGCATCCTCTGGGAAGGGGTCCTAAGCAGCAGGCTTCAGCTTCACTGCTGGGGTGGATCCTGAAGGGGGCTCTCATCTCTAAGGACAGTCCAGTTCTGCTTTCTAGTCTGAAAAGATGTGATAAACAGAATGTGCAAACCCTGGTCATGGCGACCTGAATAGCTTTCTTTGCCATGACAGGTCAGAGTCCCCAAAACCATGAGCTAAAATAAACGTCTCAAGACTCATGTTGTTCCTGCCAAGTATCTTTATCACAGCAAAGAAAAAGCATGTAACTCATCCAGTAAAGGATTTTAATCTAGTGACAAACTTATACAAATGTATCCATATTTAAGTATAAACACTCCAAGAGAAGTATTATTTATATGATTTCACCATCTAAAATCTCCAAAATGTTCATAAATAAAGAGATTAGATGAATCTATTATAGTGCACATTTATAATGAAGTTATTAAAAAGCAGAAGGTAAGCTTATATGGGCTGACATGAAAAGTCTAAGGTGAACTACTATTGGAAAGTCAAATGGCACCTGTGCCCCATAATTTGATCCTATATGTGTATATCTTGTAAGTGTATTGGAAAATCTGTGAATGAATGAGATTGCTCAGGCAAAGGGCACCAGGAAAGCACATAAGGCACTAGTGAATATTGATTTGGTTTTAGGCATGAATTCTTATTCTTCTTATAAAAATCCTCTCTTTGCATTCACATTACATGCTTTGAATAAGATACAGCCTCACCTCTACTCTGTAGATAGAGCATGAGACCCAGTTACATGGGAAGGATGTGGGCATCCCCAAGGACAAAGTGATGTCAGGGCTGTTAAGGGTTATAAGATGGTCATGTCAGAGTGGATGGTCAGCATACCATGAGTCCCTGAAAGCTTGGACTTTGCTTCTGGAAGGGTGGCAGCTGAAAGAGAGGCAGCTCTTGGCAGGATGGAGAAGCAAAGAGGAACAGAGAGGAGGAAACCGAGCTCTCGTGTGCAGAGCTGGATGGACACACATTGCCGCTAAACCAGCAAAGATTCAGACGATGTTGCATTCTTCAGGCAGCTTCGAGTTAAAAACTGCTGAGATGATTCTCTCGCATCTCACGGGTAGCATGTGTTTATGCAATAAAAGGTACTTTATAAATCATAGGACTATCTACTTTATAATTACACTTTTATCAAGATATGCACAATAGGAGGTGAGTCACACACTCACGCTTATAACTCTTATCAAACAGCTCCCGAGTCTCAGAGGTTTAAAAACAGGAAAGCTGATTTTTATAAAGACAAGGATCCAGTGAGAATTAGCAGCAGGACCCTGTTCCTCAGTGTCACTGAGGCATCAGGCAAAAGAGATGCAGCTGTGATCCCCGTGCAGAGAAGTCTTGGCAAGGGGATATTCAACCCGCCATTTGGACGTGACACATACTTTATGTCTTTGGCTTTCACAGGTCACAAGATGCCTGCTTCCAGAGGACAGTCTTACCAAGGGCCATGCTGAGGCCCGCAGTTGGGATATACATCCTGTACCCCCATCACATGCTTTTCTTCTTCCTTCCCTCCCTCCCCTTTACTCCCATTCCATCTGGGGATCGAAGCCAGGACTTTGCATATGATGTCACTCATGTTGGTTCCTTACTTTTCAGACAGGCGCCTCATGCCTGTCTCCTGACCATCTGGCCAGAGCATACCCGTGTACCTATTAGTAGTGGGTTAATAATGGGACCCAAACCAGCCATCTTCTATAATCTGGCAAGCAGAGGGAGTGGGACACCCACCAAGCTACAAAACTTAACATTTACTCCTGCCTGCAAGATGTGGTAGATGGAGCAAAGGTGCCTCAAAACTTGTGAGAGTGGCCAACCATTGGCTGGTCTGACTTGAGGCTCATGTCACAAGAGGCAGCCTACATTTAACACTGCCCGGAGGGTCAGGACCCGGAGGCAGGGACAGCCCAGAGACCCAGGATAGCCACCCCCAAAGGTCAATGAAACCTAATGATATTCAGCCATGGTTGTGGACCAGCGCCTAGCATAATTGTCATCACAGAGGCTTCATCCAGCAACTGATGGGCTCAGATGCAGAGTCAGGGAATCCTGTGGAAGAAAGGGAGAACGTATTGTAGGGACCAAAGTGATCAAGGACACCACAAGAACATGGCCCATAGAACCAACTAACCAAGGCTCACAGGGGCTCAGAGACTGAGCTGACAATCAGGGAGCCTGTGTGATTCTGACCTAGGCTCTCTGCATGTACATCATGATTGGGTAGGTGGTCTTCTTGTGGGACTCAGAAGTGGGATCAGGGGCTGTCTCTGACTCTTGCCTGATTTTGGGACCCTTTCCTTTTACAGGGTTGCCTTGTTTTTCAGCCTTGACATAAGGGTGTGTGCCTGGTCTTCCTTTAATGTGTTATGGCATGTTCAGTGGATAGCCCTGGGAGGTCTGCTCTTTTCTGAAGGGAAATGGAAGAGGAACAGATCTGGGGGAGAGGGGAGGTGAGATATGGGAGGGACTGGGAGGAGAGGAGAGAGAGGAAACTTCAGTAGGGATGTAATATATGACAGAAGAATAAAAACAAAACTAAACTAAACCAAAAAAGGTCAAAGTAAAACAAAACCACAAAAGGCGAAGAAAAAAAATAAAAGAAAAGAAATTTTCTTTAAAACAAAATTGGCTTAACGTCTCAGTTGCCATTTTTAGCAGGCACGAAGCAAATTGGCCCGTTGCCACGTTCCCCAGGGCGAGAGAAGGGCTTGGTAAATATATTAAGTGGTGAGAATAGCGTAGTCCAATTAAAATGAACAAGTAAAGGTCCCACCTTTCAGAAAGTTGTCTTATTTCACAAGATTTGAGTAATAGGAACTCTACTCTTTGTAATCATTTTGTGTGATGAAATAGATTTGATCTATTGTGAGTTAGCTGCCCTGAAGACATGTGTGAGCCTTTTGGACTGATTGGAATTCTAGCACAGGTGAACCCCTGGCCCACTTTAGTATCATTTTCACTAGCATTATTTTTTATTGAATTTACATTTTTGTTTATTTACTTATTTTGTGTGAGCCATGACCTGCCGTGGAAGTCAGAGTTGGGCCCTTCCTTCCACCGTGTGGGTCCTGGGGATTGAGTCAGGTTGTCAGACTTGGTGGCAGGGGCTTTTACTCATGGGGCCACCACAGCAGCCTGCATTCTTTATTCTTTTAAAAAGTATCTTGTTTGTTCTGTATGTAGCAGGGTTGTCTGCCTATGTGTTTTCTGTTTGAGTGTCACAGTTGTAATGTAGTCACTTAAAGTCCTTTCTAAATCCACCCTGCATTGGAAATACATTTGAACTAACTTTGGTCAATGCCAATGAAAATAAAAAATAAGACAACAGAATATTATATTCTCCAAGAATACATTTAGCAGTTCTAGTGCCGTCAGCAACAGGCTGTATCAACTCTGGCACAATGAGAAAGGCTTTGGGTAGTAACCTTCACCATGTTCCTGAATATAAGAAAACCATTTGTCCAATTGCATAGAGACAATTAGTTATATTATGCTATCACTAAGAAGCCGAATGTTATTATAGCTAAAAGTAATTTGGATTGTAGGACAGTGGCAAAGCTGAGATACTATTACCCACAGTTAAAACAGTCTGGGTAAGAGGCTGCCACACTATAAAGAGGAAAGTATCTTCATGCTAGCCTAGCAAGCATGTCTACGTTTACAACACTCACTAATATTTTAAAATAGTTTGACATTTCTTTATTTGTTTGTTGGGTCTGGGGGTGGGTAGTGCCACAGCACATATGTGGAGGTTAGAGGACATCTTGGGAGTTATTTCTCGCCTTCTACCACGTGAGTCTGGGGATCGAACCTAGGTCATTAGGTTTGGCAGCAAGCACCTTTCCCAGGGGAGCCTCCTTTCCAGCCTGTACTACCCTCTGGAAGCTTATTGTTAGAAGTGTTTATTAATTTTGCAATGAGGAAAACTACTTATGTCCTCTCTGTCTTCATGTGAATGAGATATCTTAAATGTTAGCTGGTTTTATCTGCTCTGGGTCTGAGGAGTTGATAGGAGTTAGCGCTGAGCTGTGAAATAAAAGCGAATCTTCCGATTGTGAAAGGAGATAATGGAAGAGAAACATGGATGTGGTCGTAAGTTTGAGAAATCAACATTATTAGGGCTGCTGGAGTGATGGCGGTGATGTTTAAATAGATGATAAGCTCCTGCACGGAACATTCCAGTGATAACAGTCGTTCACCCCTCAGTTTCTTCCTTCCTTCCTTCCTTCCTTCCTTCCTTCCTTCCTTCCTTCCTTCCTTCCTTTGTTTTTCCCTCCCTCTCCCTCCCTCCCTTCTCCCTCCCCTTCTCCCTCCCCCTCCCTCCCTTCCCCCTCCCTCTCTCTTTTCCTTCCTTCCCTCCCTCCCTCCCTCCCTTCCTCCCTTCCCCCTCTCCCTCCTTCTCTCCTTCCCTTCCTTCCCTCCCTCCCTCCCCCTCCCTCCCTCCCTCTCCTCTTGACCCTCTCCCCTCTCCTTTCCTTCCTTCTTTTCTTTCTTCTGAGACAGGGTTTCTCTGTGTATTCTTGGCTCTCCTGGAACTAACCCTGTAGACCAGGCTGGCTTCGAACTCACAGAGATCCTCCTGCCTCTGCCTCTGCCTCTGCCTTCGAGTGCTGGGATTAAAGGTGTGTGCCACAACACTCAGTTCTTAAATGAGTTTTATAAATATGTGCACAAATGGATGATCAGTACATTGGGATAAAAAATTAAAACTATACATTGTAGTTTACATTTGGTCGGAGTTTATCTATATTGATTTAACATATGGGGGTAAAGTATTCACTTTTACTGGAATATGAAAGGACATGGGGGCAGAGGGGGGATGTTGCATACAAGCCTGTAGTCCTTGCATTTGCCATGCTCCTGCCAACCTCTCAAGTGCTAGGATTGTCAATGCACGACACTACATCTGGCCCCTGGTTTCTGTATCTACTCACAAAGTGCTCCACGGACAACAGCTTAATCTGTTATTTCTCAGTGGAGTGTTACTTGTGATATTAACTTTATGGATTTAGGATTTAAGCCCTGTAAATTAAAGGAAAATGCCTGCTCCCCCAATGCTGCTCTAGGATCATGTATAAGATGAGCTTGGTTTACAGGAGCTGTGGCTTTTCAGTGGTGCCTTCTGCCTCTGAGCCATAAATCCACTCACTGCCATTTCTTATGTGTTGGTGGTGCTGCATCTGTGTCCAGCTCCAGTCTCTGGCTGCTCTCCATGCTTCTCACATCCTGAAGGCTGTTGGGTTCCATTGCCCATGTCATCTCTGAGGTCTTAGAAAGCCTTGGCTACCTTGCCTTAGGCTGGATGATCTGCCTTCATGGAGGTTACCTATGAGAATGCCCTGTTGACCAGTGTGCTGGTCTCTGGGAGATGACATCTGACCCCAAACTCTGTCTTGGTTAAAGAAACATGATTGTATCATAAAATCTCTCAAAAACAAAGCAAATGTATGGCGATATCAAGTACTGGCAAGGATATTAAGTGATGAGAAGCTTCAGATTTTCCTGAGACACAATGGTTCATTTACAATGGAAAATAGTTTGGTTGTTATTTAATCAAAACATACATTATCCTATGTCTTACTATTTCTACCTCTAAGTATTTATCTTAGAAAAGCCGAAACAGTTATCCACTAAAGACTCCCATACAGGTGTCTGTGACAGCATATTCTGTGTGTGTGTGTGTGTGTGCTTGAGCTTTGCAAGTGAATCAGAACGGCTGGCCAGTGAGTGCCAGGAATCACAGGATCCACTTATCCTTGAACCCCTAAAACTGGGAGTGTAAGTATGTACCTTTTTGTTTGAAGCAGTGTCTCTTGTCCACCACTGTATACCTTAGGCTATATGCTTTTTGAGCTTCTGGGAACCCTTCTGTCTCTGTCTCTGCTTCTGCCCCTGGGATCACAGATGCACATTGTCACATTCGCTTTCACACCCTCATACACACAACACTCTACCCACTGCACATTTCCTCAACACCCCCTTCTTCACCATTACAAACTGAAATAACTTAAATACATATCAGTAGATGAATGGATAAAACAAACCATACCACATGATACGATGCAATATGATATAATATGATATATATGTGTACTTGGCAATAAGAAGGGGTGAAATACTGAGTCAATCAACAGTATAGATGAATCTAAAGAACATCAGACTATGCAAAGAATGTACATTGGATGGTTCTATTTATGAAAAACTAGAAAAGACACATCTAATTTCAACTTGTGGTTCCTGGGGGCTAGAGGCCTGATGGGACTGGCTGGAAAGGAGGTCAAAGAACTTTTTGGGTAATGGACTTTTTTGTATCATCACTGTAATGGTAGCTGTATGGGTTAATAAGCTAACCCAAGGTCCCCTACAATGTCAGTTAATATCAACCAAGTTTGTTTCATTTATTGACTATATTTATATATTTTTTCATTTTTGTGTGTATATGTGGTGTGTGTGTGTGCACACGCACACATGTGTGCACACACACTCATAGAGGCTCAAAGTTGATATCAGGAATTATCCCTGATTGCTCTTCCCCCTTAGGAATTGAGACATTATCTCTCCCCAGAATCACTGCTGACTGACATCACTGATGTGACTAGTCTTGTAGCTTGCTTTGTGGATCTCCTGTCTTTACCCTCAGACTGGAATTGCAGGCTAACCATGATCTAGTGACATTTCACGTGGGTTTGGGGACTCTGAAATCTAACCCTTGCATATGAGTACTAGTACTTTAACCATGGGACCATCCTCCCAGCCCCAGTCAAGTTAAGTTTTAGGTAAACAAACTAGAAATTCATTCTGCTTCCCTGTTATCTCTGAGCTCTTTTGTTTCTCTCCTGGAGAAAATGTTTGAATGCGTTTGACTTTTGGGCTAGGGAGAGGCCCTGCATAGGAAATCTGAGTTAATTTCTCCACATTTCATACCCTTTATCATGATGAAAGCCATATAATGTGAAGAAAGGCTATTTTTTCACACATAAAATATAAGATATAAAGTCCAGATAGAGATCCTCATTAATCATGGTGTGCCAAGCAATGTTAAGTGTTGGGAGTCCATCCAAGAATAAGATATTTCATCTCCAGCATTCTGTATTCACAGAACCCTATATGTTTAACACCTGCTTATCACACATGCTGAATAAAGACTCTGACATCTAGTACCTGGACCTGGATTTGCTAGATGATGATGCTTTTAGGGTTACAGGATAGAAAACAGAAATAATTAGCCCAAACTAGACATAAAGGGCATGATGTCAATGCTGAGGAAATTCAAGAAAAATAAGCAAAATTTAGATTTTTCTCAGGCAGAAAAAAAACAGTTTATGTATGGGCATAGAGAGTCTGTCATTCGTTGAAAGACTGTGTATTTACTGAGGGGCTCTTACATTGTAGGTACTGTTGTTAGGCTAACAGGAAATAGACATATTCCATCTTATATTTTAGTGAGAAAGGCAGACAATGTTAGGAGCCTTCTTAATGCAGAACTACGATGATAAGAGAAACAATACATGTAATAAAGAGAAGCACACATAGAGAAGGGAACAGGCTTTGGTGTTCAACTTGATTAAGAGCTGTCACAGAGGGACTCTTGCACGAATACTCTGAAACGGTTAGAGAGTGAGCCATCTCCATCTGCAGGGGAAGTCTCTTCAAACCAGTCAGGATAGCACTGAGAAAGCCACAAGTGAGGGTCTGCTCGCTGTGTTCCTGGAAGAGCGGGAGGCCATTGCGACTCAAGAGGGGTGAGCAAGGGAGAGGAAGCAAAACATGAGGTGTCAGTATGGTGGATCATGAAGCATTGTGAAACTGTGAAAACGGGAAACATTGGATCAAAACATGACATGCTAGAGAATGCGTGACTTGATGGATCCGGAATCAACTAAGAGGCAGTCTCCAGGGCTTATCTGCAAGGGCATTTCTAGGAAGGATGGGCTGACAGGAGGCTAGGCTTTACCTGCCCGCAAGTGAAAGGCAACCTTCCGACCAGTGATCGGTGTGCAGCTAAAGCCTGCCTTTGCTTCTTGTTGCTGAGTCTGTCTCTGTTGCTGTTGCTGTCGCTGATGCCATTGCCTTTCATGGACAGCCTTCAAACGTGGACTGTGGACCGTGACTCTCCAGAAATCCTCAAGGTCTTCAGGGCCAGATTTGAAGACATCCAAGCTTCATGGCCTGAGCAACTTCAAGGTTCACATCAGGTTCACATACTTTCTTGGCATGCACGCTGACATGGTTGGACTGCTCTGCCCCTGTTCTGTAAAACACCACACACACACACACACACACACACACACACACACACACAAAACACACACACACACACACACGGACGCACTGACGCACAGACACATGGACGCACTGACGCACAGACACATGCACACATGCATGCATGCACGCTAGCCCACACGCTTACAAAGAAAGCGAGAGAGAGAGAGAGAGAGAGAGAGAGAGAGAGTCAGTTCTATTTCTCTAGAGAATGAGCCTGATAGCAACTGTATTGCTTTGTCTCTGGGGGAGAAAGCTTCCAGCAAGGATATAAACAGAGAGGATCACAATAGCCCAGGTGGCAAGGGAACAGAATCTGAAATGAAGAGGACAGTGAAGGCGATATTAAAATTGTTTCTGTGTGAACTCAAAAGGGAAGCTGGCCAAGTTTCTGCATGGACTGGTATGGCGGCACTAAAGGTAGGGAAGTATGAGCAAGCCATGGGGAGCAAGCCGGCCAGCAGCACTCCTGCGTGCGTCAGCTCCTGCCTCCAGGTTCCTGCCCTGACTTCTTTGGATGAGGGACTAAGCTGTAAGATGAGTTAAACCCTTTCCTCTCCAACTTGCTTTTGGTCGTGATGTTTTGTTATAGCAATAGAATTCATCAGTAAGCAGCTGACAAGGGACAGTGCACATGCTGCCAAGGGATAGAAATCATACAGATATGGTTACACGCTTGAATTCTTCATTCTTTTCATGATCAGTTTTGTCAAGTTTGATCTTGTTCTAGCTATGCTGCCATGTGTTGTGTAAAACTGTCACAGGCCGGTTCCAGATGTTGTCACCAGAGGTTGACTCCATTACCCTTCTCAACTGCCTTGCTTTATACAGAAATGCTATGCAGACAACTCTTCCTATGGTTCTGTGATCACCAGTATGGCCAACGGTCATAGGTAATGCATGATGAGCATGGTATAATGACCTTGGGCTTTTCTGCTAATGATTTACAAACAACAATAACCTGAAAACAGTTTAGAAGGGGAAATGATGAGGTGAGATCTGAATACAAAGTCCACCAATGGTGATGGGCTGGGTAGTGTAGGAAAATACAGGAAAGGGATGGGGAAGGATGGTCAGCTGAGGAGACCTGGGGGATGTGGGCGTGGCTGCCGGGATCCTCCTTGCCTTCACAGGCCCTGGACCACTGTTCCTCTGGCTCACTTATTTAAGCCACTGATTTCCTTGCTGTGAAATAGGACAGTCCTCTCTGCGACTATGTCTTCACATTTCTCTCCTCTCCTAGTTTATGGCAAGCATGATTCATTCCTACGCTTCAACTCTCATTATAAGATGCCTCTACATAAAAGTAGCTCTTTCATACTATCTGATTATAGAATCTTTTAGTGTCTTATTTATTTTTTTCCTAGCCATCCATCACAATGTGAAGTTATTTAATTCATTTCCTTCTCTTTTTTTTTAGATTTTTTTAAATTTTGGGATTATAATATCATTAGAACAATTCTTCCATGTATTGCTTAAGACAAATCAAAACAACAACAATAACAACAGCAAGAACAATAAAAAAAAAAAACCCAACCGTTTTCCTGACTTTTCTGAACTGGAATGTAGACTTCATGGTGACTGTTGTTGACAGCAGTTTGTCCAGGGCCTAGCACTCTCCTCCAAGTAACAGGTGGTCAGTGACTAATTACAGAATGACCAAATGTTGTTAGGCAAAGAAGAAAGTGCAAAGATGCAGGATGTGACATGCGTGTTAGCTCCGAGGAAAGGCCTAGTGGGAATGAGGTGCCCACCAGGGATGACAGTCTATCCTCACACAGATCTTGTAGAAGACTGAGAACAAGGACTCTAGAAATGCATGGCAACTTTACAGTAACATGCTATGGTGCAATATAAATGGCTCATGTGCTCAGAGGCACTGAGTGAGTGACATTATAAATACTTTTTAATTTACTCCTGGCATAGAAGCTCAGAGGTTTCCTCTCTCCGCTCCTGAGCCACCCACTCGTCACTCTGGGGATGGGAAAAATGGCACTGTCACAGGGCATTGTTGGAAGCCATGCCTTCAGTCCCTGCTGCCTTGCATATGTTTCAGGCCTGTGTCTGTTTGTAAGACTTCAGGGGGTAGCTCTTCCAGCCTTTATTAATCTAAATGATGGTTGCTGATCATTTTTGTCAGTTCTGCAAAATTTTGATCAGCTTCACTTTAGAAAGAGATCACTCATAGAAATTCATGATCATCAATATGAAAGAGAAAATTTTGCATTAAAAACAGTCACTTGAACATTATTATTCAGCCAGATAATAGGTTTTGATTACTTAAATGTGTCAGGTTTTTTTTTTTTAATAGAGCTTAGCAGATATTCCATCTGCCTTTATAAATTATTTAATGTTAAGGTCTGGCATTCCGGGTGACTCTGCGTGGGCAGAAGTGGGGGTGAGTGGAAACTGATCTTGGGAGTCACTTCTCACACAAGCATACTTGAACACATCTGGTTTGTCATATGATCCTCAGTGATGTTTGTTCACAGTGGCCGTGACATTTGTTGTCTCACTTGGACTTAGGCTGTAGCCCACTTGACACGCAACAGGGAATGGTCTTATTCTAGGAGGCACAGTTGCCTGTGGTCTGGAGGGTCTCCTGTGACCTTGGCCCACTCTTAACCAGCCAGACTTTTTATCCCCTCGGCCACACCTGAGTGGGAAATTCTGATGCTGCCCAAGTTCTGCACAGATAGATCCAGCAGTCACTTTTTCATAGGTCTCTGCCTTGTCTGGCTCAGCCGAGAGTCCATAGCCTTCCCAGAGCTTTGGTCCCTGCTTCGGACCTTTATCTTTACTGTCTACTGAAGCCTTTCCCTGAAATAATTAGAATAGCCTATCGGACCAAGCAGAGGGTGGTGCCTAAGTCATGATAAGAGCCATTCATGGTCTGTGGCTTGGGATCCTGCTGGCATTATTATATTATATATTATATATTATATAGTATATATTATATAGTATATAGTATACATCATATATATACTATATAATATATGTTATATATTATATATTATATATATATTATACTTTAGCATTATTACATCACTCGATTGCACATCAAATTTTTATTTAAAAGTAAGAGTGGTAAGTAGCCAAATAATGTACTCTACTTTCTGCCTCATATTCTTTTATCCAGGCATCAACAGAAAACTTAGAAAGACTTCCACTAGAAGGCAAATCTAGGAAGGATGCACTGGAGGCCTTTGGATCTTGCATTTCCTATAATCTCTTACTGGGTGTTCTGTGTATCGAGAGGATTGAAGGAAAAGTGATGGAGACCTGTAAGATGGAAGGTTGTTTTAGTCCTTTCTTTTTAGGAGATGCTGTAGAATCTGTTCTGGGTTGGGAGAAGTCCCATAAGCCCCACATCCAATGTTTACATGAAGACATAAACCTCTGTGATAAGTGGTTGGCCTTTGCAAGGTGTAGGAGATTTTGAAGTTTCAGAGCAAATTAGAAATTTCCATGCTACCTCTTAAGACTTTAATACAGAATCATTTGCATTATTGTACTATTGCATGCTGCTTTGCAGCACACTCACACCATCCCCAGCATCTGTGTTTTATGTCTGTGACTAGGTGTTCTCTGAAGGCAGCAGTTGAGCCATTTATTTCTTAGGAGTCTTGGGAAACAGAATTTTATGATGTTTGGCTCCAACAAAGCACTGGGAATGCTAACTAACCTTTCCGCTGCAGCTTTTGCACTCGCCCACCAAAGCATTTCTAATTCTTGGCCTAGTCATTCTGATTAGGTGTTAAGCTTACTGAAGGCAGAGGCCAGTATTCTGACTATGTGCGTTCTCATGGCGCCCAGTAGGGTGGTGGGTGTAGATGGGTTCGTTAAGTATTTACTGAACCATGGAGTGATTGGCTAGAAATTTCCTCCAGTTCTGGTCCTAGGAACTTACAATTAAGTTTGATTAGACCAAACAAACAAAGCAAATGTATCTATTCCCTTTCTCAATGCTGAAACAAAGTAGTTGCCCAAAGCAAGGTCAGGAAGCAGTTAATTTTGGCTTACAGTTTGAGAATACAGTTGATCATGACAAGAAACTCTTGGCGATAGGAGCATGAGACAGGCCACTGGTTACATTGTATCTGTAGACAGGAAACAGGGGTGGGGTGAGGTGGGGAGGGGGGGATGACTATTGGTGCTCAGCTCGCTTTCTCAGTTCTAACCTGTCCAGGAGCCCTGTCTTCCTGGCACTGCTGCCTACATTTAGGGTGGACCTTTTTTCCTCAGTTACATATTTGAGGAATGTCATCAATGTAAGTGTGTTTCCATGACCATTCTAAATCCAGCTGTAGTGCTTTGAATAAGAAATGTCCCTCATAGGCTCAGGTATTATTTGAATAATTCTCCTGATGGCAATGCTTTGTGCAGCCTTGCTGAAAGAGTGGGGTAGGTTTGAGGGTTTCATGCCTCACCTCACTTCCTGCTCCAGCCACCATGCCTGTCTGCAGCCCTGGCTCCCTGCCATGATGAAATTTTATCCCTCTGGAACCATAAGCCAAGTAAACTTTTCTTTATAATAAGCTGCCTTTGTCATGGAGTTCTACCACAGTGATAGAAGATTAACTTAACATCAATCAAAGTGACAATGAAGACTAACCCTTAAAGTAAGTCTCGCTAGAAAGATCAGTGAGGCATCCCCAGATGATTTCATGTGTTAGATAGTCCCACTAGCCCAAACATCTGCATTTTTAAGAGCTTGTGTGGGTTTTGGTAATAGGGTCCCTATTCAAATTAGATTCCACAAAAAGAAGCAAAGAAGAAAAAAGTCATGGAGGAAGAAAGGAAGGAAGGGAGAAAGGAAGGAAGGGAGAAAGGAAGGCAGGAAAGAAGGGAAGGAGGGAGGGAGGAAGGAAGGCAGGGAAGGAGAGAGGGAGGGATAGACTTGACAAAACTAAATATCCGTGGTGTTGTTACTGACCATTGACGAGCATGACTGGTTCGTCTCCACGTGCCCCTGCATTGCCCCCTCGTGAGAAGGATTTCCACACATGTGGTCCTGGTGCCTTGGGCTTTTTCTTATCGTTCTCAGAAGGTCTAGGACTGAACTTTAAGGTCTCTGTTGCCCTGACAAGGCTCATCATGGACTGGAACCAGTTGTTCTTGTTGAGTGTGTGGTATTTGCATCACTCTGATCTGGGCCAGATGCTGATCTCAGAACCAGGTGTCAGTTCAGTGACCTCGGACTCACACTGGGGGGAGGGGCCTTCCCTAACACAAAGTGGGGGTGGTGAAGAATGGCTGTTGGGTAGGCCAAAGAGTCTACTAGGAGTCCTCTTTTTAGTTTTTTTCCAAAGGGGGAAAAATAATTTCCTACAATGAGAAACAAACTATTCAAAAAATACTTTTATGCAATCACTCATTTCTTATTTTCTGATTATTAAGGAAATTAATCTATCTTTCATGATTGAACAGGGAGCCAATAAAACATAAACAAACAAGCTAATCAACCAAACAACCAATAAACAACAGCAGCAGCAAGCCCCTCCCCTCAGATGTCTTAAGTGGTAAAAGCAGCTTCTCTTGGACTCTTTGATAAACTGGAAAATGCTTTGGCATCTTGAATCTTGTACTTTCCTTGTCATCAGAGCAGCCTGATCTAGAAACAGCTACCAAAATTTGTTTCAATATGCAGTGTTTTAGATCAGATTGTGCGGTATAATTATCAGTTGTTTTTTCCCCCAGAAAACAACTGGATCCCTCTCCTAGAAGGCCAAGAAAGCCATAGGAGCAAGCCAGTAGGCCTCAGCCCTTTCTGGTCTTTGCTATGGTGCCTGCCTCCAAGTTCCTGACCTGACTTCTGTAGATAGTAGACCAGAAGGACACATGCACTGCAGCCTCTTTTTTTTTTTTTTTTTTTTTTTTTTTAAAGCATGTTAGCATATTTATCACACAACCAGGATTGGAACCTTTCATGACTCACTCTTTCTGGTTTAGGAGGCTCTGTAAATCAGTACCCACAATGGGCCTAGACATACCTGACTGGGCGGCAGGTGCTACTACAGACAGCTGCACTAGGCACTCATCCCTCTCTGTACATGTCATGGCTGTGAAGTCCAGCAAACACAACTCTCACCAAAGCATGCTTCCCTTTTTAAGCCTGTGTTTTCTTCTTCCATTTATAAACAGTCAATGGTTGATATTTTTGGCAGGGTCACACTCCAGAGTTAATATGCACTGGAGTGCCAGTTAAATAAAATTTCCCAAGAACTTAAGAACTTTGCATTGTTTGTGGTTTAGAATCATTCATAATGGCTTAAGGAGTTCATCAGGAAGTTTAATCTTGCACGGCCCCACCTCCCATTTTTTTTCCTGTGGAATGCTGTTTTTCATTTCTTAATTAGTTAAATATACTTGTCTAAGTATATACAGGCTGTACCATGAACACTTCTGCCAGCCATTCCAATCTCTATGTGGCTACATTTTAAAGAAATTTAGAAGCCGTGAGCAGTGAAGCAAAGCCCAACAATACTGGTCCTGGAAAGGGGGCAGAGTTAGGAGAGGACAGAAGCCACTGCAAATCTGAACGCTACAAACTCTGTGTGACACCTGGGAAACCGAGAACGCCAGAGGTTACTGGGACCTCTAACACAACACAAGGAGAATGTTTTGCTGCCAAGTGTGAGGTGCTGGGCGTGGCTGCAGCTCCAGCAAATTGTGTTCGGAGAGAGGAAGACACTGGATTGCTGTGCTCCTTTTATTTTCTCCCCAAACTGCCCAGATCCTGTGGGACGTTCATGCGCTGATATATGAGCAATGTGAATCAGATTGTTCTCCTCGTGGCTCATCTAAAATACCTGGGTTTGGAAAGTCACAACAGCAAGATGAGAGCGAGCACGGCTCATAGGAGGGCACGGTGAGCAAAGCTTGGGCATGGTCCTCCACTGTCCTTCATGGAGACATCCTGGAAGGGTGTCAGAAAATAAAGTTCTTTTTTTCTCCCCACATATTTATAAACTTTATCATGAATAACAATACATGACTGTGTTAAAATAAAAATCAAAATATCATGAAAGGGGATGCTAATAATGTGTGGTGATAGATGATTATAGCAATCACTTCTAATGCGTGTTTATCAAGTCATGACTTTGTATACCGTGAATGTACATAATTTCTATTTGTCAATTATGCTACAATAAAGTTGGAGGAAGGGATAGAAAACACCACTAAAAGATATAACAATAGAAAAGTTTCTCTCTTTTTTCCCCTAAGGAATCGCTGGATAAGGTAATCCCTTCTCCCACTTTCCCACCTTTTATTAGTAATAGATTCTTCCTCATTCAATACATCTTGATAACAGTTTCCCCTCCTTTTCCTCCTCCCAATTCCTCCCATCCCCCTCCCATCGAGATCCACTCCCTTCCTGTCTCTTGTTAGAAAAGAGTAGGCTTCTAAGAGTTAACAACCAAACAGAATGAAATAAAACAATAAGGTAAAACAAAATCTATCACATCACAGTTGGATAAAGCAAACCAGCAGAAGGAAAAGAGCCCCAAAGAGAAGGCACATGAATTAGAGACGCATTGTTCACACACTCAAGAGTACCATAAAAAAGACGAAGCTGAAAGCTGTGATACATAGAGGACCTGACACAGACTCATACAGGCCCTGTCTGTGCATGCAGCCTCGGGCTCTGTGAGTTCACACGAGATTCACAGAGGGCCTGGTTCTCCATGACCTCCATCCCCTCTAGCTCTTAAACTCTTTCTGTCTCCTCTTCTGCAGGATTCCCTGATTTCTGAGGGGAGGAATTAGATGGAGATATCCCATTCAGAACTGTACGTTCCAATGTCTCTCTGTGGGTAATGCCTGGCTGTGGGTCTCTGTGTTTGTTCTATCTGCTGCAGGAGGAATCTTCTCTGACGATGGCTAAACAAGGCATTGATCTATGAGTATAACAGAATGCCATTAAGAGTCATTTTGGTTTCACCCTGGGTCTCTGGACTATCTAGTTCTTGGTCACCCAAGCAGTGTTGGATATGGGTTCCATCTATGGAGTGGACCTTAAGTCAAATAAGACACGGTTGGCTATTACCACAAGATTTGTGCCACCATTATCCTAGTGTGTTTTGCTGGCAGGGTAGATTGTAGGCCAGTTTTATGGCTGGGCTGATGTTTATGAGGAACTAAGATTCTCGAGTACTGCAGACCATGCTTGAATTTTCCAAGTTCACAGTTCATACTCCCCAGTTGAGTACAGTCGATACTCTGAGTGGGCTACAAAGCTTGATGCGAGCCAGAGGAAAATTCAACTTTCAGAATTGATGTATAACTTAAAAGATCACAGCTAAATTGGCTGTTTCCAACTTGTATTTCATTCTTTTGGTATAAGGCATTACCAGATTTATATGCTAGGAAGGATTTATAAACTAAAACAATTTGTAAAAATTAGAATGAAGCATTGAATTTAGGAATTGATAGCATTGTAGAGGTGATAGCCTAAAATAAAATTTCAAGGAATAATATTTATTTCCTTCCAGCTCTGGAAAGCATCAGATCTTTAGCTAGAGAGGCTATCTACCTGTAATAATCTAGCCACAAAGGTTAAGCAAAGTCTCAGAATGTAATGAGTTAGAGAACCAGAACCAGTGAGTAGTGACTTAATCTCAGGCCTTGACTCAAAAACTCTCTTCTTTAAGATACCAGTGTGAGAGAACCAACCTATTGAAAACTCTCAAATCTGGGTCTGTAGACTCATTTGCTGCCTGACTTCCCTAGTAAGCTCCCAGAACCATGGTGACAAGCCTGACTGCCCTATGAGATCCCAGAATCATGGTGACAAGCCTGACTGCTCTATGAGATCCCAGAACCATGGTGACAAGCCTGACTGCCCTAGTAAGATCCCAGAACCATGGTGACAAGCCTGACTACCCTAGTGAGATCCTAGAACCATGGTGACAAGCCTGACTGCCCTAGTAAGATCATGCTGACATCTGTCTTCTGACCTCCATACTTATGCTGAGGCACATACACACCAAACACATATCATACATACACATGAAATAATAACTAATGACGTTCAATTAAAAATACAGTGTCTGAGAGCGCCCATTGCTCGGCACAATCACAAGCATTGACCCATTTCTGTGAGGTTGAACACTGAAGCAGAGGTGTGGTGGGACCTCATCAGGCTTTCATTTGTATCTCCAGAGACTAATGATGTTGAGCATTTATTCATGTGCTTTTTTTTGCCATCTGTTCATCATCTTTGATGAAATGTCTGTTCAAACCTTTTGCCTATGTTTTTATTGTGTGTTTTAATTCTTATTGAGTGTGTATCTTATTTACACATCCAGATGTGTCCTTTTCACACCCATATGTATATAAATATTATCTCTCAGTATGTTTCTTGCTTTCTCATTTCTTTGCTACTGTGTCTACAATGTAACATTTAACTCCTATGGTGACCTCTCTGTAAAAATGCATTTATGGTTTGTTTCTTTATAATGTTTCTCTTTTGTCTATTTTAAGGTTGAAAGATTTTTTTTTCTTTTTCAGATGTTTTATGGTCAAAATAACTTTGGAAAATACATATAAAAGGTTGTTTTTTTTTCAAATTTAAACATATACTTACCATACAACACAAGAATTCTTATAGTAGGATCTACCCCAAGAAATATGAAAATATAAGTCTACTGAAAGATCTAAACACAATATCTTTGTTCATACTGCCTTCAGGTGAAAACGATTGGAGTGATGAACATTTAAATATTTAATTGCGTGCCTAAAAACATATGGAGCACACACATAGGGTATGTATACAAGCGCACAGAAATAGAAAAGGAACAAATTATGGACATGGGCAACAACATAGATTAACCCAAAACATTATGCTAAATGGAAGGGGCTAGATCCCAAAGAGTGTAATTGCACTTAGAGCTAATTCCAGAACTGGAAAAACTAACAATCTATAGTGATAAAACAAACAAACAAACAAACGAAAATGGGTCTCTAAGTTGTTTGCTTTAGGGGTGTGGAAGGAGCTGACTCAGAGGGTCACATGGAGTGGACATGGGCTATGTCTTGACTTTGGTGTAATGCTTGTCAGAATTCATCCAACTCTCTGTACTGTAATACATCTTAAAGTAGGTATAATCAGGAAGCTTTGACTTCAAGACAATGTTCTAGCTTGCTGTCTGTTGCTGTGATAAAACCCTGGCTAAACACAGCTTGGGAAGAGGAGAGGGTTTATTTGGCTTACAGATCAGAGTCCGTCTTCGAAGGAAGCCAAGGCAGGAAGGCACCCAAGGCAGAAAGCACTGAGGGATATTTCCTCCCTGGCATGCTCAGCTAAATTCCTTACACAGTCCAGGCCTACCTGCCCAAGGATGGCACCACCCATAGTGGGCTGGGCCTTCCTCCATCAGTTAACAAAATGCCCCACAGACATGGCTACAGGCCAAGCTGATGGAAGTCATTCCTCAATCTCTTCTTCCCAGGTGTGCCAAGTTGACAAATGGAGTTAACTATGAGAGATAGTAAAAATACTTCATGGTTGGCCAGTGGTGACATATTTATTATACACCTCTGCTGAGTAGTTTTTTAAGTGTGATTATTTCAGGCTTTCAAGAAATCCAGATCATGAAGTTATCACTGAACTTAAAAATAAGACATTTTCCATGAGGGAAATTTGAAAAATACATAAAAGTTAAATGAATAATACAAAAATGATGCCTTGTCTGAGCATTCAACCATTTTTCCTCTGCTTTTCTTTCTACAGCTAGCATGCTGTTTGTAGACTACTATGAAATCATAAGGATTTCCCCAAATAATTCCACAATTTTGACAAATATAATTCTAACAATGCATCATAGCCACAGAAATAACACTATAAATTATTTAAGCTATCTTTCACATTTGGACACTTTTCTTTCTGGTTTGCATTTGCAGTGTTCCTATAAAATGTTGTGGTGATTAGCATATGTCTTGTACATTGACGGCTATTTATTTAGGATAGATCCAAGTATACTTTGATCAAAGGGTAATGCATTCATTATATTATTGGGACCAAAATATTAACACCTTCCCACTTTCTCTTCAGTTTCTAGTCTAGAAAAATCTTTGATTCTTCTAACTTTGATTCTTGTTCTTTGTGGTAAAGAGTTAAAGAGAAAGGATTTTCACCTACTTCACTGTGTGTAATGCATTGCCTGAATTAGCCTCATCCCTCTGTCAAAGTGCCCAGAAACCATGATGATAGGAGCTGTGGAAATAGATATCTAGCATATGGGAACCTGCTTATAATTTCTCGCTCACAGCATTTATCCCACGTACAGCATTTATCTTTAAAAGAGCAAGACTAACGAACCCGCATGCATTGTTTTCTCCTTGTAGCATATCCTCATGTGAAATATGCCCATGCTAATGAGGAAGGGATGGTAGTGTTCTCTAGCAAACAGTGCCTCCTGGAAGGTCTTGCTCTGTCACTGTCTCTGTGTCTCCACCTTTGTTTAAGCAGAGGGACAACTCATGGTCTGAGATACCTATAGTCACATAAACACACCTTTCAATAACAAGAACTCATGGTTCAAGAGAAGTGGAATGGGCCAGAATTATGAAGGAGCTTGGTAGCTGGGGAATCCACTCTTGCATAGCTGAGGACTCACAGTGGGGATACAGGAAATGTTTAATTCTTCTGGAAAATTATGACTATCACTTGATTGGCAAAAAATCCGATTGCCATCAGCTCATTCAGGAAGATGTCTGTGACTAAATGCTAAGTAGCATAAAACTGGGGTAAGTTAGCTATTTATTTAAGGGCAGATGATGTAGTTTTTCTTTAAACAGACTTTTTTTTCATTATTTATTAGTTGTGTGTGTGTGTGTGTGTGTGTGTGTGTGTGTGTGTGTGTGTGTGTGTGTGGTGTGCACGTGTGCGTGGGCACACTCATGAATGCAAATGCCTGTGAAAACAAGAGATGCCTGATCCCTAGGAGCTGCAGATATAGGCAGTTGTCATATAGGCAGTTGTTGTTCCCTCAAAGTGGGTGCTGGGAAGTGAACTCTGGTCCTCTATAACTGCTCAGCCATCTCTCTAGCCTTGATGTAGCATTTTGAAGTCCCAATTTCTTCTCTAAGACAGTCAAATGAGGTTACTTGCCTCACTGAGTTTTGTGATGTTTAGATTAGATGCTGTTTGAAGATGCAGTCTTTGTAGACTGTGGATACCCAGCAAAACGTACTCACCTTGGCTGTCTTTAGAGAAAAAGCAGTTCCTAGAAATGTTCCTTCTAATCCAGCTCAGCCCAGTCTCTCCTCATCTTTGAACTCTCATCCTGGACCATGCAGCTCAGCCTTCTGCTTTCCTGACACTGAATTCTGGCATCCATCTTTGAAGGTAAACACTCTAGAGCCTAACATTCCCAATTAATGCCATTTCACTGCTGTGGCTGAAATCTGTTTCCTCTGAGGACCTCACTTCCCAGCAGCCCTCACTAATGAGGTGCAGTTTCCTCTGCTTTCGGGTGGGCTGAGGGAAGATGCAATTGTCTTGCTCTGCTGAGCTGTTCTCAGACCAACATTCCCTTTCTTCCTCTTCCCCTGCGTCCTTCCAGCTAGGTCACCAGCTTCTCTCAGATCTCTCCGGCCACATCAGGTCTTTCGTCACGGTTGGCCTTGACATCTTCCTAAGAACTTGGCCTGTCAGCGTGTCCTCACTTGTGCCTACAGTGACATTTCCATCTCCACTCGCCCCAAATCCAAATCCAAATGCATGTCCTCCCCTGGCTGTGTCTCATTGTTAGGCTGCTCCCCACACGGGACACTCTGCAGGCCATGCCTCTCAGCGCTCACTCTAAGACCGGTTCTCCTCCCTCCCGGGGTTCTTCAGCTTAGGCTTTGCAATCCATTTTTCAGTGTTTGCCTTCCAGGTTTCACCACTCATGTTCTTTCTCCCTCTGCTTTACAAATTTCTAACAGTGTTATGGCGTTCCTGGCTTTTTCCACGTCTGCACATGGAGAAGGAGGCTCCGTTTAGAACAAAACCCAACTCAAAGGTGTTATGTGCAGATTTTTCCCCCCCGCAGGCTGCCTGGTCCCACTCTTTGTTCCTCCCCGCTGGCTGCCTGGTCCCACCACCATGCCAGCCCCAAATAACATGCAAAGACTCTGTATTTGATATAATTTTGTTGGCCAGTTACTATCCTTTTTTGTCGGCTAGCTCTGTCTTAAATATTAACCCATTTCTATTAATCTAAGTATTTCCACGTGGTCTCATCTTACCAGCCAGAGCAGCTGGCATGCTACCTATCCGGGCTCTCCATGTTGACTCCTCCTCCCTACTTCTTCCTTCCTCCTTGTCTCCTAGCCCCACCTATCTTGCTTTCCCATTGGCCCACAGGGCTTTATTCATTAACCAGTATGAGAAACATATTTACAGAATAACATCTCCCATCATCTTCTCTTTTCTGTCTAAAATAAAGGAAGGGTTTTAACCTTAACATAGCAAAATAAACCATACAACAGCTATCAAATAAGAATTACAGTTAACAATAGTTAGTCCATTAACATTTAGCACGATTTAAGAAAATATCCCATCATCTATCCTATCTTTATTAGTCTAAAGTCCTATATGTAACTTAACTTTAATCCTAACTAAAGAAAACTATAACATGGAGAAGGAGGCTCAGTTTAGAACAAAACCCAACTCAGAGGGTTTCTCAGCACAGCTCAATAGTCCTATTATGTGCCATTTTAACTTTCTTATGTTGCTACTTTCCCCTTAGTTTCAAGTTATTACCTAGTGTCATTATGAATGTCTATGTCATAAGAACTTTGTCATTTTCTTCATGCTCACATTTAATGATCCAAATCTATCTGTGAGGATATCAATTTTTTCTTTCCTTTAAATACAAATATATATATGTATATATATTTATACAATATATGTGTATATATATTTAATTAAGTGAATGTGTGTGTCCCTGAATATAAGTATGTATGTACACCATATTATGTAGGTACAAAAAGAGGCTGGAAGAAGGCATTAGATTCCCTTGAACTGGAATTATAGGTAGTTAAGTGTAGCCTGATGTGGGTGTTGGGAACAACAGCTATGTCTTTTGCAAGAGCAGAAAGAGCTCTTTATCATGGAGCCATCTCTCCAGTCCCTACTTTTTTCTATTATTAACAGGAAGGACACACATGTCCCTTCTTTTAAATCTTTCCATCTATACTGGCTGTCATTCCCTATCACCATACTAAAGATTTTGCTCATTGTTTTTCTATTGCATCATCCATCTTTATTTTCTTAAGTCTTCAGTCCCATAATGCAACAATATGTGTATTATTTCTCACCCTTCATGCCCTTGAGTGTAGCTGAGTCAGCCAGCACAGGGCCTCTACTGTGCTGTAGTAAGCCGATATTTTGGTCTATAGATAAGGGTCATTTATCAGTAGCCTAGTGATCCCAACATGTTGATTCTTAAAAATAGTTCATAGCCCCAGTGTTGGAATCTCCTTTGGGTGGAGAATTGACCCCTAAACACAAGTCCCATTTATCCTTCTCTCTTCATAACTCTGGCTGTCCTTATCTATCTATCTATCTATCTATCTATCTATCTATCTATCTATCTATCTATCTAATTTTGAGACAGGTCTGTCTTCATAGCTCTGGCTGTCCTGGAACTAATTATGTAGACCAAGCTGACCTTGAACTCATAGAGATCTGCTTGCTTCTCCCTTCATTTATTCTCAAGGATGAACAACTGCTATTTCATAAACTCTCAGTTTTTATATGTGATTAAGAGCCATCTACAAATAACTTATTGAGTAAGCAAACATAAGATAATCCAACTTGATTGGATTATTTATATGATATCAATTACAAATTGAGTTGTAAACAAAAATGACTAGTTAGATTCTGTCAAGGACTTCATGCTACACAACATTGGGTAGCATTGCAAAGTTATATCTGATGGTATGCACAACACATTAAGCGTAATAGCATGATCCAGTGTACATAGAAAGTGGTCTTGGGCTTGCCTAAGAGAGGAGGAGTACAAAATCTCGAAGAAGCTTCGTGTGGTGACACAACCTTTAATCCCAGCACTTTGGAGGCAGAGGGTCTCAGTGAGTTTGATGAGGCAGTCAGGACTACACAGTGAAACCCTGTCTCAAACCAAAACAAAAATAAGTGACAACATCACACCCGAAAACCAAAATGTGCTACATGATAGGGAGTTGGTGGAATCTGCTAGAAAATTCTTCCCTCTTAAAGATGAGGAGAGTGGTCCTCGGGAGAAAGCTTTGAACACAATGCTTCCACGTTGAAATGAAAGGGAAACCTTGTATTTGGGGAGCAAGTGTAGGGGCAGGGCTTGAGGATGCTGAGTGTGCTGAGGTGGCTGCTGTGTCTGGTGCTTGGGAAGCGGAACCTCCCTAGTGTTGAGGTGTCCCCAGATAAGGAAGTCTAGCCTTGAACCCTCAAAAACTAATCTGAGTTTTAGAAGCATGTCAGTCCGATTTCACTGCATTGAAGGGTACATTGAGGCCAGCTGCTTCAGCAAGGAGTTTAGGATTTCGAGTTTATCAGATGGTAGGTTCCTGGCATAGATCCCTCTGGGGCATCACCTTTTCTCCTGGGTACTGGAGTCACTTCTGATTCAGGCACGGACAGAGTGATTGATGGCTGAGCCATATTAAACACGAAGGGAGAAGTTCGAACAAGTCGCATGATCCCTAGGGAAACTGATTAGAGGGTGATGGGGTAAAGACCAAGCTCCTTGGCAAATCAGTGGCTCAGTATGGGAGAAAACCCAAGCAGATGAGCACTGAGGGGCTTCGCCATCAGGGTGAAGCTGTGAGTGTCTCTGCGGCAGGAGGGACCAGTTCTGTTCCTAACCAATGGTAGCTTAGCTAAGAGATAAGGTGCAGCTGTGATTTGTCAGGACCTTGGGCCGTTCATTCATCACAATTCCTATGTCCATCAGGTGGAATTGTTGAGACTGATTTCCACTGGGTGCTTTGCAGAGAGGCTCAATGTGGTCATATTAAGAAATCCTAAACACAGGGCTCCATCCACAGCAGCACTTAAGAGTCTATTGAGATCACTGCTGTGGAATTGGATGAACAAACAAATAAAAATAAGATAAAAATAAAAAGGGAAAGCAAGTGAGGCTATGGGAATTGTGACTAATTTGTGGTCTAGGCATCTTGCTTCTGTTTCCTGGAACAGTGTATGTATCTGACCAGGCTGGGTAAGTACGGCTGTGGCTCAGCACTGCTGGGGGCACGGAACTGCACCATGCTGAGTTGGGCTGGGATTCAAGGGCACGTGGTGACATATGCATTTCATCACCAGTCTGTCCACTCTTGAATTTATCATAGAGCCAATGCAGAATGAATATACCTCTCTCTCTCTCTCTCTTTCTCTCTCTCTCTCTCTCTCTCTCTTTCTCTCTCTCTCTCTCTCTCGCTCGCTTCACACACACACATACACACACACACACACACACACACACACACACACACACGTATGTATATGTATATATGTATATCTTCACCCCATGGTGTCTGATTTATAATTTCCCGAGGGCAGTATTTTTTTACAGCGACTGGCAGGATTTTTTGTTCTTCATTAGGCCTTTTATTAACCCACTGCCAGATCTCGGAATCTAACCACTCCCAGTGTTTCAGTGATCATATTATCAGTAATAGCATATTTCCTCCGGGAGATGTGAACACAGTCTATTGCAGGTGGAGGGCTGGGAGGAGGCGGCACAGAGTGGATTGTTCACATTTCTGCGTGTGCTCTGCCTCCAGACTCTCAGCTATACTTGCAGATGTTGCTGACTAGAGACTTGGCTTAACTTCATTATCATGTGTAAGAGCAGCGACTTTATTTATTTGGAAAGTTTTCTATACCTGCAACACCCCACTCTTCATCGACTTGACTCCGCGTATGGGGATTCCAATCCACGAGGCTTCCCTAAGATAGTTCTTTATCAGAAAACAAATGTAGATGGATAGGGGCTAACTTGAAAGGAGAGCCCAGCCATACAAAGGGGGTGGTTCCTTCCTGTCTGCTTGAAGAACTGTGATGAAAAGGAAGTACAGAAGCCCGAAGCTTAATTATTACCATCACTATTCATTTAGAGAAAAGAAAGGATTTCAATTACAGGGCTAGCAGAATTCACATGGGGGCTTCTGATCCTCCGTAAGGAACACTTGATGTAGCAGACCACATAGCTTGCCTATGGAAGAGTTTCAGGGGCGGATGTTGCCTAAGTTTTCTTGGCATCACATATCCACCCCTAAGCACACTGTCTCATCTTGTCATGGCCATGCTTCACGCTGAGTATTTGAGCAAGGCACCTTGTTTCTTGGAGCCTCGTCTGTCAAGTGTAGGTTCTGCTAATGATGCATGGAATTTATTTTTCTGTGGATACCAAACTGAACACATTAACAGGACTTTTAAACTGAGAAGTATTGTGTGAACATTAGTTCTTGTAATATGGCACCTCATGTCACACTTCAATGAGCACTTTTCAAGATTAAACATGGTCAGAAGAATATGTTGGGCACCTGAGTAGAGATGGAAGCTACTTAACCCTCTCACTTACTCCTATGGTCATATGAGAATAAAACCAATAAAGAGAGCCAAAGAATATATGCCTCATGATAATAACTTAAAATATAGATGGCCCAACATTTGAGTATTCTTTTGATTCTCTGGCTCTTATTTCTGTACTATGAATTATACTCCAAACAGATGAATTAAGTAATAGCCATTCCCAATCACCTTATCTCCTATATTGACTAAATCTATCTTCCCAAGTTTTCCGATATGTTTTCCCTTGAATTTTATTTATCTTTTATCTTAGTCAGGTGACGATGAAACACCATGACCAAAAGTAACTTGAGAAGGAATGGATTTATTTGAATTACAATTCCGCATCACTGTTAATCACTGAAGAAAGTTGAAATAGGAACTCAGGTCAGGAATTTGGTGGCAGGGATTGATGCAGAGGCCATGGAGGAGTGCTGCTTACTGGCATGTTCCTCATGGATCGCTCAGTCTGCTTTCTTATGGAATCCAGGGCCATCAGCTAAGTGTAGCACCACCCACAATAGGCTGGGCTCTCTGCCATCAATCACTTTATTCAGAAAATGTCCCACAGACTTGCCTACCACCCAGTCTTATGGAGGCAATTTCTCAATGAGGCTTGCTCCTCTCTGATGACTCTAGCTGTGTCAAGTTGACATTAGTCATCAGGCAGCACACCTTTTCTTCCCAAGCCATGGCTTAGTGATCACTCAAAGTTGGTCTGAGTTGAGATGAAAATTTTCTATAACTTACCCCTTTCTCAACAGCTTGTCCGTGTGTTTTGCAGATGCCAGAGTTTGTAGTCTGAGTGAAACTTTCATATGCATCTATAGAATCAATATTAAAATAAAGAGAAATGAAGAGGAGGAAAGTGAGCTGTTACGGGCTGGGTTTTTCCTTCCCGGCGCCAGCCTGCTAGCCCGCCGCCAGCCTGCCATCAGTCTGGGCCCACAGCTGCACCAGCCCCAAATAACACTCTGAGACTCTGTATTTGATACAATCCTGTTGGCCAGTTACCATTATTGTTTATGGGCTAGCTCTGTCTTAATTATTAACCCATTTCTACTTATCTAAGTATTTCCGCGTGGTTATCTTATCTGGGAGCCGTAGCCGGCATCTTCTTTCTTTCAGCTCTACATCTCGACTCTCCTTCTACTTCCTCTTTCCTCCTCCTGGTCTCCTAGCCCCACCTATCTTGTTTCCTAAAGCACTTGGCCACAGTGCTTTATTAACAAGTATGAGAAACATATATACAGAATAACATCTCCCATCAGTGAGCATGGAATTTTGACTCCCTGGTTGGGGTAAGCTGCCTTCAACTGCAACCCCTCATCCCTTAGTGCATTGTGAAATGACCTGTCATTTTTCCAGAATAGCAATTGCTCTAGGTTTTGGGACTGGTTAAGGATCTGGGATGTACCACTAAGAGTTTGAGATAGATAGCTGGCCATGAGGACCAGTGAAACTAAAGGGGATAGGCATCTTCAGCCTATATTGGCTGCAAGTAGACATTCCTTCATACAGATGAGGGGCTAGACATCACTTCTGCTTGACTGAATTCAAGAATCACAAGAGTCACATGCTGACTTAATAAAAGATCTTTCAGCTCCTTCAGAAGGCAATTCTGCCATCAGACCCTAGGCCATACATAAGAGCATGACTTGGTGTCTGAAGGGGAAGTGAGATCCCCCCCCCCCAAAAAAACCCACCGTGTTTATGTCATTCAGTTAAACTCTCTCCAGTCTATTCTTTTGTGCTGAACTCCATGACAATGCTTCCTCATGCATTATCTCATTTACTTCTCATAAACAAAGCTACAGAGCAGGTGTTGTTACCATCTTCCATTTTCAGAGAGCAAGATTATAACATGTCTAAGGTTAGGACTCCAGTGACTACAGGCATCAGGATTTGAATCACATTGGTCGCTCTCCAAAGCCCTGTCGCTTAACCACCACAATGAAACCATCTCCTGATAGGTGCGGTTGTAGAAGACAGTGTCAGAAGCATGGTCCAATTGGTGCATTCTTTTCTTTTTGAGCCATGGTCTTGCTACATAGCCCACACTAACGGCATTGGCTTCTTAGCCTCCTGAGTACTGGGATTATAGATGCGCACCTCCACTTAGTATGCACGCACAACAGGTAAGTTTTCTGGAGATTTTCATCCAATTAATATCATATCTTTCCAAAGAGAGCTCTGAAAATTTGTGTCCCCCAAATCCGAAATGGCTTTTGCCTCTGACTGTTGTTCCTCATACTGACCACTAGGTGGTGCAGTGAAGAGTGACGTCTTTTCTGCAGTGAATTCTTAGAGGGTAGAAAAGTTGCAGGCAGCAGCACAATTCCTTGTCCTGTTGGATCAAGGTACTTGCTTGCCCATCTTAAAAAGTGAAGAGCCACGCCTCCTTGGCTGAGAGCTTCCCCCTGAGCACACTGAAGTCAAAGGTAGACTCTCATGAAGCTGGCCTATTCCCCATGACAGTCTTTGACAAACAGCACCTTCAGTTGCAAGGACTAGCTGCTTCGAGTGAGCCAATTACATCCATAGAGCTCCTAAGATTTGAAGCAAAGAAGCTTGTGACTTGATTAAAATGTTCTACCCCCTTTGAAGGCATGCATAGGCACTCACGCGTGCACGTGCATGCACACGCACGTAACACACACACACACACACACACACACACACACACACACACACACGGATGCTAGATCCCTGGCAGGCACAAATTTCCCTGTAGCAGTAAGGTGTGTTAACAGATGCCTGCTTGCTGATCAGTGGTCAAATGTCCCCCCCACTTCCCCAAGACTTCCCCCTTTAACCTCTGGCAAGAAATCTTTTCAGAAATAGAATCCTGTTTGGGCACATAGAGCTACCATGGGGTTTGCCCATGAAATAGAAACGAACTTTTCCACCCCTTTTAATATTTAAAAGCAGAAAATCTCCTGATACAGGCAGGTAGGTCACGGAGTGCCAAATATGTGAAGATTTTGTGTGTATAGATATGAATATGTCTGTCATGAAGGTCAGGATTCCCAGGCATACTCAGCTCAACTTGCTTTATTCCCAAATAGGGAACTTACCAAACCCTTACCCTGTAGCAACACCTGTGCCAGTTACCTCAAGGAAAGGTAAAGTAAAGAAGTTTGTGTTCTGTTGATAGGATGTGTGTCTGTACTTGTGAGATTAGCTTTTCTTCCAGAGGGAGGGACTGACATCTGAATATACACTACAACCTAGTTGCAAATTTCTAATGAGATTTTGATGAATAACCCTTTTGGCAAATGGGGGCTGGTGAACACACAAACGTGGGTGGCCTCTAAGAGCTTGGAAAGGCAAGATAAATAAAGGAGGAAACATTTAATCTACTTGACAATTATACCTTGAACTGACCCTGTTCTAAGATCAAATTCTGTCCATTTTATTTTCTGTTTAAGAATGAGCCATCTGCAACCCTTTGTTCGTTGCTTAGGCAAGGTTTGTTGTGACACACGGTTGTTCAGGATGAGAAGATTGACAACAGAAGGAAAGTATTGATGGTGCTGTTAATCCCACCACAATGTTTGAGCCAAATTTGAAGCAAGATTGTTAAATATTGGCCCAGACGATGGACACTAGCCAGGTCCGTACCAGGATTCCCAGAGAATGGTGGTGAATTGTGTAAGTTAGGTTCTTATAAAGGTAAAACTTACAAGGTTACATATTTCCTGCCGTCTTCCAATCAAGAGCAAGCATACATCCTGAGGTACTTCCTGCCTATTTACCTCCTGCCTGTGTGTGATGAAGCAAATCCTGTGCAGTTGGGGCAACCAGCCTTGTTCAAAGACGTGAAAACACATGGCTTGTTATCTTCCATGAATAGCAGCCCCAACATTCCAGGGAGTTATCTATCACTGAATGATGTTTACAGGTTAGAATCATTTTTGTTTTATGGGTCTCTTATGCACAGTACTCTAAACTTAAAACATAACTTTAGCCCTCACAATATGGTACTAAATGTGGAAAGTCATGGGTTAGTGAGATGGCTAAGTGAGCAAAGGTACTTGCTGCCAAGTCGGATGGTATGAGTTTAGTCTACAGGTCCTACTTGGTAGACGTAGAGAAATCACTTTACAGCTTGTCTTCTGACCCCAACAAGTGTGTTGTCACCTGCGTGTACAAAAATAAATAGACAAGAAAGGACATTTGCTCAACTGTGTTCATAGCAACAGTAGTTGTAATAGCTAGATATTGGAAACAGTGGTAAGAAACAATGGCATCCTAAATTTTGCAAGCAAATGGACAGGACTAGAGAAAAACATCCTGAGTGAGGTAACCCAGACCCAGAAAGACAAATAAAGTATGTACTCAGGCATAACTGGATACCAGACATAAGGCAAAAGATACCCAACCTACAATCCAAAACCCCAGACAAGCTGGAGCCCTCTTTCAGAAACAGATGGAAACAAATGCAGAAATCCACACCTAACCAATGGGCCAAGCTCCTGGAGTACAACTGAAGTGAGGGAGGAGCCATAATATGAACAAAGGAGTCAAGACCATGATGGGGAAACCCACAAAGTCAGCTGACCCGAGCTAGCGAGAGATCACTTACTCAGGTCTGACAAATGGAGAACGTGCATAAGACCCAACTAGCCTCCCTTAATATAGGTGACAATTGTGTGACTGGGACAATATACGAAGCCACTGGCCGTGGGTCCAAGAGCACAAACTGACTTAGTGGAGCCCATTCTATATGGAGAAATTCCTGCTCAGCCTAGACACAGGAGTGTGGGGTGAAGAGGTGCCTTGGTCCTACCTCAACAAGATGATGGGGCAGACCTAGTAGACTTCCTAGGGAGATCTTATCCTCTCCATGGAGCAGATGGGAGGTTGGAGGGTGGGGGGAGTGGGAGATGAGGAGGGAGGGGGAACTGGGTTTGGAATGTAAAAACTAAATGAATAAAACATGTTATAAAAAGTAAGAAAGAGAAAGTGATAAGCAGCAGCAAATCCTTCCCTTGCGATGTGGGCTGTAACGCTTCATTCTCTTCTGTCTGCTCAAGCCCACATCAGGCAGAGCTGTTCTCAGTTTCCAGTTCTCAGCATTAGTACTGGGTGCTGGAACTAGGACTGCTGCAGAGCCCACTTTCAAACGTTACACTGTGTAGAGCATGGCGGCTCACACTTGCCATTCTAGAATTGGGAAGGCAATGGCAGTAGGACTACTGGAAATTTCAGGCCAATCTGTTCTACACAGTGAGATCAAGGCCAGCCTGAGCTACTAAGTGATGCCCTGCTTCAGACAACAACATCACAAGTTGTGCTGATTCACTGGAGTGGACTTAGGCTGGAGCTTGGTGTCTGCTCTTTAAGGAGTCTGGCCAATGCTGATTCTTGATCTGTTCCTGACCTTCAAGTGAAATACTCTGTGGCTGTGTGTGAAAGAACAAGGAATAAAGAGGTAGTTGTCACCATCTTCCAGATAATTCTCAGGTTCCTCTATCGTGATTTAATAAGGATCAGGATAAACAAATAGGCTGAATAGATGTTTATTCAGGGAGAAATAACTTACAACTTAGACAGATGAACACCAGCAGGTTCCACCAGATGCTCTTCTCTCCGTGTCCCCCCAGCAAGTGAGCGCTCCTGGGCTCCTCTTCAGACCTGGTTCTCCAGGTTGCTTCGCCCCCCCCCCAGGCTCCACCTCCCCCCAGTGAGCGTGGTCAGTGCCACAGAAGCAAAGTGAGTATCTCACTACACTCCTCTCCAGCTGCTCTGTTACAATCACCAGATACAGTTGTGTTTGACATGGCTCAAAGCCACTCTTTATCAAGAATTGGTCTGTCATCTCCAATTCCATGCCCCCTCTCCCCCCGTTGAAGTAGGACCTCTGAATGAAGACCCAATAGTCTGCATTAAAACAGTGCCCTTGGTAACATTAAGCACAATAGTCTGCTAACCAATGAATCAAAGACTTGACCATCCTAGAACTTCTACAATTGGTATGTGTGTGGGCGTGGGGGGGGAGGGTAGCATGATGGAGTTACATTCCAGGCTATGAGGTGAAAAATGCCTAATTTCTACAAACTGGAGGTACCTGAGAAATGTCTCCTTCCTCGAATCCACTAGGCAGGTGTCTGGGATCATGTCATAGGGTTTCCCTTAGCCTGCTTCCCATCAGAGTTCTTAATCAGGAAGCATATGGGTGCAAATTCTGCATTTTCTTCTGTTAAGGAATCACTTGGAGAGTTATCCTGTGACAAGAGAGAAGATTGGTTGCAGGTTCCCTGGTGGCTGTTGGCAAGGTTTGGTGTAAGTTTTGTTTAAGCTCTTTAAAGCTTGTCTGGCACGGAACCAAGAAATGGGCGCTTAAGAAGGGGGAAATCGATGGACCAATCAATATGATAAATACATGTTTCCATTAGCTACTTCCCGGTCCCCAGATTCTGAAGGATGGTTTCTGCCTTTTCTTTGTTGTAGGTTTCTGATGGAAAATTAGATTAGGAGACATTGTTACTGTCTGTTTTGAAGCTACCCCATTCTCTCTCTGTGGTTGCTTTGAGCATTTCTACACTTGAGGCATGAGAGACTGGAGGGGCCTCTCGGGTCAACAGTCTGTTTTCTTTAGCTTACATTCCTGAGTGTTTAAGATTTCTCTAGAGATGAAATCCAATTGCCTCCAACCTTCTTATTACCTGCCAAATCCACTCAGTGCATCCGTTCCCGTTTCAAGATGGTCTGAAGGTTGGTCCCGAAACGGTTTACTCAAGTGCCTTGTTTAGCCTCATTTTACAACTCTACTCTTGGCTGAAACAGAAGGGCCAAACTGTGACTTTACAAAGGAAGGTTTGAAAAATGAGTACTTTTCTTCAAGCAATTCTGGAAACTGGAGAGGGAATGATTAGGGGACACAAAAGGACATAAGCTAGTTTGAAAAATAGTGGCTTTATACAGAGCCCGAGAACTCTCCAAAAAAGATTTTAGCAAACACTTACCATAGTGAAGAAAGGGCTGCCAAGGTGGGATTTCTAGTCAGGAATTAATGGAACGAGCACCTCAAACCCCAACCAAAATTGAGAAGGGGGTTTTGGAGAAACCTGCTTTTCAAGAGAGGTTAGGAATACACCCAGAGTCCAGAGCCAATGCCAGGCTCTCTATTAACCACTCTGTGCACTCTAGTTGAGGCCATGCCCCAACTGAGGTAATAACAAAAGTGAGGGCTGTTTAGCAGTTTATGCTTCTACCACACAGGAAAACGACTTGCTGGCTTAAGTGGCTATACCTTTATTAGAGGTCATTATGAAGTAAAGGGATTTCAAGCCCCTCAGGGCTCTGAAGAGGCACTGGTGGGCTCTTCTTGTCTTACTGGATTTCCCCAGAGAACACACAACAGGCTCCGTATAGATCAGAAAGTAAACCTAGGTACCAGAGGTCCTTTGCAGGATGAAGACATGAGCGGCCCTCTGAGGGCTGACGACCTAGCCACTAAGTTGGATATGGAAAAGCAACTAGAGAGGATAGGTTAGCTAGTGAGGCTAAGTGCATCTTGGGATGTGAGGAGGCTGCTACAGGCAAGCAAAGAGGCACAAAGAAAGTGGGCCATGGATCAGCATGGGGGGAAGGCCAGTGACCAGACAACGTTTGCATTTTGTTTTGTTGATCACCCTAGAATATTCACTAATGATTCAGTGCTGGGTTTCAGATGAGTACTGTATTTTTTTCCGCTAAGGGAACAAGACGAATATATGTCAGCCAACAGGACAAAGCTAATTTCCCTTATTTAAAGGACTCTGTTTGCTTATAGAATTTTTTTTTTTATGTGGACTTGGTTTTGACTGTCTTGAATAAAAACCAATACATACTCCTGACATATGGTTTAAGGCTTTTTCTTAGAAGCTTACAATAGTGAATTTTTATTTTGGAAAACCTCTGACAATTTATTTTTATCATGTCCTATGACTTTACTTCCCCCAAAGAATGGCCACTTAGTTAAAAGTTTCAGAAATGTAGCATCAATCCCACGCAGGTTCTGGGGTTCAATTGGCAATTAACTATCAAAACTAAACCTGAAATGGGTCAGCCTAAGACTGCATGTCCAGAAATGTGTCCAATTATCATAGAAAATCAGAAACACAAATGATGCTCATTTCAGTATTTTCTATAATGGTATAAAAACCAAATGTGTAAGTTGTAAGTAAATTAAATATTATATATAATGAAAGTGTGAGCATTAAACTGGAAATAAATACAATAAATGGCATGATGTTTATGATATACAGTAAGAAAGAAATTTGCCTACAAACTTAGAATAGTTTTTGACATGATTTTTTATTGAATTTCTTATTATTAACAATGACTATTTATAATGTATGCAAATGTTAAAGTCTGAATTACTGTGGCATTACCACCAGGAGTGATAATTAACATGGTGTAGCCATTTGGAATGGTTGTTTTAGCATTTATAAATTTCCTACCATAAGAGATTATTTTTTCACTAATACCAAAAAAAGCATAGAAAATTGTAATGACAAATTGTTCCATTACTTAAGCCTCATAAAGCTAGTTTGCAGTCCTTTTCTCTCAGATTTAAAGGGTGCTGGTGTAGTTTGGGTTTCAAGCATGCAAAGAAGAGTTTTCAGGCTCCGAAAGCCTGGTTCACATCTGTCCTCAGTTGGAGGATGCTACAAGATGCCTCTACAACGTCCAGAACTGTGCTGGAAATACTAAGTCTCTGTAAGAGTACTAACTAAGGCAAGCAGCAGTCTAGTGAGCTCTACTGCTGGGCAACCTGGGTTCAAAGCTGCACCCGTATTTTCTGGTTGCATGGACCTGAGGCAGCCCTCTGCTGCTTCATCACCCTGTTCACACAGTGTGGGAAGCAGGGCTTCCTCTGTGCGATCATTTTGATGGTGAAGACACAACTCGGGAGCACTGGGGACAATCTCTGATCGGCGCTCATCTGTGGCTGTTTCTAAGGCTTCCTACAAATCTGTGCTCTGCCCCAGAGATCTGTGTTCCGCTGAGATGGCTCAGTGGTTAAACATGTGCACCCCTCTTCTGGAGAGTTTGAGTTTGGTTCCTGGCAACCGTGTTGGGCAGGTCATAACCTCTTGTAACATCAGTAGCAAGAGGATCGCTGGCTCCCTCCAAACTGCACTTATCCAGTGATCTGAATAAGAATGGCCTTGGTCACCAGGGAGTGGTCTATTGGAAGGGATTAAGAGGATTAGGAGGTGTGGCGTCACTGCTGGTGGACTTGGAGGTTTCAAAAAGCCCATGCCCAGTCTAGACTCTTCCTCTCTGCTTGCAGATCAGGATGTAGCTCTCAGCTACTGCTCCAGCTCCTGCCTGCAGGCCGCCATGCTTGCCACCATGCCCATCATGTGCCATGTCTCTGAAATTGTAAGCAACCCCCAATTAAGTGCTTAAGAATTGCCCTGGTCCTGGGGTCTCTTAACAGCAATAGAACAGTGACTAAGACAACTTAGATTCACATACTCCACCCCCACTGACATGCACACAAATAAACATAATGAAAAGAAATCTTAAAAATGAATATATGTCACATGCCACTCAAATGCCTCTTTCAAATCCTTCTAGAAAGGAAGAAAAATGGAGGAAAAAAGAAGTTCACAATTGTTCACTTAGAGGCACATGTGTCGTTTATAAACTGAGGACAGCTTGCTTATACAGATGATTGGCTCAATAATTGGAGGGGCGCTCTAATGAATTAGTTTGCTAATCACTCATTCCAACTCTGTAGAGTAATCGGACCTTTGTAAGAATGTTGGGGCATCACTCATAGTTACTGAAGCAACAGCAAAAGCCACAAGGAAGGAAGACACAAAATTTGTGAAAACACTAAGTTTATCTCAGGGTTGGTTTTGGCTCAGTATTAACAGATTCCAAGTAAGGAAACAATACAAGGCCTTGCACTCCCTCATTGCCTGGAGAACACCAGTACCCCAAGAGGGTGTTGAGGAAAACATCCGTATCTCTCACCTAACCGGCACAGAACTTTGATTTTTGGAAACAAATGAAGCAAGCTAGACATGCACTATTAATTCCTAACACACACTCACAGACACAGACATACATAGACATACAGACACACACAGAGACAAACAGACACAGACACACTGGAAAACCACACATTTTTCAAATTTTCACCAATTGACACTAAACTACAATCCTTTTAAAACTGTATGTGTGAAGGGGCTCAGAAGCTGGGCCTTGCGGTCCCCTCGGAATGGAGTTGCTTGTAGATGCTCACTCCACATTAATTCACTGAAGTAGATGTGCTGCCTCCTTAGTGAAACTAAACAATTTGAATCCGTTAAGGTCACACTGAACCAGGCCTTTGCTCTGAAGTTAAGGGCTCTAAATAGATCTGAACATTCTTTGTAATGCCCTCGAGTGATCCATTTATTGCACTTTACTTTCTCATTACTTAAATGCAAAAGACTAAAGTTGAAGAGGCCAGAACATACATTTGGAAATTTCAGAAAACATAATAGGCTGAGAGAGATAATGCAATCCTTTCCCATGAAGAGGAGAGCCTGACTGTCCTGATTACAGCTTCCACCCCATCCCTCACACATTCAAATCCAATATATGTGCTTTTATTAATGCGCGAGTGCAGAGATATGCATAAATGAATATTGATAAGGCAGGATACTGTATATTTATGAGATTTCTTATGTTTTCTCTTTATGTTTTATTTGTATTTATACCCAGTGCTGTGTACTATGTATATGTGTTTGGAAGTATAACAGCAATGAAAAGAAATAAGATTCTAGTCGATTCCATGGCATTTTGCAGCACATATTGGTGGCTCTGTGTCCCTGTGTGGTCGGGGTAGCCTCAGTGAGAACTATCCAGTGTCCAAGTGAGCTTTTTCCAAATAACCTTGTGTTATAATGCAACCAATATCCTTGAAATTTTATACACATGAAAGTCAGAAATGTAGTAGTCATAGTAGCATTGAGTCTGACCCTTTCCAAAATGTGGTGTTTTGTCATATGGCATAAATTGTGGCTTGGTGACCCTTCAGTGAGAACCTCCTTTTGTCATAGGAATTATCAGTTTGGAGAGGTTTACCATCAACATTTAAAATCTCAGGCTTAACATTTCCCTAATTTACAAACAAACAAACAAAAACCCTCGAGACAGTGGAAAAAAGGCCAAAGAACAATGATTATTGTTCTTTTAAGTCAGACAAATGGAAGAAAGGAAAAATGCAAACATTTGCAGGAAGCAAGTCAGGGACTGACTAGACAGCTTTATTGAAATACAGTACACATTTGAACAAAGGCTCCCGAGTCAAGGTTGATGCATTTTGCCATGAAAATATAGGTGTCTGTTCAGAGTAAGCAACATCTGGATGAAATCCTGCTGCAAACAAACAAGGCAGAGTGTCAAGCTCCCTTCCTGAGAGACTGGTGAACAGGAAATAGATAACCACCTTCTGTGGGGGTCAGGCAAACACCTGCCTGAAGACATGGCTGATACAGGTATGGTACCGAGAATGCTTGTGTGTTAAATGTCTTCCCCAACTGCATTAGAGCTGTCCTGGATACTGGCCAGAGTATATTTGTTCTGCAGTAGAAAATAACTAATGCAGTCTCATAACTGGTTACAGTGTTGAGGCTAAGTTACTGTTGAATGCTCAGCCCTAAATAGGACATCAGTGTCAACCCCTAACTAAGGCTCAGAGGGCGTTGTGGAAGGAAGCATGTGTTGGGTGGGGAGGAGTGTGAAATGCTGTTCTTTGTACAGGACGTGGCTGCTGGACCCTTGCAGTCACTGCAGCTGTTGTGACTGACAAGATCAGATAGGGGCAGCCAGCATTTCTGCTGGTTCACATTGCATTCTGTGGGTTCAAAGCAAGAGCTGATGTTGGAAGCGAAGAGCTGGGGGGTGGGAGGAGCATTGGGTGTGCATGTGAGCAAGACACATTGAACATGCAGTATGAAATTGTCAAAGACTGTAGGAAAGATTTTGAAAAAGCCAGCATTTCTCAAGTGCCTCTGAAACCTGATGCTGAGAACAGCTTCTGGACTCCCACTTACGGCCCAGACGAAGGAGAAGGCAAAGGCTTTGAAGCCCAGAGCTGAAAACACTACCTGTCAGAAGTAAAGGGGGAGACAGTGCCAGTTCTAATGATGGAGGAACCTTTGGAGGCAGAGGTCCAAACGGATGCCAGTTACACCTAAACTACCTTAGTCAGATTAGGGTCCTGTGACAGAATACCTGAAACTGAATGACAAACAGGGCAGGAGCTTTTCTGAAGAGCTGGAAGTTAGAGCCTGGAAGTTAAGCATGGAAGGTGCATCTGGTGATGACCCCCCTGGGCAGGCCATTCCGTGGTGAGGCTGCGAAGGCAGACAAAGAGTAAGACTGGCAAAGGACTCCAAATCTACTTTGGCAAAAACTCATCCTTGCTGTGACAAACACCCCCCCCCCCAGGTCATGACTTTCAGTGGATGCACAGGGGCAGAGCCCACCTCACCCGGTCAGTTCTTAAAGGTCGGACGTGTGAGTTATGTTCCACCCAAGCTTTCGCTTTGGGGGACACAGGCAAATCATAGTAACAGCTGTGCAGTTTGGGGCAGTGGATTTTCTCATGGATCCCGTCTCCCTTGTCAAGTATAGTGACTCCCTTTCCCTCCCCTCCCCTCCCCTCCCCTCCCCTCCCCTCCCTCCCTCCCTCCCTCCCTCCCTCCCTCCCTCCCTCCCTCCCTTCCTCTCCTCTCCTCACCTCTCCTCTCCTCTCCCTCCCCTCCCCTCTCCTCCTCTTCCCTCCCTCCATCCCTCCCACCCTCCCTCCCTCCCTCCCTCCCCCCTCCTTGCCTCTCCTCTTCTTTTCTTTTGAGGCAGGGTCTCCTGTAGTCCTGGCTGACTTGGAACTCATTTCGTCTCTGACAATGACCCTGGACTTCTAATCACCCCTCCCTTTCAGCTCAGGGGCTAGGATTATAGGTTCCCATGTCTACTCCGTTTGAAACCCAGCGCCACCTCTCCTGGTCTCCTGCCTTCAGCTTCCACATCTTACTTTCTTGGCAAGTCTCCTGTCTTTTACTCTAGTTCCATTTACAGATCATCTAGCCAGAATTCAAGTCTGTGATGATATTGATTGGAATCTATTTACATAATGAAAGCTTTCTCCTCCAATAGGAAAAAGCTATGCATTTGAAAGAGGAACATTTCTACTGCAGTCTGGAAAGTCTGGCTGCTGGAGTTCGAATGTGCATGCTAAGTGGTACTTGGCCCTTTCCCCCCTTGAAAAGCTGTCATTAACTTGATGGTACGCCTTACATTTAATGAATGCCTCCTCAAGATCTAGCCATTTCCAGGTTCTTCCAAGCCTGCTCTTGCCAGTGACTGAGTGAGGCCCCATGTAACCTGAACAAGACAAACATGCCTTTTTGTTTACTTTCTTCCTGATAGAGTCCTGTGCACAGTGCTAGAAAGCCTGTACTGTCATTCTCTTAATTTTCATCAGCAGTTCACTCTTGGTGGTCTGGTTATCTTCCCTTTCTGATCCAGTGGTCACTACAAGCACAGTCTGCCCTCATGGGCACCAAGAGTCTTCAATTTCCTTCACATTCTTCTTGCCTAAAACCTCTTCACTCTAACTGACGATTTGCTACCCACCCCCTTTCACACTTTCCTTCAGGGCACCCCTACCTCATTCCAACAGTGACTCTGAATGCTTGTGGGGAGGGTTCCATTGTTGTTTTCCACCACCTCCTGGACTATACTCTGCTTCCCCTGTTGGGGCTTGAGGTCCTACTACTGTTGGTTTTACGTTGGTAGAGAAGGTAGTTTTAGTCAAGTCCAGACTTGGGAAAGGGAGTGAAGACTACTTGCTTCATAGTTAAGCATTTGCCATTTTTGAGATGGGGATTAGGGTTAGGGCTTTTTATGGGGCCACAGATGGAAGCTTGCTCTGGTTGGGGAAAGTTCTCCACAGAGAAGTTTCTTGTCTTCCTGTGGGGATGTCCTTTGCTTCTCAGAGATATTCTCTGAAACGTTTGATGGCTGTAGACTGGCTTTGTTGTCTCCTTATGATTCTCGTTGAGGACAAAGCCTCCTGTGTTCTTGTGCAAGAGAAAACAGATGGTAGGGGAAGGGAGGGGGCACAGTATTGCGTGTCTTTCCCTGGAACTCTGTGCCCTTAATGAAAGGGGGTGTGTGGGTGTGGCTCGCCTTTGCTTTAGCTTGCATATCAAAATTTAGCTAAGGAAGGGCTTTCCCAGCTACAGTAACCACCTGCACTGCCCTTTGGGGTGGCCATTAGCTGCACAGATAATTTGAATACAAGTTATCCAAAATTAAATAAAGTTCAGTTCCTTAGTCATACGAGGCACATTTCAAGTGTTTTCTAGCCACAAGGACTAATGAATACCAGACGGAACAGCTGAGTGGCACAGGTGGTGTCCAGTGTCATCTGTGCAGAGGACACTGCTCTAGATGCCACTGGCTCCCAAATTGCAACTACAGCTCACAGTCCCTCTGGAGTCCCACACACCTTAAAGGAAAGGTGGAAACTAGGGTTATTCAGGTGTTTTGGATAAACGAAGACACTGAACTGTGTTTTTAAGTGCCCTGTGTGTAGGGCTGGCTTTCTATATACTCAAGACTGTATTGTACATATTCAAAACCTTTATAAACAACATTTGGATAACATCTATCTTTTTTTTTCTGGTGGGGGCCTGCAGCAGTGATTTCAAACCACTGCAAACCATTTGTGGCGTGATAGCACTGACTTGCAACTTTAGAGGGAGCCTGTACGTGGGAGAATTTTCTAACCCAGTGGTGCACACATTCCTGTTTCTTGCCTTGGCACACACATTCCACGAGCCTTCCTAATGCCTCCATTGCTGTTCTCTGTGTCTCTGTTTACAGAATGCCTGTGTCCCTAGCTGTGGAGTGGAGACAGCTTCACAATCTTCCCTTTTCTCTCACGCGTTGTGTCCATCCATCCTCCATCTCTGCAGGACATCTTTCCATCTCCTTGTCACAGACTTTGGCCCTTGTGGAAATGACTTCTTTGTCACATCTCAACATGAGGCCTTTTTTCAGCAAATCCTTCATCTTTTGCCACCTCAGTGGTAGCTGGCATCACTTCCTCCTTGTTTAAAACTATCTTCAGGACTCCCCAGGGCCTGCCCATATTCTCCTGCCCTATATCCTCGTGACCTCAAACGACTCCTTCCTTTGCCATACATTGCCATTTCCACCACGCTGGCATCTTTTATTTGTTACCTTGTGTCACTGGGAAAAAACGCCCCACAGAAACAACTTAAGAGAAGGAAGCCTTCTTTTGATGCATGGTTTCCAGGGGCTTCACTCCATCATGGTAAGAAAGGCACTGGCACAGCTCAGATTTTGGTTCTGGCAGGAGGAATCTGTGGCAAGCTTGTTCACATCATGGCATACCAGGAGGCTGGCATTATGACACAAATGGTGGGCTATGATGATCTTGAAGGGTCTGTTGACTGTGTGTGATCAGCTTCCTTAAGCCTCCCCCAACAGGGCCATCTGCTGGAGAATACACTTTCAACAACCTCACTGCCAGAGATCATGTCAGACTCAAACTATAACTCATATCTTCCAAATCATCTTTTCATGTGTTGCCAGCACTTAGCACAGACTTTGCTCGCTTGTATATGCATGTGTGTGTGGATGTCTCTCTCTCTCTCTCTCTCTCTCTCTCTCTCTATATATATATATATATATATATATATATATATATATGTGTGTGTGTGTGTGTGTGTGTGTGTGTGTGTGTGTGTATGTATATAAGTATGTGTACTTGTATGGGTATATTTGCATACATGTGTATGTGTGCATAGATATATGTGTGTCTTCGTTGTTTTTTTGCCAAACTGTAACTTTTTCTTAGACAACTGGCAACAGAACGATTTCACAAAGTGAGATAGACTAGTCAGTGCATCCTTGTCCCCGAGAATACTGTGCTCTGATCTCTGGCAAACAGCATAGGGAATGGATATAGGCAGAAAGCAGGAGTCCCAGTCAAAGTCATCTATGTTGTAGGTACAAGCTTAAAATCCTAGCAGTTCAGGTCCTTTATCATAGAAGTCCGGAGAACCTCAGGGATGGGGAGAGAGAGGAGGTTGTCTCAGCATTGGGTCTGAAAGGGGCTAAGCATCTGCAGCTTTCTGCGAGTCCACATGAGAAGGGGTGATTCACGTGCAGATGTTACCAGACTTTGACCCTGAGTCTAAGGTCAAATGATATAACTATCTTCCCTCCTCCAATCAATCTGCAGACTGGAGATGTGCCCTTATAATTGGATTCCACCTTGTGAGTAATGGGTTGCTCCTCGTACAACATGAGCTGTGGGTGGTACCCACTTCCACAGGTTGATGGGAATTCCAGCCCCCACCATCACTTTCTACTCATGTTGGAACCTGAAGGAAGGAAAGGGGTACTATGAAAGGCATAATTTTAAAGTATCTTCTAATTTTACCTCAGCATTACTTTTAGTAAGATAATGTTTGGGGCTGGAGAGATGGTTCATCCAATAAAAGTGCTTACTATGTGGGCCTGGCCACCTAACCCTGATCCCTAGGACCTGTCCTTTGACATCTGCACATGCACTGTGACATGTATGTGTCTGCATGCTCATACTTTGGAGACAGA